>JAJHSJ010000004.1:107873941-108239941 GCA_021015155.1 Magnolia officinalis
TTTGACTTAATTACTCTGTCCAAATCTTTGATGCTCCTTAGATTGGCCAAAAATAATTTTATCAAAGATATATACAGTTAGGGTTTTAAAGAGTCCATAATATTAGTTAGGATTTTATCTGTCTGGTTTGAATTTGTCAATCGAATTCTTCAATTATTTCAGTAATATGTTGAGGGTCTTACTCATTTGATCGATTTGGATTTCAATGGTTCTCGAGTTGTTCATAAATGATATAATCAAACTCTAGTTAAAAGCTGAAGAACAATTTACTCTTAATCTTCGCTGGATTGCTTACATGGACATTTAAGATAAGCTGACCAATGGTTCAAATTCTAAGCATGAGCTCATCGTTTCTGATGATCAGCTCCAACTTGTTATGGAGATGGGGCGCACCCAGTGGGGTCCACCTAATAAGTGACTTGGATTTTGGCCATGTGTCGCAAGTGAGCACTGAAATTAAGATGCCTATATGAGTTATATAATTAAAAAGCAAATATATCAAACCCATTCAACGTCTGGATCATGGACATTTAGGAGCACCAAATTCTCTATGTTCATGCGATCGTTGACACCTTTTCATTGGATTTATTTTCACACATATCAGGTTATAACAAATGGGTTCCATTGATTGGTGATCCAGGCCATTGATTTGATTGAAAGCTTTATCGGATGATCTGGAAAACACCTGCCACAATGGACACCTGATTTGCAGATTGGATGTCATGTAGGCAATACAATATCCATGGAAGGTTTTTACGGTAGACGTCCCATTTTAAAGCGTGGCATGCCTAAGTTTTGGATGGGCCACTTGCAGTTAAAAGTCCTAACTAGAGGTGGCAATGGGTCAGGTTACGGCAGAGTCGGGCGAGGCCCTAACTCAATCCTATGTTCCCTGTGTAAGAATTCTATAAGGTGGGCCTTTTGATCAACGGTAAGAATTGTTCTAAGTGTTGGATAGTGTGATCAGGTGTACCGGTGGACCCTAATAAGTTGTGGTGGATCTAAAATCGTGTAAGGGGTGGTGTGTTGTTACTGTGACACACATACATTGTTTTAATGGAGCTGGGATTACCAAATTCGTGTGGAGTCTTATGGAGAGGAGTTTTGATGGGTTTCAAACTCATCTACCCTATAAAACAGTGTTGGGTCCCCAATCTAACATCATCAACATAAGCGAGAATCCTATCAAAGCTTCTCTAAGGGTGTGAGGAAAGGAAGATTGTGGCATCCAGCTTACAACTACGCCCTATAGTCCTTCAGATCTTCATATTCGATGCATAGGACAGCCCTTGCAATTCCGCATATGGATTAAACCCTAAGGGGGTGTTTGGCACATGGTATTGGGAAGGAGTAGGTGGGATGGGATTAAAAAAACATAATTATTATATATGGCAGGGATTGTCCCCTATTCCCATGGGATAAGCTTAATTCTCTGCTATGTTGTAATATGGTGGTACATTTAATGGATATACTCACTATCATTTGAAATTATTGAGAATAACACATATGTGTTATATCCAAACCGTTCATCTGTTTTGTAACCTCATTTTATGGCATGAGCCTAAAAATGAGGCAGATCCAAAACTTATGTGGCCCTAAAGAAGTTTTTAACAGTAGGTATTCAATCCCCGCTGCTTCCTATGGTGGGGTCCACTTGAGCTTTAGATCTACCTGATTTTTTGGCCCATGCTCTAAAATAAACCTGAAAAATGGGTGGACGGTGTGGATATAGCCCACACATCATGGTGGGACCTACACAACTTACTAACATTGAGTGGAATGGGCATGGGACCCAATGCAATTCCATCTAATCTAATTCCAACTTTTTCTATTCTTTCCGAACATTGAGTGGAATTGGTTTCCAACCTTTTCTATTCTTCCCAAACATTGAGTGGAATTAGCACGGGACCAAATGCAATTCCATCCCACCTAATCCCATCTAATACCATGCGCCAAACGCCCCTGACCCCTTGCCTTATCTCAGCCTTATGTGTTTGTTTTTTTTTTTTTTTTTTTTTTTTTTTTTTTAAATAATTTTTTAAGGAGTAAAAATTTGTAATAACTTGAAATATTTCAATCGAGAGTAGCTTTGGTAGGTAATCCTTTTATCTATGGTGCGTCCCACTATATACATGGTTTTCATCATTTATGACCTTAGATGCAAAAGTGTTTTTATAATATATGCATACGTTAAATGGCAATAGTTACAAGTATTTTAAATCATAGATCCTTTTGTATAATTGTCGTCTTGTGATTAAACTAAACTAATTGATTGGTTATTCACATTGAGAGGATGGTTAGGTATTTCAAGCATTTGAAAAACTCAAGTTTGAAAATGTTATTGATCAAATTGTCATACAATCCATCCCTAGTTTAGGCTCAATTCCAAAGTATAGAAAGCATCCAGTCTAGTATTATTATGCGATGCCATGTCATTCACTAAGCGGTCGAGCAAAGAAGAAAAGTCACGTTGAAACAATTATTATAATAGATAGCAGGTTTAAGAGCAAGAAGGATCAATAGTGTTGAAATAGTTATAATAACTGTTAGAATGTGGGAAACGTCTAGATGGGTAGCTTGGAAGCTATAAATAGTGAAAGAAGTTAACAAGAAAAAAACGTCTCATACCAAACCTAAATCAAATCAAATCAAATCAAACTTATCTTATATGTCTTAGCAATACCTTTTAGCAATTACATTTCTTAGTGCAATTAGATCATTCATTACTTAGTATAATTGGCTTTTACGTTAATCTTTTGCAGTAATTAAATAGTTGTTAAGCTTTAACTGTAATTTGGATCTTTCTCTGGTGGCAAACTTTTAGGAGTTTCAACACCTGGTCAAGGGTTCAAGTATCATAGGTGGTGAAATCCCATTGCGGCGTGAGTGTGTGGGGTGCATGTGCGTGTATTAAAAAAAAAAAAAAATCCTTTAGTTGTAATTTGAGTTTTTGCTCCTACACTTAATTTAGTTCAAATATCAAGCAACTTTTTACGATCAGGAAGACATTTTACAACTGTCTTCTACAACTGATTGTAAGAATTTATTTAATTTTATTTGTTATTATCTATACTGAGAAGTCATTTCAAACAAAAGGCAAATGTGTAACTGATTTATAGAGGACATACCCTACCCTCTTAATATCATCCGATTATTTTAACACATTGCACCTGTGGTTGAATAGGCAACTAATCTTACTTGATCTTGACCACATACTATATATATTATATATATGTCTTTCTTAGTGCTTGGGGACGTCAATTTTTATTTTTATTTTTTAGGTTAGCTTGTTAGTACACACCCCACTGTCACTCCATACTCAAATGTGGCCATCCCCACTAGGGAATCGGTACCATGACCTCATGTGTTGAGACGAGGTATCTTCTCTCAGCCTACCACTTGAGATATGGGTCAGTGTCCAAGGTAGAAAAACTTAACATATCACATTTTTATTGCTATAATATTTCAATATTTTCTTGAAAAAAATAATAAAAAAATTAAGAAATTTGTTATGTAAGTATATGCTTATCTTTTAAAATTATTTAATAATTAATTGAAAATAAATATTTTTTAATTTTTTCAAGAATTTTCATATTATTAATAAAAACCTTAAAATTTGAAAATCTCCCAAAAAATTTCTATGCCCAAAATTGCCAGGAACGAGATTTGTCACTTTTCACATTAGCATACTTACAAATCTTGTTCTTGATAATTTCTTACTAAAATTTCTTTTGAGATCATTTAAAACATGAGGTTTTTCTTAGGGGGATATTATTAGAAAAAATCCGGTCAAAAAAAAGTAATATATATATATATATATATATATATATATATATATATATATATATATATATATATATATATATATATATATATATATATATATTAGTAAATCAATTTAAAATTAAATATATATTACGATAACAAATTTCATAAAGTTTTTACTATATTTTCCGTTAATATTGCTATAAAATGCGACATTTTAAAATCATGCGATACTCTAAAATATTATGATAATATCGTTTATTTTATTTTTCGCGATATTATTGTGAGATTTTAAACATCACAACCATATTTGTCACCTTGCTGTCACACTGCATACGACGAGTATTTCTCGGCCGGACGCGGATTTCCTGTTAGCTGGGACCCACCGTGATATTTGTGAGAAATCCACCCCGTCCATCCGTTTTTCTCACTCGTTGTAGCACCTAAGCCCCGGATCTAAAACTCATGCCGGCCACACACGACAGGAAAAGTGTGGGGAGGGAAATGCTTACCGTTGAAACCTTCCCGGTGCCACCGTAATGTTTTTATAAAATCCCAACCGTTCATAATGTCATTCCTACTGGGATGAATTCAAAACACAAAAGTATTAGCCTGACCTAATTATTCTGTGGCCCTGAGAATGTTTCAACGGTGGACGTTCAATCCCTACCGTTTCCTGTTGTGTGACCCACTGCAGTTTTGGATCTGTCTCATTTTTGGGCAAATGGCTAATATAAACTGAAAAAATAATTGGACAGAGTGGATTTCTTACAAACATCACGGCGACCCAAACTAGCTTACGACCGCAGGAACGGTCGGGATCGCAAGCAATCCGCGTCCTTTTCGGGGCGACTCTTTCAAGTTCAAAGCTTAGGCATATTTACCGTTTTGCCCTCAAACACAATGCGAAATCACGAGCCAACTACATTGGCACAAATGCAAATATACGAAGAATGAAGGGGCATTGCTAGAAGAAAAGCTCCTGGCCTTTTCTTCTCATTTCACAGTTTCAATTCCCCGTTTATTCTTCTTCTGTGAGCATTTCTTTGTCAGATTTTTCTGGTAAGATCTTTTCTTAATTATTATTTTTACTATTAATCAATGCAATTTCCTAATGATTTCTAGTTTTTCAATTTTATTTTGTAATATCGATATGTGTAGAAACATCCTTTATTAGAGGATCTCGTTCCTTCGTAAAGAAATTCATTGATGGTGGAATCTTTGATTAGGTAATTTTGAATGGATAAGGGATTTTTTTTTTAATTTTGTTTTTTTCATATGAATCATAGACGGTGGGGACTTGTAGATGAACGGTCTGGATCATCGCAAGGTGGGCCAGAAAGGGTGACCCAACATCTGCCATTGTATTTATGAGTGAAATTGGAGAGGTTTGGTTGTGTATTCATCAATCATGGTGGGTGTCAATTGTGCCTTTCTAATATGTTGCATTTTTCTGTTGATGAATTGTATGATCCTTGGCCCACTTTTTTGGTGATCCAGACCGTTGATGTGATGGACCCGTCGTGATTGAACTTGGATTGTTGTTGAGGGAAATATTTTGGGCATTGTCCATATGTGGCAGGGCGCATCGTTGGGGTATGCATACGACTGTCGGAGAGATGATGCATTGCATATTGACATCCTAACAATCAGTATCTTTGATATGATGGGCCCCGCTGTGGATGCATGATTAGGGGTGTACATCAGGCCGAACCGAGTCGAACTGAGCTCAACCCGGCCCGGTCACTGGGCCAACATGTCCAGCCCGAACCTGGCCCGGTCAGCAATCGGGCGAGTTCAGGCCGAGTTCGGACCAGTTTCGAACCCACGATTTGGACGGCCTTGATTTTTTTACTCTGCTCCATCTACTCCATGAGAAGGGCTTTGGCAGGTACCTTGAATGGCCTTTATTTTTGGGAAGGGCTTTTGTCATAAATTTTTGGGACTTTGCTCCATCTACAAAGTGACCTACGATTTGGACGGCGTGGATTGCTGTAAATGGTTAGGGTAAGAATTTAGGAAAAAAATTATATATATATATATATATCTAAACGGCCGAGTCGGGCCAATTCGAGTCGGGTTTCGGGCCAAACTGGAACTTATCCGAACTCGGCCTGAACTCAGTTTCGAGCCGAAGAAAATGGCCCGTCCCGACTCGAACTCAGTTCCCGGTCGGGCCGAGTTGAGCTCTTTCGAGCTGAGTCAAGCGAGTTAATCGGGCTAGCCCGGTTTGTGTACAATCCTATGCATGATGCCCGAAAAATATGGTGGGCATTGTTGTTGATGATCATCGCCTTTGTTAAGGGCCTGTTTGGATTGTGAATTATGGCTTTAATGTATTGTAAAAGTGCAATGATTACAAATTACGATTCTCATCTCCTGGAAAACAAATACTTCAATTGATTATTTCCATGCGTGATAAAATCAGAATGATGATATTTTTACATTATTGAAATGTCAATTAATAGAAAAAATGCACTGATGTAAGTATTTTCATAAGAGATTTCCATTGCAATACAATATAAAATTATAATGGTTACAAATTCATTTACCTGTCTCCTATTACATCTGCATTTGACCACCAAATTACGTGTTTAAACAAACATTGTATCATTGCACTTTTACAAATACATTACGGCCCTAGTTCGCAACCCAAATAGTAGAAGCATGAAAATGCAAGAAAGGAATATGACGAATATCCACATTCAACCTAAAAAGGCCAAATATCACTAGATGGCTAGCATCTTCATCATGTAAGAGTGTGACAGTTTCAGTTACAGGCATTGTCTATGTACGAGACGAATCTTGGGAGCTACATGGGTGTGGGCTACTTGCATAAAAAATTTAAAATATTAGAAATGTCCTCGAGTTGTTAAAATCCTTATTGCGCATTGAGCAGAGCAGGGATAGTTACTTACTAAGCACCTATAGTCATTTAAATTACCTAAATACCTTTATCTATTTTCTTGATCCATTCCCATACCATTTTAAGACCACAATTCGCAACTATTAGAAGACTAAATGCAGGGGAATGTATACTCTCTAAGTAGACTTATGTATTTAAGAATTGAAAATTTTAGGGAAGAAGAGATTCAATTCAAATTTCCAAATTGAAAAAAATTTCACATTATAAGAATAAATAGAAGATGAAAATGTTAGGTGAAATTTTCTGAATGGGACTGCCCTCTCCTGACTCTCCCCTTGTCTTTTTAAACTCGCTTCCTTGGGCCCTCTTTGTTTGGTGCCCCTTCCAGAAGGACACCCCAGATTCTACTCCCTTATTGCCTTCATATGACGGTCATGATTGCATTAGACTGTAGTGGTGTAGCCAGTTACCATCAATCGCCTCTTAAGATGACCCTCTAGACCAGTCCATATCAACTGACCTGGATCTGACCATTTCCTGTTTGGAGTGCCTTGTCGTCTTGATTTGGCTGATTGTTACGTCTCCTCACCATTTCTACACCTTACTCATACACTGCTACATCACCCATGGATGCCTCGATCGCACCCGCATTGTCTTTTATTGTTGCTTTCTGCATCCTTCTTTAAGGGAGGAGATAGGATGAGACATTCACTGCCTGGCCCATGCAACCCTTTACCTACACATGCCCACCTGGCTCCAGCTCCACATCAACCACCCCACCTTTTACTCCTAGTCAGTGAAAACACCTGCATTCTATGCAGCTGATCCACCTAGGGAGGTGCCTCCTCTCTTCTCCTTTCATCAGCACCGTTGGAATTGTTTGATCAACCCAAATTGACGGGCGAACTAGTGAGAATTATATGTGAGAAACACATCTTCAGTTGGATATATTTCAAGCCTGCCAACCATCACCTCTGTTGCATTCTCCAGCATCCCCTCTACCACCTCTCTGATGATAGTTGGGGATGCCTCCTGTGGTAATGCAACAAGCTCTTAAATATCCCCATTGCTACAGTATGCGACCATCGTTTGAATATCTCTTCTCTAATATGTAGCACTTCCATGAAGGACTACCTTCACATATAGGGGCCCCCCAAACCTCAATTGTGTATCAGAGAATGAGTGTCTCAGCCATAAAACACCAATCTGATAGCCATACTTATATCATTCCACATAAAGATTTTCCATCACTGCCTGCACCACCAGTAACCACTCCCGTCAAGATATCCTGACAGCCAGCCGGATCACAACCTCCATGATCCATGTTCTATGGATTCAGAGAATACAAACCAGCACAACCAATAAGCCACAAATCCATCTTTGTGCAGCCGGCAAGTCTCCTTGTCCCACCATGTGCTTCACAGATGGATCAGGGACATTCAATCCTTGGCCTTGGGATATAAATCTTTCACCTACTTCATTAGTCCCTCCATCTCTATCTCCACTTTATAGGCCCCCACTCATTCCATATACCCCCATCCAATGGCAGCCTTGCTATCCAAACAACATCTGCCAATGAAAACCATCATGTGGGGCCCACCTTTTATGTGGACCGTCCACCGTGTGAGCCCCACCTTCAATGTGGACAGTCCACCACGTGGGGCCTCCCTTGACATGTGCCGTGAGAGAGAAGTAGAAAAGTTGTGTAAGTTAAAAAGCTAAAAAAATTACTCATTAAGTAGCTTTTGACACATAAGTTACTTTTACATTGATACTTGCCAAACTAACTTAAGTAGAATAAGTAACTTAATTACTTAACATAAGTTAAAAAGTAACTTATTTGGTGGTATCCAAACGACCCCTTAGAAGCCATATAAATCCTTCTTCTTTAGTATTCTCATTAGAAGGAATCCAACCAAACATAGCCTTCCATATGAATATAGAAACATTTAGGGCCCGTTTGGATACCACCAAATAAGTTACTTTTTCTACTTACAGCAGTAGATAAGTAACTTATTTTAGATAAGTAAGTTTAGTTTATGATTAGTTATAAGTAACTTTTTTACTTAAAGGTATTTAATCACTTCAGCTACTTTTTTTAGCTTTTCTACTTTTCATAAGTTGCTGAAGAGAGACATAAGGAGAGATGAAAGAGAAGAGAAGTTGATAAATATGTTGTTTACCAAACATATCTTCTTAATAGGTAGAAACTAAGATAAGCTACTTGTAACATAAGTAACTTATCTTAAGCTGGTTACAATCCAAATGCCCCCTCAGAGAATAAACTTGTGCCAAACCTATTTATACCATGGATGACCCTGACCGGACATGATCAGCCATGTAGAAGTGGGATGCCCAATATTCCGAGAAGGCATAAATTTGCAGCACTAAAGGTGAAATGCACCTTTTGGAAATCTAAGCTGTTGATCTGGTGGGTCCTCTCATGGGATGGACCTTTCTCCGTCTCCTCCAAGGAAATAGAAACCGGTACGTATCACCCATTGTACAGGTTTCTTCCATAAACGATAGAGGGCGATGTGTGGTGATACAACAGTGAAGTTGTGTGGCTAGGATGATCTAATGGGAGAATTGTTGAGGTCTCTCCCATCCATCAAGATGCCCACTTTATAAATGACCCGTATCACCAAAGGTGGGCCCACCTTGATGTGGAAACTGCCTGATCAATAACCCACTTCATACATTTCTACTGGGCTGAAAAAACTGCCCGATCAACTATTGTATATTTCCTCTTTTTTCTTGTTCTATATGCTTCTCTTGATTATCTTTTTGACAAGAAATGCCAAAAACCTAAAAATCTGTGTCAACATTTCGCAAAGGAATTATAATTTTCGTTCTCTAGGAAATTATTTCAATTAGTTCATATCATTTGAATTTAGCAATTGCTTACTTGTAGATGATGTAATGGTTTATGGTTGTGATTGCACATGGAAAACCAACACTTTTGCTATTGTAGCCAATACATAGTAGACTAGTCAGAGTGCGATATGTCGGGTACCGAGGTTGATGGATCTGAAGGCCCAGAAAATGAGGAAAATGCCATGCCTTCATCTCAAGAAGAGGTAATATGCATTCTTCTTCTTTGAATTGTAATCGTGTGGCAGTTTATGCCCGTTGCTGTTGATTTTTTTAGGGTCTGTTTGGGTGGGCAATCCTGCAAAAGGGATTAATTCTAATCCCATCCCAATTTCGGCACGCCTTGTGCCCTCCACACAGGATTCAGCGCACTAAAGCAACGCTTTCCTCTGCATCGACTCAATTAGCGTTTTTTTTTTTTTTTTTTTTTTTTTTTGGGGGGGGGGGGGGGATTTAATTTCAGCCAAGCAGAGCAAAGCACCGCTTTCGTGCGGTGAATCCTACATGGAGGGCATTGGGCACGCCAAAATCAGGATTAGACTTAATCCCAATTTGCGGGATCCTCAGTTTTTGTATTATGTTTATTTAAGTGATTCACCTATTCTCAGTTTATTGTTAGTTCTTATTCAAGTTCAACAGGTTCTTAAAATGGGGAAATACAGAGTTGTATTGAGCATCTGCTCTGCCTGATATATTGTACATTTGACACCCATCTTTTGGCTATCCAAACCGTTCATGTGACAGGCAACAGGATGGGAGTTACTCCAAAAATTTCCCCACTTTGATCATCTTAACCATCCTATTAAACTGTTAAATGCGGATTGTTGGTTGTAATCGTCCATTTCAATTGAGAGAAACTTTATGTTTCTCAACCCAAGATATGTACAATATCATCAGGGTCTCAGTTTCTACAAGTCAGTCCATGGTTCATTGATCCACAGATTGGTCTGTCGCGCCCCATTATAGACAGACCATGTGGCAAAACTGTTCTTGATAGGAGTCGATTCTAGCCTTTGAATTTGGTTACCTGCAAAAAGACTGCTAAGATGAAAAATCCAGCATCAGTCCACATTCAAATGGAAGAAGACCTGAGGTGGGTAGCTATTATTATTTGATCTGGGTGGCATCCATGGTGATGCCCAGCAGGCCAATTGGACATTGAATCATCAGCCCTAGATGTACAAGCTAAAAAACAGTTTTTCCATCCCTCGCACTAGGGACCTCTTCCAGTCAGATATCTAGGATCATCTGATTCTGAAAGGCGGACCATGCCTGTACCATTGATGGGTCAAACAAAACAAGAAAAAAAAAAAAAAAAAAAAAACATTTCTTTTGATCAACCATCATATAACCTCTTCAAAAATTAGTGATATCTGTGATCTTGTCTTATGTAGGAGGAAATGATCAAGAAGAAGTATGGAGGACTTGTACCCAAGAAACCACCACTCATTTCCAAGGTTACAATTCTTGTATTTATGATCACCAATGCCCTCTACATCGTACATTTTAACCATAGGATATTGTAAATTTTCTGTTATATGCATATCAATGAGTAGATTCTAAATTCTAATATTACCATTTTCTGTAATTAGGACCATGAACGAGCTTTCTTTGATTCTGCTGATTGGGCACTGAGAAAGGTATTTATATCTCTTTATTTTTCCATGTAAGACGCCTCCAAACAAGACTAACAGATTTCGAGCTTCAAGTGAGCTTCTAGTATGTTCTACTTCAGTTCAATGCCTAATGTATTTGTCTGAAGGTCCATTCCCCAAGAAGTTACACCTATTTGACAATCCTATCCATTCTAAGGATGTGGATTGCCTGCAACCAGGATGATGTGGCCCAATGGCAAAGCATCATATGCACATTTAGATGTGGAGCCCATAGTGAAAAAAGCACATTAGAGAAAGAAAGAAAAAGGCCAACCAGAGTTTCTTTACTGTCCATTTCTTTTCTTAAATATCCTCCAAACCAAGAGTTAGGATTTTCTAATCAATGTGAATTTCGGCTTGTCTTGTCCAACATGGGGCCTACTTGATTATTAAAATTCAGATCGTATGCATAGTTCTCAGAAGTTGAGCAAAAGAAAGTGGCCCATCATTCTAACTTTTCTCTAATGCATTTGGATGTCTTAACAGCAAGGAGCACCTGCAGATGGGAAGCCCAAAGAACCAGAGGAACTTCCACCAAAATTGCAGGTACTGATGGTGTTGTATGGCCTCGAGCTGATTATGCACAATATCCTAGAGCCTTCAGTTTGGACCAGCAAACCCCACCTCTCAATGATCCAGACCATTGACCTGATCGTCTGTGAAATGGATGGACCATACCCTAGAATCTCATTGTTTTTTGTTTGTTTTTTTCTTTTTCTTTTTTACTTTTGGGGCATGCTTTAGTAGTACTAGTACCACCATAACCGTACAGTGGTACTGGCCAGATGTGGAGCCCGCATGATGTGTTCACACCATCGAACCCATCCATCAGATGTATAACCTCAAAAAAGCCAGAAGGCCAATGATCAGGGAGAGAACATCCACCCTTGAAATTCCCATGGGCAAACCTAAGTCGTAAAACAGCCTAAGTTTTGGCCTGACCTTTCATCCGGCATGGATTAAGGTTATGAACTGACTGGATTTTATGTATTTAACAATATAGTCCCCACCATAATCAATGACAAGCCTTCCCTCTCAACATGTTCCATGTACTATGCCCCACCCAAGCTTTGATTAGGCTGAATTTTGGGGGATGGAGGTTTTCTGAGGTGACACACCTGATGGTTGGGTTGGATCCCTTGAACATATGCATGGGCCCCAAATCTGGCTGGTACCTCTGTAAGGTTACATTGGTGCCAGTACTACTAGAGCAGGCCCCTTTTCTTTCTCTACATTCAATCGATTTGTTCTAAAAGAAGGCATGGTAATACTGTGAATATTCTTAGCTTAAGATTGTCTAATTCCTCATGTTTGATGTAATTGCTTCTGCTTTTGTTAACACGTCTACCATGCCGGCACGGACACAAAGTTACAACCTAAATTCACATTGCTTATTTTTGGGCCAGGATATGTTCTGTCAGTCCCACCTTGTGAATGGCTTTGATCACATGTATATGTCTAGCCAGGATGGGTTCTGAGTCCTGCATGCTGAATAGCTTGGATCATTTGTTTGTGTTATATCTCTGAAACCAATGGAATGTCCTTGTTTTATGTATTATATCTCTGACACCAATGAAATGTCCCTGTTTCGTGTAATATACATACATGTCTATATAACTTGATATATGTATATATGTTTGCATGCATGCATGCAAGTTCACTCATGCATGTAACAACTCACGTGCCGAATCAACTAGCCTCGGAAATGGATGGCCCTGAAGCGCATGACTTATACCCAGCCAACCGGATGATTGACATACGCTGATGACTAGGAGGGCGCAGCATCTGCCCTAAAACCTGGGGCACTAGCCAACGCCAAGCAGCCACCTGTTCTGTGCGGATCTTGGCGATAGTAGCAAATATTCAAAAACAAAAGAAGAAGAAGAAGAAGAAGAAGAAGACGAAGAAAAGTGCACTTGTGTGTGCTTGCATAACTTACAATTTTGACTATGCATCCATGTGTTTATCATTGTGGTGATTCTCATGTCTTATGTTTATTTGGTTGTTTAGCCCACCCAAAACCAGCAAGCACGCCCTAGGCGATCTCCTTACGCTCCAACAGATGGTGAAGGTTCGTCGGGGTGATTAAATTTCCATTTCAAAGATATTTATTTTCTCTGTTATTATTTTGTCACCAACTCATCCCCATACTTTTTCTTTCCCTGCTCAGATGGAGGCAACGCTTCAGAGGACCCGAATGGCAACGAGTAATTGGTCTGTTTTGGCATATTGCTGATGATTATTCTGATACTCTGAATGTGATTCTTTCTTTCATTTTTTTTTTCTTTTTTCTTCCATGAATAAGCAATGCAAAGGAATTTGCATTTCCTATGAACCATTGTGTGTGCGCCAACTTCTCTAAACTCGTATATATTTCTCGTTCATTCCATTAACCAAAAACACACTCAGGTTAGCTTTAGAATACCTGGTTTGTGTTGGAGATTGTATTGCTTGCTCTCGTATTCAGCATTAGTTTAAAAACTCAAAAACTCAACTCGATATCCAGTCGGATAGTGTGGACTCTAAAGACTCTATTCAGCTTGATACTTAAATTAAATGTTTATATGTTTCTACTATAGACAAGCTACACAATATCTCCTGTTGGTTATGCCCCCAGTGTCCTACCACAGTGCATGTGTCAGAGGGAAGGGCAGATAATGATTTAATGGACAAAAAATGTGAGTAGAAGGAATGGCTTGAATTGTTTGATTGGTATGGCCCGCCAACTATGGGCCATTTTTCAGGTGTCTGTATCAGAGTTCAATGTTTCCCCAGCAAGGAAATTTTTGGAGAATGGTCCAATAGGGGCCAGCTACACAAATCTTGTTAGGAATTTTCACGTATTTAATAATGTATCTATAAACACTAGATCTCTAGATTCTAAAATGAAAAATACTAAAATAAAAAAAAGCAGTATTGATGAAATTTTGGTATTAATGGTGAAATAGACAGTGGAAGTTCCAAAAACAAGATGAATCTTTTAGAGGGATAAAAGTGAGATTCTCATTATAAACCACCCATATAAGATATTACTTACTTTTATTCCATATAAAGATATAGAGAAAAGGTTTGAAAAATACAAAAACTTCGAATTTTTTTAAACGAAGATTAATTTTAATCGAGTGTAATCGTAAAATTGCCAAAGTCCACAAAACATTTACTAATGGGTATCTCTTCCTTCAATGGAAGTAAGTTTCAAGTATATTAAGTTTAATTGCAAGCATTCATCAAATATACATATGATATTTAAAATATCATTTTAAAACCTGAGTTACTGAGTCTATAGAGAATGTTAATGTATGGTGTATGTGGTTAGGCCCTTTTAATGTTAGTGCATTTGCACACACTTTCCTCTTCTCGTACGGTGTACTATATGCTCTATTATAATAAAATATTGTGTGATACGGCAAACAAGCCTAACACAACATCTTTCCCAAACTCTCCTCTTTATTCTCTCTCAATCTTCTCCTCTTTTCTTCACATTATTATCATCAAATCATTCTCTACTTGGTATCAAAGAATAGATCCAGGCATTCTGTATCCAACAGATTGAGAGGCGACAAGTCACCATGCCGACGTCAGCAGTTGTACGGCTGACGTCAGCGTTGTACAGACGCATGGACTCCGTTTAAATTAAAAGTTTAGGAGTTTGATAGATCTTGATTTTAGAAGATTCGTTATGATTTTTTCAGAATTTTTTTGACTTACTTTCATGGTATTTTGAACGAAATATAGAAATTCGAAAATCGGTTACATCTTCTGTTTTTCTTCAATCTACATTAAATCGGTAAGCTTTTCTTTGATTTCTTTGCTCAAGACGGACCAAAATCTTCCTCCCAAGATATTCATGGAGGATTTTTTTTTTATTTTTTTATTTTAACCTAAGATCCATGTTTGAGAGGGTTTTAACCTCAAATGGACATGCGGCTGGGCCGTTTTTCACTTGGTTGGGCCGTTTTTTACTGAGTTTCATGTTATTTTGGACGATTGCTATTTGTTTGAGGTTTATGTCTTATTACCTTGAAGGATTGAGTTAGATAGAGTTGTTTGAATCAATCCTTCTTGGCATGAGGTCTCTCTTGGACTCTCTTATGGCTGACAAAGGGCCATCATCTCTTGACATAATGTCTCTTAAATCCAACCCCTTCCAGATTACCTTCACTAAGTTGAATGGTGACAACTATCTTCAATGGGGTACAATCTGTAAAAGTATTTTAGGAGCCCGTGAGAAGTTGTCATATATTTTGGATGATCTCCCAAGCTCTACAGATGTTACCTACAAGTCTTGGACAAATGAGAATTATCAAGTTGTTGCATGGTTGTTGAATAGTATAGATTCCTCGATTAGCTACTCAATGATGTTTTTATCCTCGCCTAAAGGCATTTGAGATACGCTTCATGATATATTCTCGGAATCTTAGAATTTTTCACAGGTATTCTAGTTTATTCAAGAAATCGGTCAGTTCCAACAAAACTTGAGATCATTAAAAGATTACAATTCAACGCTTCGGAGTATGTGAGATGAGTTGGACCTGTATCAGCTTCTTCATCCCAAACGTAAAGAGGATCATGAACATATCCATAAGCAGTGGGATAATATTCGTATCATGCAGTTCCTAGCTAGATTGAATTCTGATTATCTTCATGTTCGAGATCAAATTGTTATGCAGGATCATCTTCCCGCATTGACGACAATCTATGCCATATGTTACGTCTTAAGAAAAACCGAGTCCTTGATAAGGCATCGACGGTAGAAATCATCCACGTTTTTTTTTATTTAGCTTTATATGGCCGAATTAGTGAATATTAATGAGGACTTACGTAAGCCTAATAGAGGTTATATGTGGGTCCCAATTTCGCATGGTCCATAATAAAGCATGATTTGGACGGTCTGGATTGGTGTAGATGTATATAACTTGTATGGTGGATTAGTTGTCTAGAATAAAAATAGTGGCATCTATGCACCCTATTTGTCATTTGAATGTTTTTAATCTATCCTTAGATTATGTGGGCCACACATGTACAAAAAATATAGACATTTGAGAAGAATCAAACCAATATTCTACGTTGGAAGATGAATGGGTTGCATGACTGTAGCCCAAACCTGACCTGAAAATCTCATATTGCGCATGCAAGACGCAAGCCCAGCCCACGGGCAAAGCTGGTAGGATGATGCCTGGCAATAGCTGGGTTGGATTCGTCAGGTGAGCCTGACCCAAAGCCAGGTGGGCCATAATGCGTTTTTATTATTATTTTTAACGGGCTGATCTTTGTATGTGTTGTAAACATAAGGGTTATTACTTGATGAACCTGTGGATTTCACACATAGAATATGGTGGGCCCAAAGAGCTTCGTCCTTTTTAAGCGATGCGTAAAAGGTGTTTGAAATGATTGCAGTTCTTGATGGGTGGGTTGGATTTTATATACTAACCATGTGGCACCAGTTTTCGCTTGAACCTGCCCCAAAGCTGCACAATATCTGTGGGGCCTCCCACCGCAATTTAACGTTTATCCATCAAGAAAATTTGTAGAGAATGGTCTGCTAACGTTGGGAGAGCATTGTTGAAAATAATATAAAAATAAAATAGTGGATAATATTCGAAAAAATAGAAAATTAAATAATAAAATAAAGTAAAAAAATATTGTTTATTTGTTTAAGGAAATATATATTATTTGTTTGAGTTGAGATGTGACCAAGTCACTTAGCTTGAAGTCGAATATGCCTCTTGTATCAAGTGCAATAGGGATTATTGGGAGAAAATTTGACAAGCCGATAAGTTGGTTTATGAAATGGACTAACTCTATTTAACTAGCACGGACCTAGTAAAACCCGAGCCTAATAAGGCATCAATGTCCAGAAACAGGCCGACCTTCACGGAGGTTGAAGCAACTGTAAGGACACTCAAAGAACACGACTACGAGCTCATTTGAATAAAGCCGTGTTCTGACCTAATAGGTCGATTACAGATCGATCATAGATTGGTCATAGGTCGGATATAGGTCGACCCTAGATCGGTCACTATCCGGCTATAACTCAGTCATAGCTCAGTCATAGATTGGCCAACGTTCGGTTACAAGTCGGCGACATCCCATGGCAAGGTCAATGACCATTAGCGCCCAACTGAAGGGAACACGAATCCTCCGACTCAACCATTGGTCAAAGATGGTGAATGTTGATCTGTTAAGAGGATTGGTGTCGCTTATTCCCGAGTCATCACCCACTTATGAGAGCCGACCTAAATCTGAGCTACAGATTTGAGTAATCTCCTAACATCCCGAAGATCTCTCCCCAAATCTTCGGGGGGATAAGATTAGATCCCGATAACTTCGGAAGTCGGTAATCTAGCAAAGATTCCGGATTCGAACGGATCTCCAAAATATCAGGAAGAGTCCTCGTGCAATTGGACTCCCTTATCTATATATAGAGGCATCTCAAACCATCAAAGGTACACTCATTTTTACCCTAGCACTTGACTGGTGTCTCTTTTCTGGAGACCCTACTCTAAAAAAAAGACTCTGTTCCTGACTTAGGCATCAGAGAGTCCGCTGCACTAGATAAGGTCTCCTTTGTTTCTCTTTTGCACCTGTGCAAGTTTAGGAGGGTCAACCACGGATGGTCTGTCGAAAAACTGCATCAACAAGAATTTTGAATAGTTGGCTTCCAAGATGCAATGACCATAACATATTTTCAATGGTGCATTTGTTATACATGGGCAAAATAGCAGACTAGAGATTTATTTTAAAGAACCAAATATAAATTGTTGAATTTGGATCTTGGATAGTTAAATTCCATAATACAATGACTATAATTGGTCCCAATGGTACACTTGTTGTACATGGGAAAGTAGAAGAAAGAAATCATTAGTTTTTAGTGAATGAATTCGGAAAGAGTCCGGATCCTCTGTTACCCGGTCAACAGAGAATTCCTAATACCCTAAAATTCATTGGTCCACGTCAACACTCACTGAAAAAATAAAAAATAAAAAAAAAAAAAGCTTCGGACGCCAAACCACTAGGGTAACAGGAAAATCCTGTTGACCCGATAACAGAGGATCCCGACTCATTCGGAAAAGGAACAGGCCTAAGTGCTTAAAACACCGTTTTAAATAGATTAGGTCCAATTGGGTTAACTCAACTGGTGGAGCCACCCGAACAGAAATGTCCCAACTAGTGTGTTCGGGTTAATGACAGACCCTCGTTGGACCAAACTCATATGCTTACAGAAGGGGGCTCAAGCTTCCCTAAAACTCTTTTCTTATATACTTGATTTTCCTTTAATTCTTTTTAACATGGAACAAAAGAAATACACTAAAAATAAAATATTTTGAGAAAAAAACATATAGAAAAAACTTTAAATTTTGAAATAAATTTATTTTAAAATACAATGAGCATAATGATCATAGGACCCATGAACAGTAATTGTTTACATCAACTATTTTACACAACTCCTAAGCCACTAAAGATGTGGGGCCATGTTGTATATGTAAATCAAATCCAGTCATGAGGTGACAACCTTTATTGATGTCACCTTTATTGAACTGAAAATGCAAAAATAATAATAATAATAATAATAATAATAATAATAATAATAATAATAAAAAACAATAAAAAGGGTAAAAAAATAAGATGGGCCACACCAATGGTTACATTGTAAACTTACTCCTGCAACCTCTACATTAATGATGTGTGGCCCGCATGTGTTTTGGATTTGGCTGATTTTTACATTTTTACTTCAACCCTGTGAGTTGTATCTGATTAATGTGTTAAATGAAACATAAACACCATGGTGGCCCCATGTAAAATCATGGTATTCCATTCCCATTGTTTCCTTTGGTGTGGCCTAGCTGAGTTATGGACTTGGCTGATTTTTAGCCCTAGGATTTAGAATAAGGATGAAACCTGATGGATGGAATGGATTTACATATCACCACCAAATATAATGCAAATAGCTTTGGACATTTTAACCTGGCAGTTAGTCTTTTTAACGTTGGTTAAGAGAGAGGTTTAGATTTTACCGCACAATCACCATTGCTTGTTTCATATAGTGTGGTCCACTTGAGCTTTGGATTGCTTATTTTTGGACTCATGCCCTTAAATGAGCTGCCAAAATGGATGGATGGAGGGTGGGCCCCACATGAGGTCACCACCCAATCCGCTTCCAAGCTGGGTACATGCAGCACCAGGGTTCCTTTCACATACGTACATAAAATCCACGCCGTGCATCACCGAGCATCATGTATGTCAGACATCACCACTTTTTAGGCGTTGATACCAAAAATCATGTTGATTCAATATTCAAAGTGGGCCACCCAACAAAATTATACATAAATTCACGTGGTATGGCCCACCTACGTTTTAAAATAGAGTGACAAAAGCAACATAGGAGCAAGAAGCTACGGCCATCAAGGAACAAACGGAAGATGGAAGAGAGAGGTATCAGAACAGAGGAGCCTTGCTGGCAGCCTGGCATGACTTTTCTAGCTCGGGAGTTATAGCTAATGGGGGGAGGCCTTACTATGGGCTACTGGAGAAGAAGAGAGGAGGAAGATGTTTTTTTTATACGTAAGAATATTACGAGTAGAATGCTTTTTTTATATTTTGAGTTATGAAAGTGGATATTACAATGCTTTAAATTGTCGAAAGGAAAGATTTCTTTTTTTGTTGCCTCTCATGTACGTGAAATCCCTTTTTATAGACTCTTGATGAAGAATCTGCATACAAGAATAAATGCACTACAACTTTTTATAAAGAACATTAAGGAATATTACAAGTAGAATGCTTTTTTATATTTTGAATTATGAAGGTGGATATTATGATGCTTTAAATTGTTGGAAGGAAAGATTTCTTTTCTTTTTGCCTCCCATGTACATAAAGTTTCCTTTTATAGACTCTTGAGGAAGAATTGCATACAAGAATAAATGCACTCCAACTTTTCATAAAGAGCATTAATTATTTAGAAAACTCAAAAGACATTCTAAACTAGATTAGGACGCTTTCTATATTTTCCTAACGCTTTCTAGAAACTTTCTAGGCATTTTAAAAACATTTTTTTTATTTTTAAATTATATTTTCAACATGGGCTCTGTTACCTTTAGGGAGATGTAATTGATCCCATAGCTGCAGGACATTAAGGCATTGTGGGGCCTTACCCTCTATAGCGATTGGGGGTTGAGTGGCATGTTACCACTAGTGGATGAAACTCCTATATGGTAAGACCAGCAATAGGTTGAGCGCTTTAAGGATCTACCCCCAAATCAACTATCTATAGGATCCAAACCCATATACCCTTTCACATGAAGAGAAGTACGAACACAAGTAATCTTCCTATAGATTCATCAGCTTACTAGAGATATGGGCCCACAAAATGTGGGGGGCATTACTTGTAGCATGGCTTGAGTCGCTTCCATAATATATCCATGCATTACACCTTGATCCATAGCTCAAGTGCTAGACTGAGTGAAAGATACCTGGTTTCAAAGATGAGGTCTTGGCATCGATCCCTAGAGGGGGTGGCTAACAGTGAAGTGTCAACTGACAGTGGGTGTACTAACAAGCTAACATAAAATAATAATAATAAATAAATAATAAAATCCATACATTGTCCACTAAAACTCTGACTTTTAAGAGCTACACTCATTCAAGGCTTCATCACTCTTTAAGCCTTTTACTTCACTTGTAATGAAGTAAAAGTGATGTTGACTGAATCTCAATAGAACAGGCAGAGGAGTTTTAAAAAAAGTAAAACCACCAAAAGTAACCACCTGGCCTTGGTCTCAACATCTTCTTATTCTTTGGATCAAGGAGAGATGGAGGAACATGAATGGAAGCCTACCAACAAGCAAGCTTTATCATATTTCATATACTGCAGAGAACTAATTGTAGGCGTTCCATCTCAACTGTTTTCTCCTACCTGAGTTATGGATTATCATGATTTTTAGCTTTTATAGTTAGAATCATGCAGTGATGCTGATGGACGGTTTGGATCTAATGAAGTTCCGCCCACGTAGCTCCCGGTTTCAGAGGAGCGGATTAGGTGTTACCCAGGTAACATTTTAATGGGTCTTACCAGTACTGTGTGGCTCCCACTCTGATGAATGTGCTGTATATCCATGTCCCCATCTGTTTTTTAGTTCATTTTAAGACCCCAGCCCAAAAATTAAGCAGATCAAAATTTCCATTAGTGTGGTCTACTCAAAAAGAGTGATAAATGACCATTAAAAACCTTTTATAAGCTACAAAAGTTTTGGATTAAGCTGATTTTTGTACATTCTTTTAATCTAATTGACCATATTGTTGAAGTGATAAAAGTCCCTTGATATACATTGATATACCACACTCTGACAACTTGAGCTTTTAGAGTGAATAATTGTTTGACATAGTATCAAAGCGGAAGATCCTATGTTCGAATCTCGAGAGCAGCAAAAATATGCCTCTCTATTTGATATACATTGATACACCACACTCTTATTAAAGATTTGCTTTGATGGGTACCTTTTAAATTATGGGATATCCTAAAAATCAGCCGTATATGGAACTCAGGCGAGCCATACCATTTAAAACATATAAAAGCACTTGGTGGGGCCCACTTGAGTTTTTCATGCGCCTAAAACTTGGGGCCCCTCCCCACTTTTGTATGTGGTGTGGCCCACACAAGTCACGGATTGACTTGATTTTTGAGACCTAGGCCCACGATGGAATGGTGCATCTGACTGATGGGGTAGATGTTCAAAACGCATCACGGTGGGGCCACACAACTTGACCTCATGGGACGTTAAAATCAGCTCGAGCGCATTGTACCTTTTCCATATATATATACACTCAAATGTACCACACAGTGAGGATTTGATATGGAAATGTACTCAAATGTATCAAACGTATATGGAATGTACTCAAATGTATCAAATGTATATCCTCAAATATACACAGTGAGGATCAAATGTACATGGAAATGTACTCAAATGTATATCAAATGTACTCAAAATATCAAATGTACTCAAATATCAAATGTATATCAAATGTACTCAAAATATCTTAGAAAATATCAAATGTATATCAAATGTACTCAAATGTACTCAAATGTACCACACCTATGAAAATATCTTAGAGACAACATAAGGTTTGGATGGAGATGATTTTTGTTTTTCACTTCATGCAATCGTATATGACCATATCAACAAGTTGGATGGAAAATAAACGATACAGTGGACCTTAAGAAGGTTTCATTGGTGGACGTCCTTAGTACCATTGTTTCCTTTGGTGTGGTCCATTGGAGGGTTAGATCTGCCTTAATTTTGGACCACATTACTGGAAACAGTGTTGAATAAACATTGACCATTAAAGACGTTTTGGGGGCATAAAAGCTTTGGATCAAGCCGATATTTATTTTTTCCCTTCATCTGGGTCTTTATCATCAAATCAACAGATTGGATGTCTAATAAACAATACATTGGGCTTAGGAGGATTTTAATGGTGGATATCCAATCATTATTGTTTTCCTGTGGTGTGGTCCACCTGAGATTTATATCCCTATCATTTTTTGCATGAAACTCTAAAATGATCCGTAAAACTGGATGAACGGAGTGGATGAAACAAATACATCATGGTGCGGCCCACAGAGCACCGACAACCAGCCACGGGGCTAGTGTAAGGGGGAGTATCCAATCCGTCTCCCGAACAAACGGATGTATTGCGTCGATATACAACACATCATCAAGGTGGGCCCCACGGTAAGGTTAACGCCCGCTATGGTAACCCCCTTATCTGCTTTCCAGTTTTAGAAAGTAGGAAACGGATCGGCTACTCCGCGTTCGCATGTACGTTCGCGCGGAATTGCGTGGCGACCCTGCCACGGGACGCGAGATTACTAAGACGTCGTGGGGCCCACCATGATGTATCTGTTGTATCTACACCGTCCATCCATTTGGAGAGATCATTTTAGGGCATTAACCAAAGATTGAGGCAGATAAAAAGCTAGTGGACCCACCACGAAAACAATGCGGATTGAACGCCTACCATTGAAAGATTTTTGGGGGCCACAGAAGTTTTCGATCAAGCTGATATTTGTGTTTTCATTTCGTCCATGTCTGTGTTAACTCGTGAACAGGTTAGATCTCAAAAAAAAAAAAAAATCAAGGCGGGCCCCATGAAGGTTTCAACGGTGGGCGTCACTGTTTTCTGTGGTGGGGTCCACTTTGGCTTTGGATCTGCCTCGTTCTTTGTCTCATGCCTTAAAATGATCTCTACAAATGTATGGACGGTGTGGATACAAGACACACATCATAGTGGGGCCCACAGAACTTGGTGACGTCACTTCAGTGAATCTGGCTACTGACACGGTCAGTAGCTAATCCGCGTCAGCCGTGACGAGCCGACGTGGCGGGATTTGATTAGGCCACGTGGAAATCTGCGTTACGTTGGTTACAATCCGACGTGGATGGAATCCACGTCACGTTCCTGCGCGAGGTACCGAGCGATTTCCGATGGTAACAGGTTTTCAGGTAACCCTGCTTATAAGTTATAAGTAGCCGCTCCATCTCCGTCCTCCGACGAAGAGATTTCGGGATTTCGAAGGAGTGGTAGAGAGATACTTCAAGAATGCAGGTATATTGTAAATTGTAAATTCATCTTCTGAATTAATCTTTCAGCTTTATTTTTTGGAATTATATTTTAGAATTAAATTTATTTTAATGAAGACTTTACTCATTTATGGAATGTGAAAGTTGTAATTTCCTTTGATTGGATCCTTATCTTGTATATATTCAGAGTTCTATACTTTCTCAATGCCTTTTAAAAACCAAGCCCTCAGCTATCTATTCCTTTCAAGGTAACAAAAACACACCAAAAAATTCAAAATCAATATATATATATATATATCAAATGCAGAAGAATTAAAGGGCTTATACATGCATCAATAATGGAGACTAAACAATAGTAAGAATAATAAGTGGGTCACTCATCATTAGGCTTGATGTGGACTGTCCATCATGTGGAGCCCAATTTGATGTGGATCATCCATCATGTAGAGCCCACCATTATTAATTGCCCATCATGTGGAGCCCAACTTTGATGTGGGGCCCCACCTTCAATGTGCCTCGCCCATCATGCGGGGCTAGCTTTGAATGTGGTCCATTCATCCTTAGGGGCAGACCTTTGATGTGGATCGTCTATTATGTGGGGCCTCCTCGATACAGGCCATCATCATGTGGGGCTCACTAGATCATCTACCCATTCCTTGGATGATTTTCCATTCTCATGAACTTAAAAGGGGTTCATGGCCACATAGAGCATATTCCCTTAAATAAATAATAACAGTGTGCAAATAAAAGACTTGTCCAAGAGAGTTGATGCGACAAAGTTATAAGGCTGTCCAAGAGAGTGTGTGAAGAAGCCACGACTGATGAGCCATCATTTGAGGCAATCAACTCCATTGCCTCAAGTCCTTGCTCTTGCTCCGGTGGTAGACTCCTAGGAGTTTCAACACCTGGTCAAGGGTTCAAGTACCCATAGGTGGTGAAATCCCACTGCAGCGTGAGTGTGTGGCTGTGTGTGTGTGTGTGCGTTGTAAAAAAAATAAAAATCAACTCCATTGCCAAATTGGAAGTGGAAGGAAATGACAAAAATGCAGAGATCACAAAAATAATGGAAGAAGTGGCTTGATCTACAATGTCATTCCACGCAAGAAATGCCTGTTAGACATGGAAGATTTTACTACCAACTGCCCCATAAACTGACAGTGTGACTCTGTCAGCTTTCTGCAGTGCGACCCCACATTTATCTTTCTGCTTATCATCTTTTTGGTTCAAATCTTGGATGTGTGATTCACTTTATGCAATTAGTTTCAGTCTTGTTGATCCTATTTGCATTAGGCCCTACCAGATGAATGACAAACATCTTACACGTGCAAAATCAGCACGTGGGGAGAGAAGGATCTGCATGGCTACACACTTTTGTAGTCTTTGGCTATTCTCCTTCTATTTCTCATACTGTGTAACAATTGCATACAATGGGCAGTTGGTAGTAATTTTCAGTTTACTTTTTTTTTTTTTGCTTCTTTGTTATGCATATGCTAGTTTGCAGTGAGCTACAGGTGCATCGTAAAGTAAGTATTTAATAGATCATTGACTTCAATATCCCTAGGGAGCATAGAGGGTCAGTGCGGACATTATCTACCACTTGACAGTTGGCAGGGATCTGTACACATTTAAAAATATGAATTTTTAAAATGCCATTTAAAAGTGTCTTAAGATTCCCACCTGCGATTGTAGGACAGTGGTAGATATGCATGCACAGCCTATCCATGTGTGCAAAGCACACACAGTGGTTCACTATGTAATAAGTTCAACTGATGTGCCTGTGGATTTTGTCAAGGTCTCTATTGTACTTTCTGTTGGCTTGAAATTTGATTGTGATTGGTCGTCTGATTTACAGTGGAACTAGATGCATATTAAGGGAGGTCAAGTTATGGAACATATGCCAGGAAGGTTCTTACAGCAGGGGCAAAATCAACCTACTCTCGTGATGACGGGCCCTTCCCGACTGGTTGGAAACACTTATCATTTCCATGGAAATAGTCAAACAATATCTCAGAGTGGATGGCGTAGGGATCTGGATATTACTGCGATGCGTAAAGCCATGTTCAATAAAATGTAAGTTCCAGTCCTTGAACTTTTTATTCAAGCCTACAATTTTTGTAAATTAGTATTACTCGCTAAGGATGAATTTAAGTTCCAGTCAGTGAAATTTTTATTGAAGCCTTTAACTTTACGAACTAGTATTCATGTCAAGGATGCATTTGGATGCTCAATTGAATTGAATTAAGTGAATTCAATATAGAAGAATGGACAAAGTGGGGTTGTGCCATGTTAATTTATAATGATGGACAAGCACCTAATTGCAACCAAATGTGTTTCAAGTAGGATGTGGAAGGATCATGATTCCAATTTGGGCTGCTAGTCTTTCATCATGAATGAAGAGGGGTTAGCCTCACATTAATATTTCCAATTTACTAAATCGAGTTATTGTGATTCATTTTAGTTGATCATTCAATTGCAGAATCCTGGTAGATAAAGTTATAGTTGTCAATTTTCTTACACCAAGGGTGTCTTTGGATTGAGGTTAAATTAGGGGAAGCATTTAGTTTACCTCGAGAAGATTTTGTACTTGCATGGAAAGCGGAGAATGCCGCAACAAACTGTTAGCCTTAGGTCTTTCCCAAGTCAATGAGGGAATATAACCTTTTTTTCCTTCAAAAAGTTAAAGGGTGGAATAAACAAGGTTTCCTTCTTATATAAGCTTTTAAATGGCAAACTTAGAGGGAAAAGCAGTTTCCCTTTATGGATTGCAACCCCAACACTTTCAATTGTAAGGGAAAGCAGTTTTCAGGACATCTTGTGAAAAACAAACAAGTGTAAAGGGTTTCCTTTGCATGTTGCTGATGTCAATTCACCATATGCTTATGTAAAAAAATTCATTTCCTTTGCATTCCCTAGCTTATGACTATTCCAAACGTGCCCTGAAATGCATGTGTGCACCCGCAGGCTAACTTGGCATTGGCCTCCTATTGCTTAGAGAATTGATATCTACAACCCACACTTGTTGATATACAAGCTTCTCTCAGTAGAAAGAAAGGTTGCATCTATCAACTAGGGTGGGTGTGGAGATTTCAATTAGGCTGACTAACCAAATAGAGAAGCAGACTTGTTTCATTTTCAATTTCTATTTCAGTTTAGCTGGTCTGATATTAGAATTTTATGCACTTCAAATTCTAAATATTTTAACCTTTTCATTGTTTTGAAACTTCTGTAGCTATGGCTATTTTCAACGGCAACCAAAATTTTCCATTTGGAAGCACAAAGTGCCGACTATTGTAATGAAAATTGAAGAACGACTATTTGTAAATGCTTCTACAAAGGTATGTTGTTGTTTTAGCTAAAATTTGTTTTTTTTTTTTTTTTTTTCTAAGTTTCAAACAAGAATTCTCTGTTATGGGACAAGCAATTGCATGATTGCTTTTGGGGTTATTACATCGTAATAACTAATAAGTCAACTTGTGAGAGTAGGATCTTGAGTCTCACTACCCCCACATAGTTGACACCTCTGTAAGATCAGGGCCATTGTCACACGAGCCGTGTATATGTTGTTGCCTAAAATTTAGGTCGGTTTGATGTGGATAAATGTGTATATTGAATATGGACCCTTGGTCAATCCTTTTACCTTCATATTTCTCATACATGTGGTACCCACTATCTGGCTTGATTTTCAAGACATGTTACCCTGTAGGCCCATACTGATGAATGGTCCAGACCTCTCAGCACTAAGTGGGATTTTACATCCTACACTAACCAATAGTTTTAGTATTTCCCTGTTTTATAGCATGGAACTTGAATGAATTGAGCGAGTACTTTTCAATGTATTACTTTCTTAATGTTTATGCAACAAGCTTCTTAAATTATGGATTTCCTTTTGCTATTGGGAGTACAAGTGAATAAGTTTTTGTATTTATCTTATGTTATGGGTTTCTTTTTTGCCACTAGGAGGAGTATATGGACCAAAATACTTTAGAGCATCGGTTCCATATTATCATTAAGTCTGTACGCTCCAAGCGCATCCAAGCAGGTCGCAATTGCAGCCCACAGGGAGACAACAATCCCATTTTTCATTCCTCCATTAGTGCAACTCCGCAAGCTTCGGGTAGGGTTGACTTCAAAACTTGAGTTTTAAAACGATATTTTTAATATCATATGCATATTTCATGAATGTTTGCAATTAAATTGAATCTACTTGAACCTCATTTCCATCAAAGGAAAAGATAACAACTTGTGAATGTTCTGTGTACCTCGGAAATTGTATGATTAGAGTGAGTTGAATTAGTCTTCATTTACATAAATTCAAAGTTTTTGGATTTTTAATCTTTTTTTTCTATACCTATATGGAATAAAAGTGGAGAATATCTTACATGGGTGATTTATAGTGGGAATAGTACTTCTATCCTCTAAAAGATTGGTCTTATTTTTAGAACTTCTGTTGTCTGTTTCATCATCAATACCAAAATTCCATCAAGACTGCTTTTCTTTTTTTCTTTTTTTTTAAAGTATTTTTAATTTTCAAATATGGAGATCTGAGAATTTATAGATACATAACTAAATATGTGATATGTATATTTATTGAATTATACCAGGTGGAATAATATTTGTGTAGCTGACCCCTATTAGTTAAGATAAGGCTTAGGTGAAGATGGTAATGATTGAATTTAGAGACATCACCATCCTTAGTAAGCTTGTCTCAAACTGCATGTTCATACCCAACTGTTCCCAGATTTCCCTTTTGTGGATAGCGTGTTAGTTCAGTAACACGGCATGGAGCATGACCTTGGTGGCTTGCAGGACAAGTTCGGTGATTATGGATCATTGATTTCCTTGTGGTTTTGTGCAGCCAACCCACTCAAGCATGACCCTCCCTATTTCTGTGCGAGTCATGCTCAATGGTTTGTCTGGCAATTGAGCCTCGATCCTTCTTGCTTGTCTACTCTTTGGGGGTGCGAGTAATAGATGATGGGCTAGGGGATAGTGTTGGGTGGGGCTCTGTTGGCATGTAAGTGTTGTCAATGTGCCCCTCTACAATGTCCATTTTCGAAAAGCCTAGGTAAAAGACGAAGGTTGATGTTTGGTGGGCAGCTGATAATATAACTTTTGTGAATCTAGCTTCTAAAGTACCACAAATTGGTATGAGAAGAGTAGAAGACTAAGATGACAATTATAGTGAAACTAGAATAAAATAGTCATAAATAATTAAATACTACATATCTAAGCATTAAAAAACTACTCCTGTCTCTTTCTTTACAAAAAAAAAAAAAAGAAAAAGATGTAGAATAATCTTTTATTCTTGTGTGCATGCGTGTGTGGATTGGTTGTAGTGAGTTTGCAGAGTGTTTAGATTTTATTTTTTAAAAGGAAACTTGACTCTACTTAGGCAAGTCGGCCGAATTTGAAAATAACTTGATAGGTTTTAAAACAATGGTAGTCAGTACTGACGGTCTTTAAATCTACTTTGCAGGATGCCTAGGACAACAACAACCTTCCAATACGTTTCTTGGATATAATGGTAACAACTTGCTTTCACCTACCAGACTGAATACTACTTCGGGACAGTACATTGGAGGTCTAGACAATGCTGTGTCCTATAATATTAGCCAACAGATGGTTATTGGGATAGCTTCCAGCATAAATCAGTGGCCTCTCTCTTTTGGCTCTCTGATTGGAGCTCCAGATGTCATGCCAACATTTATGGAGAATGAGATGCCATTGGTTGACATGCTAGCAACAACATCTGAAGGCTATCTGAATTCTTCAATTTATGGTAATATTCCAAAATCATCTATGGACTTATTGGTTCCCATCTTTTTGTCTTTTCTTTTTTATAAATCAAAATATGATTGGTGTATTGTTCTACCAGATAATGATCAATTGAATTCAACTCCATTTCCATGTTACCAAAGTATGCAAATATCTCCAACAACTGGAATACAGTATCATAATGAAGTTTTCCAATTGCAAAACCCTAAAGATCATCAGCTTTCCGAGCTTCAACATCAAGAACCAAAGAATGTCATGATTGAAGGCTATTCGAGATCTTTCTCTATGGAATCACAAACTCCACTTACATGCGCTTCAGATCAGTGGGAGCAAGAGTGGCATTCAGACCAATTGACCACCCAGTCTTCTAACAACATCTCCAATGGTTCACAGACCAATGCAGTGGTAAAGCAAGGGCAGTGCTATGCTCCAATGGAGCAAGAAGTTCACATGTCAGAGCAAGGACCAGTACCAGAGCAAGTGTGGCATTCAGACCAATGGACCACTCAGTCTTCTAACAACATCTCCAATGGTTCACAGACCGATGCAGTGGTAAAGCAAGGGCAGTGCTATGCTCCAATGGAGCAAGAAGTTCACATGTCAGAGCAAGGCCCAGTACCAGAGCAAGTGCGGCATTCAGACCAATGGACCACTCAGTCTTCTAACAACATCTCCATTGGTTCACAGACTGATGCAGTGGTAAAGCAAGGGCAATGCTATGCTCTAATGGAGCAAGTTCACATGTCAAAGCAAGGCCCAATACCAGAGCAAGTGCGACATTTAGACCAATGGACCACTCAGTCTTCTAACAACATCTCCAATGGTTCACAGACCGATGCAGTGGTAAAGCAAGGGCAGTGCTATGCTCCAATGGAGCAAGAAGTTCACATGTCAAAGCAAGGCCCAGTACCAGAGCAAGTGCGACATTTAGACCAATGGACCACTCAGTCTTCTAACAACATCTCCAATGGTTCACAGATCGATGCAGTGGTAAAGCAAGGGCAGTGCTATGCTCCAATGGAGCAAGAAGCTCACATGTCAGAGCAAGGCCCGGTATCACATGTTCGAAAAGCAACTCATCAAAAAGTAACCCAACGAGATGAAGTGCGACAACCTCAGTCTCCTCATTTGAACAGACCTGTCTGTGGTTTTGGAGGAAATATGTTAAGTACACCAAAGATAATGGGTGTGTCCTTAACCGAGATGTTCACTTCAGAACAAGTTAAGGAGCATATCCAAAATCTTAGGCAGTGTGTTGGTCAGGTTAGTCTATATATCTCTATAGCTATATCAGCCTTTTCTTTTTGTCTATTCATTAGCATTTTACAATTTACTATGTGATGTCATGTACATATTATCAATATGCTTATTTCTCATAACCTTAGGGCCCGTTTGGCCGGGTGGATTGGAAGGGATTGAATGGTATTAGGGTGGATGGCATGGATTTCAAGGTAATGAATAATGATGGTGTTGTCAGTGGATTGTCTTCGATTGCTATATCCCAGGATTGCTATGTCGAGTCTATTTGGCACGCCCGGCCAATCCCAGGATTAAACCTTCCCATCCCTTCCAACCCCTCTAACCAAACACTTCATAGGCAATTTTGAACGGATTAGGGTGGATTGGATGGGATTTAAAGGTAATGATGGTGTTGTCAGTGGATTGTCTTAAGATCCATGGGATTGCTATATCCCGCGATTAGGTCACCCTGCCTGTTTGGCACGCCCGGCCAATCCCGGGATTTAACTTCCAATCCCTTCCAATACCATCCAATCCCTTCCAATTCGCCCGGCCAATCCCGGGATTTAACTTCCAATCCCTTCCAATACCATCCAATCCCTTCCAATTCGCCCGGCCAAACGGGCCCTTAATATGTTAAGAGCTTTGCTATTAGGAATTTGCTAATGTGTCATTTTTCTAGGATCCAAGTAGCTTGTCAGGTGATCCCACTAAGTAAATACCACGGCTCGAAGAAAAGGTTGGTCCGCTCATCAGGTAGCCCACTCATATGCAAAATAAATGGTAACAAAAAAGATTAACCAACAGTCTACATTTGACATACATGTGTGGCCCACCCAACAAGCAGACTTGGCTAATTTTGGGCTGGTGAATCTACATGGTGGGTCTTGCCTAATGGCAAGTCAACATGTTGCTTGCACTGGTACATTTGCAAGACCAAATATTTGAGTCTCACATCTAATACGTTAAATTCATTGTTATATTTGCCAGTCCTCTTTTCACATATAACTATCTTTGCTCATTTTCTTTAGAGTAGATGGTTGACACTTATCTCCACAATGCTTATTTGCCCACATTGATTAAATTCTTTCTTTTTATGAAGCAATTTTTAGTAAAAGATAAAGAGCAATGGACCTGTGGGGAAAAACAAATAGAACAAAAAGTGCAGCAGATCACCCCTATCAACAGGGAATACTGTCCTTACAAAAAGCAAAACAAGCCCAAAAACAACAAACGAACCCAATGGCTTAGCCAATTTCAACTGTGGATTTGTGAAATATGTCCTCAGCTAAGATGTCTGCCTCAGAGCTTGTAGATCTTATTAAATGAGAAAACTTCACTTGTGTCCCTTGATATACTTGTGAGTGAATGTCTCTCCACCCTTGCCCAGTTTGTTCCCGTGCGGAGTTCCACCCCGCACGTGCGGGGAGTGTTAAAGTCCCTTGATATACATTGATATGCCATCCTATAATGGCTCGAGCTATTCGAGAAGGTGGTTGTTTGACATGGTATCAAAGAGGAAGGTCTTGTGTTCGAATCCTGGGAGCAACAAATATGCCTCCCCAATATATTCTCCCATAGGGGGCCATTGTTTATGGTGTGAGTTGTGAGTTTCCCTCCACTCTTGCCCAGTATGTTCCTGTGCCGAGTTCCACCCCCCACGTGGGGGAGTGTTAAAGTCCCTCAATATACTCAATACACCATCCTCTAAAGGCTGAAGCTTTTAGAGCAAGTGGTTATTTGACAACTTGCAAGTAGTAGTCTGAAACAAATACCAAACACTTCTTCTAACAGGTCAGCAAACGTCTAGGAAGGAAAGACCTCTTTAAGCCATTTAATTATGCTGCTTGAGACTCATTTGATGATCAACGGAAAGCAATTACAAACCACAACCAGCTTCACCCCTTGTAATTGCTACTGCTTTCAAGTTTAGAATATAAAATGCAAATTGGGCTGGTGAATTTTAACAAAGGCAGCCCCCTCCAGCCACTCCAGTTGGGTCGGGGATCCCGAGCGAACAACTGTTAATTTAAGTTGCTCCATCTTTTGGAAGGAGATCATCTAATGGACGTAGTTTGTCTATGGAACCTGGGCAACAAGAGCCCATCCCATTTGGATAAAGAATAGAAGAGGAAAATCTTTAATAAAGCCATCAAGGGATTCCCATAAACTTCACTTTCATTAAATATTGTTACTCAGCGAATGTTGCCCCACACTTAGGATGTTCTCACCACTATAAACATCACTGTTGAACCTGATGCATGCGACTTCATTGACGTGTGTATCAAAAATGCTTGTTCAATCACTCCCTGCACAAATCACAAAATCAGGGAAGTTGACTTATCACGTAGGCCACATCCATATGAGAGAAATGAACAGGGCATATTCATGGTTCACTAATATCTGCCATGCTGGCAAGCGGTGGAGGCAATCACCTTTTCAATCTTTCCTAGTGAGTACCACCTCATTAATGACCAGTTTTGGAATCCTACTTCAATGGGATCAAATTTTGATTTTCCAATATTATCGATATTAGTATAAGACGATTACATAACCAACCATTGATAAATTTCAAACAAATCCAACACCATCCTTGCCATTAGAATGGTAAAGATTAAGATGCTTCAACTTCATTGTCAATGTAACACTTGCCTTCCGCATAATATGCTTATTGTCTGATGACATTTCTTTCTGTTCTGCATTTTTACAGGGTAAATTAGAGGCAGAAAATACTCAAGTAATGGGAGAGTCAGCGAGTAAGAACTCTTGCAAGTTATGTGGAGTGGAGAAGCATTTTCTTGAGCCGCCACCTATATATTGCTCACTATCCAATGACCGTATCAAGCGCAATGGAATATTTTATACTGCAGATAATGGTGAGAAAGAGCATTATTTTTGTAATAAATGCTATAGTAACCACAGCAAGAGTTTCATTGTTGAAGGAGTTGCTATTCCTAAGACGGTTCTAAAGAAGCAAAGGAACACAGTGGAAATCGAAGAAGCAGTATGTCCTCTCTTCCTCTAATTGTTTACTAGTCAGACTTCTAATCTGAGCACAGCTCAACGATTTCCTTATCTGGTCAATTGCAGTCAAAGTGGACACATGGCAAAATTATCCATGGTCCAGGCTGTTTATTGAGCGGGTCATTGTGATGGATGTATTGCCACCTACAAATCACATGCATTGGATGATAAGATTTATTATTGATGGACTTCTTCCCATTCAATGCAGATTGTCACCAATATTATGATATTTTATGTTTGTAGATGACTAGACATTTAAGATTTTACAATCAATGAGATATTTCTACCATAACCAATCCACTGTCCCACGATCAACAGTCCGGACCATTGACTGCCCACATGTCCAATTTTTTTGGAGCTTACCATGAGGATCCATGGTGTATGATTAGCAAAATAGATAATCACTTTGTTTTTTTATGGATGTTTCTCTGCAGTGGGTGCAATGCGATAAATGTGAAACTTGGCAACATCAAATATGTGCCCTTTTCAATCCACAGAGGAATCGGGGAGGGAAAGCTAAATACACCTGCCCATTTTGCTACATACAGGAGATAGAAAGCGGAGAGCGAAAGCCCTTACCAGTGACTGCTTTCCTTGGTGCAAAAGATTTGCCTAGAACTGCTCTTAGTGATCACATTGAGCAACGACTGTTTAGGAATCTCAAGCAAGAGAGACAGCAAAGGGCAAAGTTTTTGGGAAAAAAGTTCGACGAGGTAAATTGTTCATTGAGAATGCCTCCCTCCTTTGCATGTATTTTTATTGAAAAATGTAGGGTTTTTAACATATGAAATCCTATAGTTTGGCCTATACCTTATAAGTATTCCTAGATAAACCCCTATGTATCCAAACTGCAGTAAAACAAAAACAAAAAACACTCGTAGTAGTATGTCCATCATGCTAGCTTGATCTAATGGACAAAAGGCAACCATTAGCAATAAACAGAAGGATGTACAGATTATTTCCTTATGGATGAGCCAAATTCATACACTTGTTTCATATTTACACATGCTCACATATGCAAGGGTATGGCTTTATGTGCATGTGGCACTGGCAAAGGGAGTAGGTAATAGGTGAAAGATGAGTAATAACAGTTGGTAGCAGTTGTGATAAATGGTGTAATGACCCATAGGTAAATGCAAGGGCAGTTTTGGACTTTTGAAAATACAATAATCGCATGTGTGGCTCATTGACTGAGAGAGTTTTTTTTACTAAAGTTTCAAAGATACAGGTTTATTTAGGAATATGTAGAGGGTAGCGGGTATTCAGGTATAGGCCAAAAGGCAGTTTATATGTCCAAAGCCCAAAAATATATATTACTATTTTTTAGGATTCACAAAAATGAACATACTATTATTAGATAGATTTTTAAGTTCATAAATGCATAGCAATGAAAGAAATGTATAGAAATGTTTTATGACTATATAATTAGTGAACTACTGGAATAGATTTTGGAACTATGTAATTAGTGTACTGCTGAATGACAAGAACCTAAGATATGTTAAGATTTTCTTGCTAATAGTTGTGCTGACTTGTGAAATTTCCATGTCTTTTGAAGATTCATTGTCTTACAATTCTCTGGTCACTTTGTGAAATCTGTTGGGAGGTCAATTAAAATGCAAGCCCATTACTTTCTTTTTTATCTGTAACGATCAATATATAACAGGGTCTTTTGCACTCCATCATTTGGTTCTACTTCACATTTTAGAGATGAACGATGAGCTCATAATAGAATAAGCCACTCTCTCAATGGGGCTTGCAGACTGCAGTCATATCAAATCACCATCATTGGTTGTTTGAGGACTCAAGTCTACAAATTCACTAGTTTATAATCTAAAAGAACCTTTCAAGGATCCTCAAGGGAGTAGGATGTTGAATCATACTCTCCTCATATTTGACTGAACTACTGATCAGTTTTTCCAATTTGGTCATTTCCTCTCTACGAACCAAAATAGCTTACCATCCTGATTTTCAGTCCACAGAACATTCATGTTGCTGCCCACCTTATGCACTCCCCTAGGATTTAAGATCCCACTCTTCAGAGTAGCCTTTTCATTTCCCATTCTAAGGGTATTCATGTTGTCTTGGTCTGATGGTGTGTTTGATATCTTACTTTTCATGGGTAATTCTTCTCCATATCACAAGTTTCCAAGTGATAGGCCTTCCATGTTAATAGTGAGATGTTTTTGCATATTCAGTTTCTCTATATTTCTTATTTACCTATTTCAATGCCACACTTCCTCACATTCCGCTTTCACTCACACACGATCATGGTGTGTCCCTCATTTCATGAGTCTTGTTTCTTGCCTCAACAACTACTACAACTTGATGATAGTATATACGTTCATTTTCATTTGATTGTCAGGTACAAGGTGCCGAAGGTCTTGTTGTCAGAGTGGTCTCATCCATTGACAAGAAATTGGAAGTAAAACCCCGATTTTTGGAGATCTTTAATAAAGACGACTACCCGACAGAATTCCCGTACGGATCAAAGGTGTGTATCTTACTCTCTTGGAGGAATCATCAGGACTAATCATTTTGAAAATGGTTTCCAAGCATTATTATTTATATTCCTGGTACTCGATAATTATCCATCACTAGAAAGTTAAAGAAGTTTTCCAGGGTGGTCCACCAGGCAGCTGACAAAGTTAGTGTCAGCTGTTCCCACAGTTTGGAGTGACTATCCTCCCAACTTCTTTTTTATCTATATAGGAGAGATGCTCCGATTCTCTTGTAGCACTATTAGTTATAGTGCTCCTAGTTTCACTCGCTAGCTTGGACAGCCCAACATATCAATTTAAACCATTTATTAAGTCTGGAATATATTTCAACAGCTCCCATGTAAAAATAAGACCGAGTAGGTGATCAGATTTTTTATCCATCCTTTTTTCCAACTATGGATGGGATTGTTAGGATTGCCTAGGAGAAATGATTGTTTAGAATCATAAGCAATCCATGATGGGAGCTATCAAATAGATTGATAAATTATTGGTTAGACTTGGACCTGTTTTGTACAATTGATCTTGACTGTTCATATTTGAGGCCATCGATAAGATGGTTGAGATCATCATATTTGATGTGGTATTCACATGGTAGTCCATGAAATTTGTGTTGGAGCTAATGGACAGTCTAGATCAATAGATTGGACTGTTTAAGTTTCCCAATACGCGAGGAGCACTATAACTCATAGTGCTTTAAGAGCAATGGAGCTTCTCTATATAGTACAAAGATAAACATGATATTTTTTTAGTTTCCCTTTGGAGCATGAATGAATGATCATATTTTGGTCTGCGAACAAAGAAAAGACGGTTCTTAATGACATTTCATTTACTCTTTTTTCCAGGTCATTATGTTGTTTCAGAAGATTGAAGGGGTGGATGTGTGCCTGTTCAGCATGCACGTACAGGAATTTGGATCTGAGTGTCCATTCCCAAATAAGCGGCACGTTTATCTTTCATACCTTGATTCTGTCAAATACTTCAGGCCCGAGATAAAATCTGTGACTGGAGAGGCTCTGCGCACCTTTGTTTATCATGAAATATTGGTACATCTAGTTCATAATCATCCCTCTCCTAACTTTCCTCGTTCTTTTATCGTGACTCTAATGTTTATCATTGCATAGGTTTTTGTTTCTCTTGGCTAAGAGAAATGTGATGGCTAAGGGTTCAAGTCATACTCTCCCTCTAAATACTAATGCGACATGTGCAAGATCCAGGTCTTTGATCAGCGGGCCCACTATATTTTCTGCGTTAAAAAATCAGGCCTGTCTGGTGATTGGGAAGGCCACATGTATGAACAAAGGGGATGGTGAAAGTTGACCAAAGGACCACATTGGACATACATGTGTTGCACGTCCGATGACTACACTGGCCTGATCTTTTGGGCTTTGGCAAAAACAAAATGGGGCCAACCTAATGAATGGCCTGGATCTCAAGCATGCATTAGGGGTGTAGCCGTAGCAGGGCTAGTCGGCTAATAATTGTGCCTCTTTTGAATTAGTGAGCCCCTTGAAAGCTTCTTGATACTCATATAAACTTATTTGTAATTAATTGTAGATTGGATACCTTGATTATTGCAAGAAACAAGGTTTCGTTAGCTGTCACATATGGGCCAGCCCACCTTTGAAAGGAGATGATTATATACTAAATTGTCATCCTGAGACGCAGAAGTTGCCAAAATCTGATAGGCTGAGAGAGTGGTGAGCACGCGCAGTTTTTATTTGTACATGTTCATGTGTGTGTACAAGCACATGTTTCTCGTTATCTAACATCAGTTTGGTGTTGTTTAAATGATCTCTCAGGTACCAATCCATGCTACATAAAGCTCTCAAGGAGAATATTGTGGTGAAGCGCACTGATTTATATGAGCGTTTCTTTGTGCCTATTGACGAGTGCAAGGTCAAAGTAAGTGTGACTCGTTTGCCATATTTTGATGGTGACTACTTGCCTGATGTTATCGAAGACAGTATAAATGTTCTCCAACAAGAAGAAGATGAACGAAAAGCGCAGAAGAGGGGAAGAAAGCCAATAAGCAGAAGGGCTCTGAGAGCTGCTGGTTATGCTAGCCTTTCTGGTGACACCTCAAAGGATATTGTACTAATGCAGAAGGTAAATCTTTTTGAAGCTTTTCCTTTCCTTCTCATTATATTAACTTAATTAAGAGCTCTTTAGTATTTAGGACAGCCATGTGGCTGTCAATGCACCCTTTACATCTAAGCAATTTTTTCACTGCTGTTCAAACGTGCAGGCCATTAATAGGCCTGTTCAACAATGCGAACAGAATCCCATGGATCTACATGGTCAAGATCTGTGGACCTCTGTAGAAAAATTCAAGATGCGCAGTCTACTTCTATTTGCCCATCTAATCAACTAGTAGATTGGAAATTTATTAAAACCACCCCTCTGATTCACAAGTAGGATGACCCACCATATATGATCAATGGCTTAGATCATAATATCTAAGTGAATGGATGGTCTAGGATAGCCCTTTCTCTTGCTCTCTTCACCCAACCTCTCTTCTTTCCCATTCAAACTCAATTGATGCCACACACACACACAGAGCTGTGGGATCGACCCATTAGTGGCGGCCCACAAGCCCTATGGCCAACAAAATGGTCTAGTCATCCTGCCACATTGTTATATACCCAAGGTTCCACGTATATGACATTCAAGGTTGTTGAGCCTTGTGTTAACTATACAGATTCCACAGAGAATCAACAATACCACAAGCAAATCTTACACAATTGCATGTGGACATGTGTCATTCTTGTACAAAATCTGGATTGTTTATCTGGTGAGCCCAACATGGATTGTGCCATCACCTCGAAGTCACATCAGTGAAACAGTTTTATTTTGCTTGTATGAGGATTTCAGTCCGTGAATTGTCTTTTTTTCTTTCTTTCTTTCTTTTTGCAACTAGCCCCTTTTTTCATTAGAACTCCTTCGATAGAATGGTTAGGATCATGAGAATGGTGTCCATGATGCAGTTCACACCAGGTGATTGGTCCAGATGCCATACGCAGTTCGCTGTGCCCCATGGAGGCGTGGAATGATTGAGTGATATTAACATTCCTCATATCCTTTGTAGTTTATTTGATATGATATGATCTACACTTAATTTGTATCTATGTGTGATGTTGCATTGTTAGGAATTGAGTGTTGAGTCTCATCTTGTTTTTCTCATGTAATTGCAAGAATATTAATGTCTGAGCAATTCCCTACAAGCTTGCTTTTGTTTATATTTGAATATCGCTACTACTTGTTATGCCTTACTGTCCATTTCATTCAACAGCTTGGTGAAACTATCTACCCCGTGAAGGAAGAGTTCATCATTGCCAACTTGCAATATTCTTGCTCTCAATGCTCGCAATTTATAGCAGAAGAAAAGCGATGGGTTTGCAGCCAATGCCAAAATTTTCAACTTTGCCAGATGTAAGTCTTTTCTTGATTTACATAATCCTGTTGGTTTTTGGAACTGAATATTGTGTTTTCGTTGTTGTTTAAGGATGTGTTTGGATGCATTATTGAAGTAAATTGCAATAATTAGTTCAATAGAGAGGAAATGACCAAATTGGAAATATGTTTTCCTTACATATTCATTGTGAGAAAGCTGCCCCTAGTGTTTTAAATAGTGAATAGCGGGTAGTGTAGCATTCACCCCTTTGAAGTGTGAGGTGTAAGCTAGATAGCGTGTAATGTAAGCTACATGCTACTTCTAGATTTTTAATCAAGGTTGCACCTGGTTGCACTAATTCCATGATATTCACAAAATTAGATTGATTAATAATGAAATTTAACAAATTTTCATGATATTTGGGGCAACCAAATGCAACTTAAAGTAATAGGAAAGGGTAATCATCAAGTATAAAGATACAGAAAGACAAACAAAGCTGATTTAATACTATTGCTTATTATTTTTACTAAAAGCATTAAATATTAGAAATAGAAAAATATGACAAATCATTGAAAATATTATTTGATTTTAATGTTTTAATGAAAAATAGCTTGTAATGTGAGGTATGTAGTGTGTAACGGTTAGCGTATGCAAATTATCATGTAGCGTAGGCTACACACAACTTAAGCTTTTTTCGTGAGCTATGTAGCGTTAAGGCTAAGCTACACTACGTAGTGTTAGCTACACGCTACATAGCGTAGCTATTTAAAACACTGGCTGCCCCCAAAATGGAGTTGCATTCCTTTCAAATCCAATGACTAATATCCATTAAGACAGATAAAAGATCATCAAATCAATCTAATTTTGTCCTAACGCGCCATCATATGGTCATCATTATCATCATCTAAGCCTTATCTCTGCTAGTTGGAGTCAGTTACACGAAACATGTTGTCATCCACTCTATCAAGGACCATATCCTCAGTTAAACCATAGGTCCTTAAATCTTTTCTACCTACCTCCACCCACATCCTTTTGGGCCTTCTCCTTGCTCTTTTATAGCCTTCACATTGAACCAACTCACTCCTAACTAATGCAGTTATTGGTCTCTGTTGTACGTGGCCAAACTAAGTCTACTTTCTCCCATCTTATTACCAGTGTTTTAAAAAGCGGTACCGTGTTGCGTAGCGTTCAACCCTCCGTAGCGTGTAGCGTAAGCTACACAATACTTCTATTTTTTAATTTTAATATATATATATATATAAATATTAAATAGTAAGAAAAAAGCAAAATATATAAATGCACATCCACCCCTTCACGCACCTCAGTGGGGCCCACGTGGGCCACGCCATAGAAAATAATGCACATCCCACCCCTTCACGCACCTCAGTGGGGCCCACGTGGGCCATACCATGGAAAAAAAAAGTATAAAGAACAAAAAACCGACAGTAACCGGCATTTTAAAAGAGAAAAAATGAGGAAGAAACTGAAAATACCAAGTATTTTCATTGTACATCGAAAAAATTCAAAAAAAAAAAAAGAACGAGCTTACCTATTTTTGTCTCAAGATGAGATTGAATCAGTGAAAACTGCAAATGTTGAAGCTCCACAGCGATCGGTTTGCGTCTGGAAGCAGTTTTTCCAACTCAAGATTGAAGAGTGGGGAGAAGAGCAACGTCAACAGCGTCGGTTTGCGCCTGACAGCAGATTTTCGACCTCAACATTGAAGGGTGGGGAGAGGAGCAGCGTCAATAGCATCGGTTTGGGCCTGTAAGAAGATTTTCGATCTCCAGATGGAAGGGTGGGGAGAGGAGCTACGTTGGCTGCGTCGATTTGAGTCTGGAAGCCCTTTCGAATAGGTTTTTTAAAAAAAAACTTTAGTTGTGGCTTGTGGTGTGAGTTCACCACTGTTTCATAAAAAACTTTAGTTGTGGCTTGTGGTGTGAGTTGACCACTGTTTCATGCAGTGAATTTTTTTTTTTTTTAAAAAAAAAAAACACCAGACAGGTAGCGCACGCTACCTGCGCTACACGCTACGTATCCGTAGCGTACGCTACGACCCCTGTAGCGTGCGCTACAAGGGATAAACACTATTTGCTACGCTACGTAGCGATTTTGCTACACTACGCTACTGAAAACACTGCTTATTACCTGTTGGTGATACTCTTAAGTTCCCTCGAATGCATTCATTTCTAATTTTATCCTCCTTTATCTTGCTACTCATCCAAATCAACATCCTCATTTCAGATACACCCATTTTATGAACATGTTGTTCCTTAACTGCCCAAGATTCCATTCCTAAAAGCGTGGATGGTCTTATACCTATCCTTTAAAATTCTGCCCTCAGTGTGATTGGTATGTTGTGATCACACAAAACTCCACAGTCTCATCTTGACTTCATCCACCCAGCTCAAAGTCTATGAGCAACATCCTTCTAAGTCTCTCTACTCTCATGGATTATCAACTCAAGATATTGAAAATGGTCATTTGGGGTATTTCATGATCTCTAATCTTAAATAATTCCTCATTTCCACTCCTACTTTACTAAAATTGCATTCCATATCTTCTATTTTAGTCCGACTAATTTTAAAACCTTTAGATTCTAAATAGACTAACATTAAAAATAAAAAATAAAAAATTTAAAAATAAATAAATAAAAATTTGTTTTAGTGGTGCATTCATTTATTGGGTTCATATTGATTGCACACGTTACAGTGTTATTGACTTTTGATGAGGAAAATGAAATTTATCTATTAATAAATTCAATATAGATGCCTCTTTTTGCCCAGAGGTATAGATATTGCTTGAGATGTTAGGTACCTTATAAGCAATGTGAACGTAGCATGCAAGGGTTATTTGACTGTTGCCAATGTCCCAACCAGATGAGACAGGCTTCACCAAGCTTTCCCTCTGGATAGTTTTTAAAGTCCAAATTGAAGCTGTTTAGACTATGATTTGGGAGGAAACATGTATTTTATGCAGTTCTCAGAAAATCCCCAGCACAGATGTATACTGAATGGATATTTATTCCATCACCATAGATATCGGATCAAATGGTAATTTAGTATACATCGAAGTAGGCAACTTATGCAGGATGTCCTGGCAATGTTCTTTGATAATTCTAACAGTATCATTGCTAGGAAATTTGTAGTAAGAGATTAGTGTTTCCATGCTTTGTTTTCCTGCATCTATGATTCTATGGACTCTTGACTATTATCATTGGGAAAACACAACTGAATGCAGTATGGGAGTTTCTGATGGTTGTCAAGTACATTCTATTTCATGACTTCTATATTATTGCAGGTGTCACGATGTAGAGAAAAGACTTCATGAGAGTGAAAAACACCCTATAAAAAATAAGGAAAAGCATTTACTTCATCTGGTGAGTACTTGAAATAAGTGTCATCCTCCATATATCAAGGAGTGCCACATGCACAAATCGGCAGGCATCCATGTGTTCCAAATCTGGCATGCGTGTGTAGATCAACATGTGGGTTAACTGTAGGGTGGTGGTTATCCTTTTCCAACCATCTATCTTTGAACAGGTCTGGCCCACCTGACAACTAAACCTGCCTAGTATCTGGGCTAGAGAAAATTCACCATTGGAATGCGGCCTGGATATAACATGAGTGCCACTTTGTGCATGTTTCTGCAAATAGTATTCATCTTTAATGGATTTGTTGTTATTTTAGTGTTTCTGAATACTGAGCAACCTTTCAGGTTGAGGTGAATGGTGTACCTTCAGATAACAAGGGTAAAGAAGAGACTATTGGCTGTTACATTTCCCAAACTAGGGATATGTTCCTGAACTTCTGTCGAGTGAACCATCTTCAGTACGATACTCTTCGTCGGGCTAAGCATTCTTCAATGATCCTTCTCTATCATCTGCATAACCCAAACGAGCCCATTTTTCATGGGCTAGTGCGCAGTCTGTCACAATAAAATCAAAAAGGGTCAGTGTTGGCATTGTGAGATTTGCCCTGAGTATGATGTATGCGATGCTTGTCATCAAAGGGAAGGTGGCGTTGATCATATTCATGAAATGAAACGTCATCTTTCGATGGATGACCCGCCGTGTACATAAAGCCTAGAAGAAGCCTATTGCATAGGTATTGTTTCTTTCATCTTTCTAAATGAAGCTTTAGGATGTAATGTTCTTGACTTAAAGTTTTTATATTTTTACTGCTGGGGTTTAATCCTATGGTTTACCATTCCAGTCGAATTGTCTGAGAATGCCACATAGATTTACCGAACTAAGTTTAAAACATGAGTTGCCTTGTTTGTTTGTTTTGCAGAAGTCAAGAGAAAAAATCACCAATAACTGATTAAAGGTTGCTTGTCATACAACCCATCTGAAATGCCAACTTGACAGTCAACTTACCAGACAAGCCCCACGAGTACACTGAATGAGACCATTCGCAGGTGAGATTTGAATTATCAATTATTTACATACAGTAGCCTGATTAATGATTGAACCTGTTTGATTTTAGCGCCAGATGATCTCAATTGTCTGGACTACCTTTTCCACAGCTCATAAGTCCTCCATTTGTTGGGTTGTTGGTGCATGAGACAGATGGTATGTTAGCCTCACCCACAACTGGTGGTTTTGGTGATCATTCCTCAAATTTGAAATGTAACTTGGCATATTATTGGCATACATGAAGTAAAAATATATTTATGTTCAGTTCAGGTGTGATAACATGATACGTGTTTTTACAAAAGACTGGCATGCGTAGACCACACTTACAAAAGGCTGCACAAAGCGTGGTTGGAATAGGAGTGGGGAAGTTTGTATTATTAAAATGTTAGGAAGTGTGGGTGCCTAGGGAGTAGATGGGAGGAAGATTCATTTGCAGTACAAAACAAGTGAAGCTGGACAACCAGGTCATTGGAATAGGTCCAAAGTAGACCCACTTGCCAGCTAGTTAAACAGAGGCCAGATCCATTATCCAACTGGATAACAGGGCCCAAAAATCTAATTAGATGGCAATAATTGTCAAGTTTAAACCATCTCAAGGGAAGATGGGAATAGCTAATCGATATCCATTTAGTAGAATTTCAATTTTCCCAACTTACCCCATCACAAAGCATGAGTTTGCAATTATAGCCTAATGTGATACCACATACGAAGTCTATACAAAGTGTGATCAGGACTTTTCTGTTGTCAAAAGTGTCTTTAATCTGTCGAGTGGAGTTCGGTCGATCAAACTCCAGTAGGGTCAATCGAACCTCCCTGTAATGTTCGCGGTCAACCAAGGTTGGATTTTGGTCAACCGAGAGTCCCTGTGATGATTCCGGCTGATTGAAGGTCAGGTGGGGTCGACTGATCGAGATGTGCAAGTTCTACGTAAGTATGGGTTTTGTTTCTAATTTTGTATGGAAGTCTATAGAAGCCTTTGTAATACGGAATTAGGGTTAATCCATGCATTGTAAAGAAAGTCTACACGACTTCTAAGGTTTTGCAAGGGGAGAAAGCTTGGGCTTTCGAATCTGCACTTGTCCATCTCTTATAACTTTCTGATTATAGTGGATCGTTTGTCGCTTGGTGCCGTGGTTTTTACCCGGAAGGATTTTTCCAAGTAAAATCTTCATGTTTCTCTATGTTTGCTTGAATTTTCATTTTCCTGTTGCGTGCTTGATTCATTTTATGGTTACTTCTACACCTACAAGTGGCGGCTGCACACAACAAGTGGTATCAGAGCGTAGGCTTTACGTTGGGGTTTTAGATTGAATATGAGACATGGGATTGAAGGGATCGAATGTAAAATTCGAAACTGAGAAGTTTACTAGTAAAAATAATTTCAAATTATGGAGGTTGAAGATGAAAGCCCTTTTAATTCAGTAAGGGGTGTCACAGGCACTCCTTGGCAAAGCGAAATGTCTAGAAACGATGAAAGAAGAGGTTTGGAATGACTTAGATCAGAGGGCGATTAGTGCAATTCAATTGTGCTTGGCCGACGAGGTCCTTTATAATGTTATTAGTGAGACTACTACCATGGGCTTGTGGGCGAGGTTGGAGAGCATTTACATGACGAAGTCGCTCTCCAATCGCCTATATCTGAAGAGACAGTTGTACACTTCGAAGATGGCGGAAGGGTCGGATCTTTCTGAACACAGTAGCATCTTCAACAAACTAGTTTGCAAACTGACAAGTGTGGAGGCGAATATCAATGAAAAAATTAAAGCCCCAATGATGTTGACATCCCTTCCAGGTTCTTACAAGAATCTAGTGGATACTCTATGCCATGGTAGGGATACCTTGGACCTCGATATTGTTATCTTTTCCCTTCAGTTAAAGCATCATAAACGGAATAACGGTGGGAAAGGTACTTTTATAGGGGCACTGGTTGCAAAGGGAGGACCGTTTAAACGAGAGAAGGGTAAGTCATGATCGGGGTCCAAGTCGAAGCACAAAGGGAAGTTGAAGTGCTGGAATTATGGCAGGACATGATATATGAAGGAATACACAAATCCCAAAACACAGAAAGATGATAATTCGCCAAAAAGGCCGGTTCATCGGAATCCAGCGAGGTGACGAGTGGCTACGATATATTGTCTGTGTCTAAGGTTAGACATTTGTATAATGAGTGGATTTTGGATACGAGGGCATTGTATCACATGTGTCCTCATCAGAGTTGGTTCGCCACATACAATGAGTATGATGGTGGCTTAGTTCTTATGGGCAACGATCATTCCTGTAAGATGATTGGAATTGGATCAATTCGTATAAGAATGTTCAATGGGGTGGAGCTTACTTTAACAGATGTGAGGCATGTTCCTGACCTGAAGAAGAATCTGATATCTCTGAGAGCTCTTGAGGTACTCGAATGCAAATTCGTTGGGTATGAAGGTGTCCTAAAAGTTTCCAAGGGGGCACTCACTGTTATGAAGTTACAATGAAGCAAAAACCTTTACAAGTTGATCAAGGGCACTATATCGGATGGACCTGCAACGTCTGTAGCAGAATCCACGTTAACACGTGGTGGCATGTGTGCCTGGGCCAGATGAGCAAGTGCAGTATGAAGGTACTACTCGATCGTGGTTTAATTCTTGATTTTAAAATTTTTGGTTTGGATGTATGTGAGCATTGCATATATGGTAAACAACTAAGATTGTTATTTAAAACCAGGAAGCATATAAATAAAGTATAACTTGACTATGTGCATTCTGATGTGTGGGGACCGTCACCCATTGTTTCTAGAGGAGAGTCGTCATTCTTTGTAACATTCATCGACAACTACTCTAGAAAGGTGTGAGTTTATTTCATGAAGAATAAATCTGATGTTTTTGTCACTTTCATGTTGTGAAAGGTAATGGTTAAAAAAACAGTCAGGGCAATAGTTAAAAGTTATGCCCGAAGTATGCTAAGTAATGTTGCGTTAAGCAAGGAGCTATTGGCTAAGGTTATTAACACAACTTGTTATTTAGTGAATCGTTCCCCGTCTACATTGATTGATTGCAAAATTCCGGAAGAGGTATGGAGAGGCCAGGAAGTTTACTACTCGAGGCAGTGGATTTTTTGTTGCGATGCTTACTGTCATGTACCAGCAGTTGAGAGAGATAAGCTAGACCAAATGACTAAAAAGTATACCTTTGTTGGCTATTGTGATGGAGTGAAAGGGTACAGGCTGTATGACCGGGTTCCACGAAAAATCATATTTAGCCATGAAATCAAATTTGATGAGGGTTCCATGTATCGAAAGTATGAGCACAAGGAAACTGAAAAATTAGTTATTGATGTGGAAATAGACAGAAGCGAAACACCTGAAGAAGCTGAGCGGTACAGGAACAGGTGATGGCTCCACCTGTTAAGAGAAATCTACCGAGAAATCGCAGGTTACCAATGAGATACAAGGATTACTCAAATGTTATGTTTTCCCTCATTACGGATGAGGGAGATCTGTCTACCTTCCAGGAAGCATTAGATGACATAGATGTTGAGAAGTGAATGACGGCAATGCATGATAAGATGGATTCTCTGTACAATAATGAAATGTAGGAACTAGTAGTGCTTCCCGTTGGGAGAAAAGCGATTGGGTGCAAGTAGATCTTCCGTAAGAAAATGGATAGGTACAGGGCTAGACTAGTTGCGAAGAGCTATGCTAAACAAGAAGGTTTCGACTTTAGTGAGATATTCGCACCAGTTGTGAAGTAGTTATCTATCGGATTCGTATTAGCGTTGGTTGCCCAATGCAATCCAAAATTAGAACAGTTGGATGTGAAGACAACTTTTTTACACGGGGAACTAGAAGACCATTTTTACATGAAGCAACTTCACGGGTTCGAGGTGTAGGAAGTAGAGAATAAGATTTGCAGGTTAAGGAGGACGTTGTACGATGTGAAACAGTCGCATACGTAGTGGTATAAAAAGTTTGATTCTTTCATGTTGAGCTAGAGGTTTATCAGAAGTGAATTTGATCATTGTGTCTACTTCAGATCAATGAGTGATGGGGAATTCATTATTCTGGTATTGTATGTTGATGATATGCTTATCGCCAGTCATAGCATGTTTGAAATCAACATATTGAAGGCTTGGTTATCTAGGACATTCGAGATGAAAGATATAGGGGCTGCAAAGAGGATTCTTGGCATCGATTTACACAAGGACAGGGAAATGAGCGAGCTATAGTTGTCCACTCTTTGCATTAGACTCTTGTTGGTTGTTGCCTGTTTCTTGATTTTATCCTTTTGATATATGCTTGTCTTTTCTCTTAATGTTATATTGGTATTCTCAAACACAACTAGTTGGACTGTGTCATATACCAAGTAACTCATTAGTGCCATCATGTAATGTGTATGCAACTTGCAAGGCATCCAAAAGCTGAGCCGCACCATGAAGATACCCTAGCACACAAATCAGGTCAATCTTCTCGCATGAGCTACACCAAAGAAAACAATGGACTGCCACCAATCTGATCCAATGGACATATGTGGCCCATCTGATAAGTGGATTGGCATGACTCTTTTACCAAGTGATCTTCATGCAGGGCCAACCATTTGGACAAGTAGGATGTCTTGAACACATGACCATTGTCACTAATCCGCTAGTTGGTGTTAACTTTGTTCTCCAACTAGTTGAGTTTGACACTAATACATACACACATGCCTAAGGCAAGTCATCACCATGCTGCAGCATGTGCTGACTAGGCACGTGCCTGCAAGATCTAATCTGTCCATCAGGAGGGTCCCACAGTTTTAATGCGCTTTCCCAAAAATCATGCCAGTCAACTCATCGGGCTAACTGACAGCTAAAGAAAACTTAGCTAACTTCTTTTAAGCCCTACATTTATCTCCAATATCATGGTCCACTTGATGAGTGCACATGTCTACATGTGTGTGTGTCAAATGAAGGTAAAACAGTGTTTCTGCAAATTCAAGCATACCTTTAACATCATTTAATACTTATACCTAATTGGTTACTGCAAATTCAAGCATGCAATAAATGTGAATTTAATGACATTTATTGCCAAACGCGTTCATGAGAAACTCATGCTGCATTTGGATGTGATACTGAAGTGGACTTCACGATCAGTTTACATGGGAGTGGAAATGACCAAATTGCAATTAGCTTTGTATTAGTATAGGGGAACTGGGTCCTTTCACAGCAATCATGTGGACAACTTAACATGCCTCTTAGTTATGAATCTTTTGTGGTTCTTTCGGCTTCCTGATTTTGAATGCAGCTAGCTTAGTGAAACTTTGGCCTTTCACATTCCCCTCCTAACGATATGTGAGTCGTGGCAGAGTGGGAAAAATGTGATCTTCTGGAGATGCTCCTCCTCGATGTAGTACTGCCAATTTCCATTATACAAGTTGCTGTATAGCCGAAGAATTTCTCGGCTGTGGCCGTACTAGCAAGACCAGTATGTTCATGGAGGTTGTGTTTGCTGCAAGGAAGTAGAAGAGTCCAATTGCCTTGTACTGTGTTGCATGTGACCCACCCATCTTTAAGCTTTGAATTATTTATTTATTTATTTATTTTTGCAGCTCTAATAATCAGTGGGACAGAATAACAGGTCCCATCAAAATTTTCCAGTGGCAATGAGAGATTGGTATCGTAGTCCAATCATCGGCAGAGGTCTGCACCAATGAAGAGAAGGCAAAACAGTAGAGGTTGAAGAAAACAGTAACTTACCCAATTGTACAGTTGGATGGGTATCAAACAATTGTACAGACAGAAGAACTAGATGTGTGGAGGAAAGAGCAGTTTTTTTTTTCTTTTGGTCACCGGTGGTGGTAAACACAGTTGCCAATTTAGGCATAGGAATTTTTAAAGAGAGCATATTTTCAAGAAACAAGTGCTATATTAAATGGGTTCTCATACATTTTTGGCAGTTTCTTATTTTTATCGTAGAGGGAGTGGGAAAAAGAAGAATGTAAATTGTACATGAAAAGAAAATGAGTTTTTTTCTCCTTGTTAAATGAGATATTCTTTCAGACTCACCATTTTCCAACACAAAATTCACTTTCCTGTGGGCTGAGTGTGGTGCAATATTGAATTTAATTTCAATAATCAGTTCAATAGAGATGGAACAGGACAAATTCTAATTACCTTAGGTGTTGTTTGGCAAAATCCTAAAAATGAGTTCATCTTGTTTTTTAAAAAAGTAATTATGTATTACAGATCAAGATCTCTAATACATAGTGTTAACTAAAATGAGATTAACTCATTTTTAGGCATCTACGAAACAGGGCCTTAGTATTTCCTATGAGGAAGTAACCTGATTTCAGTTAAGAATATGGTCACTTCCAATTCACTGAACTAATTTGCAATTTGGTCACTTCCAATTCAGTGAACTAATTTTATTGCAATGGAATTCAGTTGTACGTCCAAACGCAACCTTAGCTTGTGAGTATCATTCCTCAGTCTTCATATGCAAACTGAGAACTACAATGGACGAGTTGATCATGCAGATGTGTCCTTGGTGCACGCATAGAAGCTATATCTTTGCTTGTCATGGAAAGTAGTGACCAGGTATCGTTCTCCACCCAAAGCTTTTACCACAAATTACTAGTCTCAACCTTTATTCTTTGACTTGTATCTAACATTCTCTAGCTTTGATCATGCTATGTGACTGTCTTAACATATCAATCTTCAAGATAAAGCTCCTGGGTTGGGTCAGTTTCCCAATAGCTTTTCTTCCAAGTATTTTGGAAATAAGTTAAAGGGATCTCTCGGCTTTTATGGTGGAATTCCATGGAGTCCCATGTGGGTGTCCTTCATTGGCATTGATTCCAAGCTAGGCAGTGCAGCAAAGCCAAAGGATTCCATACCCATTAGCTTGATTTGAAGACCATACAAGATCCAAGCTAAGGTGAGGTTTATGGTTTTTGTCAAGTTCCAGATCACATCATCTCTCTATCCCAATGGGCATTTATAAAAATCAGACCAACCCTTGATGACCATGGATCAAAATATCGTCTGATATGACTCGATTTCACCTAAGTTGTACTGGTTTCGTTAGAGAACAGGATGTGTCACCAGACCAAAATGGGGACTGAAACAGAATGAAATGGGGCAAGTCTTAAAGTTATGGTCTCTAGGCGAGTTGCACTCCGGAAGCGCTATTTGAAAGCATGTTTATGAGGCCCACATGGCTCATGAATGCATCAACTGAAGATCCAAACATGGAAGGCTTGATTTATGGTTTTGAGTTAGAGCAATTAAAGTTTTAAATTTCTCACATGCAGTTGCAGAGGATATGATCCTTTTCTGTGATGGAACTTTGAATCTCATATATATCATTAAGATGCTTCGCGGAAGTTTTGGGCAGAAGATAAACCTTTCTGAAAGGCAAGCTTTTTTTGGTGAGGCTTGAAGTTAGTCTGGGCGTATTAGTTGGGCAGAATTTTGTGGTGCAAAGGAGGGCCGCTTCCCTCGACGTGCCTTATAATCCATTGCTGGAAGGAATTGAGAGGTGATTATCAGCATCGAAGGGGATATATCTATCATTCAGGTCGTATTCCACTTGTCAAGATGGTGCTTTCGCCTATGTAGATATGTTTGTCTTTGTTCCAATTTCCCCTGATCATCAGTCACTCAATTCATGCAACTATAAAATATGAAAATACCAAAACTATTGGTTGGAGTAGAATGTAAAATAATACTTAGTGCTGATAGGTCTGGACCAATCATCAGTTTGGGTCTATTGGGTAACTTGTTTTGAAAATCAAGCTAGACAGGTCATCAAGTTGGTAGCACATGCAAGAGAAAAATGGAGGGCGTGGTGGCTGCCCTAAAACCTAGGGCACCAGCCCAGGCTAAGCAGCTGTCTGTGCAGATCTTGCCAGTAGTAGCAAATATTTAGGAAAAAAGAAGTAAAAAATATTCAAAGTGAAAAGAAAATAAAGGAAAGAAAGGCGCATTTGTGTGTGCTTGCATGACCTGCAAGTTTGAGCATGAATCCATGCATAAATCAATGTGGTGGTTCTCATATCTTATATTTATATGGTTGTTTTGCCCAATCTAAACCACAAGCGAACTCCTTACGTTGCAACTTTCAACAAATGGTAAAGATCTATGGGGGTGATTAGATTGCCATTTCAAAGATATTTATTTTCTCTATTGTTGTTTTCTCACCAACTTATACCACATTTTTTTATATATCTTGCTCAAATGGATGCAATGCTTCCGAATTGCAACGAGTAATTGGTCCCTTTTGGCATATTGTTGATGATTATTCTGATACTTGGAATGTGATTCTTTTTTTCTTTTGTTTTCTTTTCCTCCATGAATAAGCATTATGAAGGATTTTGCATTTCCCATCAAAGGAAACCATTGCTAGTGTGCCAACTTCTCTAAACTCATATCTATTTTGCATTCATTCCATTTTTCACTAAACACAAGTGAGTGAGCTTTAGAATCCCATTTTGGAGATTGTATTGCTTGCTTACGTTTTTAGCGTAGTTTGAAAACTCCAAAACTCAACTTGATATCCAGTCGGATATGGTGGACTCGAAGACTCTACTCGACTCGATACTTGACAATTAAATTATAAATAACATTTAACTAAGAGAGATGCTCTAGTGCTCTCAAAGCACTATAACGGGCCGTTTGGCAAGGGTGTATTGGTGTGAATTAGAAAAAGTAAGGTTGTTGGATTGGTGTAAATTAATGTGAAATGAAATTGGTGGTAAATGAAAATTTACTTTTTGGTGCGTTTTAAAATCATTTTGTTTTGCTTTAAATATGCAGGATGAGGTAATAAATGGAAAGGTGACTTCCTTTTCAAAGGCAAGAGATTTGCACAAGTAACAAAGGTGTCACTAGGCTACTAATCTGCCATATAAATGGCACACTGATGACATCCTCCCAAACAATCTCATTATCGACCATGTCAATAAAATCACACAAGTAGAATGAACCAAATATTAGCCATGTAATGAATGATTAAAAAACATTGGTGAGTCATGCTGTCTAAGAACTTTATATTTGTGGGCCACTTGAGGCTTGTAATTTTCTCATTTTTGGCCAAAAATATATCTTTTAATGGATTTATTATAATCATTGCCAAATGCCATATATGTACACTAGTTTAGTGCATTAAAGCTAATTTACTCAATTAAATTTAAGTTCACGTGAATATACTATAGAATTCCAGTGCATTCCTACGAGCTTTTATGCAATTTCTGACCAATATTGATGCATTTGATTATGGTCTATAATATTCACAGTCAAGATAATTTACACAAAAATAAGTCCAATTAACAATTAGATCCATCGCTTTGATAGATCTGATAGGACCTATCTTGGATTGTTTATGATTTTAAGGAATCAATTTTGTTAGGCAATTGTAACAATTACATCCATGGCTTCGAAAAATGGATGGATGTAGAAAATAAGGCTAATGAAAGATGCATTGGATAATCCCATTAGTATATTTTTGTATGATAGGCTCCAAAATGAGTCCTGCTGGACTTAAGGACGGTTCTAATCCATCGAATGGACCTTCCAATGCTCTTTCTCTTCTAACCAGCCATTTCCTTTCAAACTAATTTTAGATTTGGGTCTGGTACATTCACTTGGGTATGTAATGATGGAATGATTTGCCATGAACTTGCTGTTTGGTGTCCATTGAATAGTTAGAGCCCAGATTTTTAATGGCTAGATCTGGGCCCATCCAAGGTGGGTCCTATCCGATGATTGGTTGAGGATTTGGCAGGTCTAAGAAAAGCTGAGTCCCACCGATAAAGACTCCAAGGTGGAATTCATTGACGTCTTATCTTCTTTAGCTTAGTACTGCCGAACTAGTGAATATCAATAAGGAATTACATAAATCCTAATAGAGGCAATATACATGGGCCCCTACTTCTCATGGTCCATAATAAATCATGATTTGGACGGTCTGGATTGGTGTAGATATATGTGACTTTTATGGTGGATGAGTTGACACAAATCAAAAGATGGCAGCAAGTATGTACACCATTTCCCACTTGAATGTTTTTAATCTATCCCTTTGATTATATGGGCCACACATCTACAATAAAATAAAATAATAAAATAAAATAAATAAATTTTAGAGGGATGAAACTACCATTCTACATGCAAGATGGATCGGTTGTATGACTGTGGGCTAAAATGACTCGAGCCCAAACCCGACCCCAAACCTCAGAGCTGCATGCAAGGCCCAAGCCCGGCCCACAGTCAAAGCTGGTAGGCCGATGCATGGTCCATAGCTGCTGGGTTGGTCTTTTCTGCTGAGACGAGCAGCCAGACCATTGCACCCTTAATCAAGTGAGCCTGTTCCAAAACCCAGGTGGGCCATAATGCGTACACACACAACATTTATATATATATATATATATATATATATATATATATATATATATATATATTATATATATATATATAATATATATATATATATATATATATATATATATATATATCAGGTTGTAAACAGGAGGGTTATCACTTGAAAACGTGGGCGGGTTGGATGTCATATTTAAACCATGTGGGCCCCAGCCAGCTTTTGCTCAACCTGCACAACTTGCAGTGAAGCTGACTCCATATCATCGTTCTCTTCGGTGCACGTATCAGAGGGAAGGCAGATCAGGGTCGTCCAAGTAGTGAAACCTACGGATCTTAGTTCGAAAAGCAAATTCTCATATCACGTCCGTCCATCCACCAATGACTTTCAAATAGACGGTGAATGAAAGTTGATTTTAGGACATCATCCAAAAAATGAAGCAGAACCAAGTCGTAGGTGGACTACGCCACAGGAAATAGTGGTGATTAACCGTTAAAAACTTCTTGTGGTCCACAAGTTTTGGATCAAGCTCATATTTGTGTGGTCCCTTCATCCAGTTCTTTATAACCTTATCAACAGGTTGGATGGCAAAGAAAGATTCGAAGAAGTTTTTAATGGTGGGTATTTAATCACCACATTTTCCTTTGATGTGTTCCACCTAAGAATTAAATCTGCTCATTTTTTTTAGATCATGACCTAAAATGAGCTGCTAAAACAGATGGACGGAGTGGATGTAAGGCATATACATCACCGTGGGACCCATGGTCAAGAATCCACCGAAACTGGGCCAATGGAAAGGTGGCGGATCAGGTAATGTGGTGATGTGTTGGGGCTATCGGGTCCACCGTGATGTATTTGTTTTATATCCATGCCATTCATCCATTTCGCCAGTTCATTTAAGTGCATGCACCCAAAAATGAAGCAGATCCGAAGCTCGAGTAGGCCACACCACAGGAAATGATAGTGACTGAACACCCACCGTTAAAATTTTCTTAGGGGCCACAAGAGTTTTGGATCAAGCTGATATTTGTGTTTTCCCTTCATCCAGATCCGCAGGACCTTATCAACGGCTTGGATTGAAAATAAATATTATCGTGGGCTTCTAGAAAGGTTTCAATGGTGCGTGTCATCATCCCCACTGTTGCTTTGGTGTGGTCTAATTGAGCTTCGGAAGTGCTTCATTTAAGGTTCATGCCATGATTAAAAAATAAGCGTGTGCCACATCACCGGAATCTACGGTGATCCAACACCCACCATTAAAATTTTCTTGAGGGCTACAAATAAACATCATGGTGGGCCCTAGGAAGATTTCAATGGTGATTGAATGACCACCCTTTAAAGCTTCTAGTGGCAAAAAAAATAAAAATAAATAAATAATAAAAATAAATAATGAATTAAACTGATATATGTGTTTTCTTGTTATCTAAGTTTGTGTCACCTTAACAATAAGTTAATAAATAAATATTATGGTGGACTATAGGAAGTTTTTAATGGTGGTGTTCAGTCAGCATTGTTTCCTATGGTCCACCTGAGATTTTATGCTTTATTTTGGGCTCATGCCCTAAAAACAAGAGATTTGAATTAGGTAGTGACCCCCACCAGTATCGACCTTGGTGTTGAAAAAAGCTCCGTGAGCCCCACTATAATGTATGTGTTTTAAATCCATTTTTTCAGCTCATTTTAGGATGGAGCCCAAAAATAAGGTAAATCCAAATCTCAGGTGAACCACACCACATAAAATAGTGGTGATTGAATGCCCTTATAGTTAGATGTGTGACCTAGTAAATAGCCATTATAGTGGGGCTAATGAGGTTTCTAATGGTGGGCATTCAATGGCAAGCATTACCCAGGTCTGTATGACCTAATCAACAAGTTGTATGGCCAATGCTTCAATCACCATTGTTTCCTCTGGTCCGATCCACCTGAAATTTATACTTTGTTTTTGGCTCATGCCCCAAAAATGACATGGTAAAATGGACGGCGGGAGGGAACGGATAAAACAAATACATTATGGCAGATCCCACAGCATGGACAAGTATGGAGATCTTGGCTTGAATATACAAGGTGGGCCCCACAGTCACACTGACTAAACCCCTCTGAAAATTGTTCGGTCCAATTTATTTTGGGGCCATTTCAGCCTGCCATCCAATCAAAATCCGTCCCATATGTAAGTGGAAGTGAATTGGGTGGTGACCCATTACTACGGGGCCCACCATAATGTATGCATTTTATTTCCATGTCATGCATCCATTTTGCATGGCATTCTTAGGGCATGAGCCCAATAACGATGGCTCAAGTCCACCACCCCATGAAAAACACGTGTGAAAGAAAAACCAGTTTCATCAAATCTTGTGTGGCCGGAAGGAAGTTTTTAGTTGGGGCCATTTAATTACCATTCTTTGGGGTCTACATCGGTGTTGGATCTGCTTCATTTTTAGGCCATGTCTTAAAATAAGCTGACAAAATAGACTGATAAAATAAAAATAAAACACATAAATCACGGTGGGCCCACATGGGTCACCATCCAATCCCATTTCAGGCAGGCAATGGGATTAACGTACATAAAATCAGACATAACTACATTTTAGGTGTTGATCCCAAAAATCAAGTTGATTCAGCATTCGAGTGGACCACCCAACGAAATCATGCCTGCGTTTTGGAATACATAACGTGATGAGACGCATCAGGTGTGAATGGATTGGATGGCATAAACGCCAAGGTGGGTCCTACCTGGAACTAACGGTGGGTGTTCTATCCCAACCGTTTTTTCTCACCTGAGTTCTAGATTATTCTGATTTTTGGGTTTAATGGTTAGAATGATGCAGTGTATCTGATAGACGGAGTGTATCTAATGAAGCTTTCAGTTTGTAACAACCGTGGGCAGTTGGCGCCAATTACCTAACGCGTCTGGAGGCGGATTTCCAGCAAACTTCCTGTGCTGGGAAGCTAGGGAGGCCCACTGTGAAATCCACACCTTCCATCCGTTTTTTGAGATTATCTTAAGGTATTATGCCAAAAAGGAGACCGATACAACACTCATTGGGCCACACGATAGGTAATAGTGAGAATTGAATGGTCCCCATTCAAACATTCGTATGGCCACAAAAGTTCTGCATCAAGCTAAGGTTTTAGATTTTTCAGTTCATCCAAGTGGTAATTATCTTATAAACGGTTTGGATGACATATAAACATAAGGCAGAGGCCAGGAAGGATTCAACGGTAGGAATTTCTTTACCCAGTTTTCCGTATCCTGTGGCCGGACCGGCTTATTTTGTTCTATTGTCCTAAAATGATTTACAAAAACGTATGGACAGGATGGATTTCTAAAAAAACATTACAGTGGCCCACCTAGCTTCCCAGCAGGACAGGACATCGTGCGGAAGGCTTTCCCAGTAAATCCGCGTCCAGCGCGGCTATTCCAAGTCCCAACCCAACGCGGAGACGTTGGCGCGAGCTCACGTGGCGGAATTTGATTGGCCCCCGTCCCCGCATCCCTCGCAGAGCATTTCCCGCGCGCTTTCCCGACGGCAGCAGTTGATCAGGTAACGCTCTGCTTATAAATATCGGCTCCATATCAGTCGTCTGCGATGTTTTCGGAGGGGAGTAGGTACACTTCTTCTAAGCGATTTCGGAAGAAATTTCAAGAACAGTTATAATTATGCAGGTATATCATAAATTGATCTTTTCAATTAATCTTTCCGCTTTATTTTTTTAAATTATGCTTTGGAACTATCATAAATGGATATTTTCAATTAATCTTTCTGCTTTATTTTTTGGAATAATCTTTTTGGAACTAAAAAGTTTAAATCGAGACTTCATCCACTTACGGAAACAATGTGAAAGTTACATGGGACCCATCCTTTTCGACAAGTGTATGAGGTGATCACCGTCTTCCTCAGGGCTAAGACTTCTCAAATCCACGAGTAAAAATAGAAACTAGAAATAATTTTTATATATATATGAAAGAAACTTGTTGATTGATTGATAGATGAAATAAATGAGTCTACACCCCTTTAAATATGGATACCAAGACTTGGAATAAGTTTAGGAATTAAACTATAACTAAAACTCCCTAAAATTCATAACTTAAATTTTCTATTTATAGTTAGTGTCTTATGTGGCTTAACCACATTATTCTACTAATTTTTTTAAACACTTTTCATGTTTGGCGCAACTCCTAAAGTCCAACTAATGAAGATTTATAATCAAACTAAAACTTACTATTTATAGGAAAAATGGAATTAAACATGGAATTCGACCATCAATATAGTGGAATCTCTCAAATTCGGCGTGGGCAACCCAGCATAGCCGGGTTGGTTGGCTAAAGTAGCTCGTCATACCCCAAAATCATATATGGTACATCGAGTAACTCATTCCGGTTTGCGAGATATGCTTGTTTTAAGGTTCTGACGGTCTTGATGACTTCTGCCTCTGATCGGGCCTTTTCTGATCCATCTTGGACATGAAAGTGTCCGCGACCTGCTCTACATCAACGAGGGATTCCTTTGACAACTCGTTCCCTTTGACAACTTCCCAAAATAACCAAACGAAAGGCAGAGGGAACCATCTGACAGAAGTTATTTTAACAGTCGGAAATAAGCTTTAGTCTCAACTAACCATTTTGATGATGGTGGTGGTGAGCAATACTTCTTACCGGCTAATAAGACGTGATGGTAATCATATTTATTCCACTGTTTAATGAATATAAGTAAACAAAAAGCTAGAGGAAAGTTTTCTATAACAATGACATAATCCCATTTAAAGATCCATGGAATTCCATATTTGGAAAAGATTCGAAGTAGATTAACTTCGATTGAGAGAGAAGAATTAAGGTTAAATCAAACAAACACTTCATTTAGCGTTTATGGGAGGATGACTAAAGAAGCACCATAAGACCAAAAGATAAAATAGTTTGGTATAGGAGATTAAACCTGGTTGGAAAATCGAATAAACCATGAAATCTTTAACTGCTACCCTGATTTTAGCGTTTATGTACCTTAACTGCTACCCTGATTTTTCAATCTATTTAACTGACCCGGAAATCTTTAAAAACTTTAACATTAAATATTCAAATGGAAGAGGTGAAGATGGATCCAGCTGTGAAACTAAAAGAAAATAGCAATGTTGTCAAAATTGTTATGGTCTCGCAAATCATAATAGGGGTTGAAACATATCGAATCACAAATGGTGTTGTAAATCATAAGATTTTTTATGATCTTCTTAAAAATATGAAAAATATAAATAAATCAGAAAAATAAAAATAAAAACTTAGCAATCATCCGTTTGCCATCAATATGCACCAGGCTATACCATGTCATGATAGTGTTAAACGATTCTTATCTTTAAGTCTTCTAAGAAATTTTCCTTAAAACCATGCAAGGATCCTTTAATAGTCTATGTTCTTGTTAACTTTCTTGAATGTAGAATCACATTGGAAAAGCGGCATTTGATTCTGTAGGCCAATGAAAAAATATATTTTGATTTCTAACCATAATTGCACAATACATACAAGTCAATATGACTGTAACCATCCATAAAAACATTCTGGATAAGTTATACACCAGTTTGGTGTTTTCACTAGTTAAGAAGTAAAAAATCATTTTTAAAAAAATACTCTACAATTTAATGTTGAAGAGAATATATATCATTTAATCTCTTATAAAGAACACAATAAAATAATATACCTTTTCTAAATAAATTTTTTTTTTTAATTATTAAAAGCTTATTTTCTAAATGATTCTTGAAGCCCCCACCAATTCAAAAACATAAAATGAAAGCCAAGTGAAGCTTAAAATGAAGAGAGCAGGTATAATTTGAATCGTAAATTGGGATTTGAATCGTAAGTCATAGATTCAAATCATAAAATCATAAGATTCATATAAAAAGGGATTCAAAGATGGGATTTAAATCATTTTGCTTAAGATTTGACTCAAATTGTAAATCGTATATCGTAGGACTTTGACAACACTAGAAAGTAGTCATAAATAATTAAATACTACATATCTAAGCCTTAAAAACTGATCCTTTCTTTCTTTACAGAAAAAAAATAATAATAAATAAATAAATTGATCTAGAATAATCTTCTATTCATGTGTGCTTATGAGTGGATTTGTTGCAATGAGTTAGCAATATGATTAGATTAAAGAAAAAAAGGAAACTAGACTCGACTTAAGCAAGTTCGGCGAATTAGAAAATGACTTGATAAGTTTTAAAACAATGGTAGTCAGTACTCACTATCTTTAAATCTATTTTGCAGGATTCCTAAGACAACAACAACCTTCCAATGTCTCTTGGATTTGGTGGAAACAGCATACTTTCACCTACTAGACTGAATACTACTTCGGAACAGCTCATTGGAGGTCTAAATAGTGTTCTGTCCTATAATATCAGCCAACAGATGGATATTGGGATGTATTCCAACATGAATCTGTGGCCTCCCTCTCCTCCCTCTTTTGCCACTCTGATTGGAGCTACAGATGTCATGCCGACATTTATGGAGAACGAGATGGCATTCACTGATTGGCTAGCTGAAGGCTATCTGAATTCTTCAATTTATGGTAATATTCCAAAATCATCTATGGACTTACGGGTTTTCATATTCTTCTTTTTAAATCACAATATGATTGGTTTATTATTCTACTAGATAATGATTGGTTGGATTCGACCCCAATTCCATGCTATCAAAGTACGCAAATATCATCAACAACTGGACTACAGTATCACAATGAAGCTTTCCAACAGCAAATTCCTAAAGATCATCAGCTTTCTGAGCTTCAATGTCAAGAAACAAAGAATGTCATGATTGAAGATCCATGGGATCAACTCTGGAATCCAAACCTATGGGTCATTCAGGCTTCTAGCAGAATCCCTAGTGCTTCACAGACCGATGCAGTGGTAAAGCAAGAGCAATGCTTTGCTCCAATGGAACCAGAAGTCCACATGTCAGAGCAGGGCCTAGTACCACGTCTTCAAAAAGAAACTCATCATATAATAACCCAACAAGATGAAGCTCGACAACTTCAGTCTCCTCATTTGAATGGACCCGTTTGTGGTTTTGAAGGAAATATGTCAAGTACACCAAAGGTAAAAGGTGTGTCCTTAACCGAGATGTTTACTTCAGAGCAAGTTAAGGAGCATATCCGAAATCTTAGGCAGGGTGTTGGTCAGGTTAGTCTATAAATCTCTACAACTATATCAACCTTTTCTTTTTTGTCTATTCATTATCATTTTACAATTTACTATGTGAGGTGACCCCACTAAGTACCACGGCTCAAAGAAAAGGTTGGTCCGCTCATCAGGTAGCCCACTCATATGCAAAATAAATGGTAACAAAAAGATTAACCAACAGTCTACATTCGACATACATGTGTGGCCCACCCGACGAGCAGACTTGCCTAATTGTGCTGGGGAATCTACATGGTGGGTCTTGCCTAATGGCAAGTCAACATGTCACATGCATTGGTCCATTTGCAAGACCAAATATATGAGACTCGCATTTCATATGTTAAATTCATTGTTATATTTGCTAGTCCTATTTTCACATATAACTAGGTTTTCTCATTTTCATTAGAGTAGGCAGTCGACACTTATCTCTACAATGCTTATTTGTCCACTTTGATTAGATGCTGTCTTTTTATAAAGCAATTTTTATTAAAAGAGAGAGCAATAGACCGGCAGGGAAAAACAAATAGGACAAAACGTGCAGCAGCTCACCCCCTAACAACAGGGAATACTACCCTTACAGAAAGCAGAACAAGCCCAAAAACAACAAAAGAACCCCAATAGTTAGCCAATTTTAAGTGTGGATTTGTGAAACATGTCCATAGCTAGGATGTCTGCCTCAGAACTAGCAGATCTTATTAAATAAGAAAACTTCATTTGCAAGTTGCAACCTGTAACAAAGATCAAACACTTCTTCTAACAGGTCAGCAAACCTCCATTAAGGAAAGACCTCTTTCAGCCATTTAATTATGCTGCTTGAGACTCCTTTGATGACCAACGGAAAGCTATTACAAACCACAACCAGCTTCACCCCTTGTAATTGCTACCGCTTTGATGAGTTTAGAATCTCAAATACAAATTGGGCCCGTGAATTTCAACAAAGGCAGCCCCCTTTGGCCACTCCAGTTGGGCTGGGGATCCCAAGCGAACAACTGTCCATTAGATGGCCCCCAGCCCAACCATTGATAAATTTCAAACAAATCCAACTCTATCCTTGCCATTAGAATGGTAGACATTAAGATGCTTCAACTTCAATGCCAAAGTAACACTTGCCTTCCCCATAATATGCTTATTGTCTGATTACATTTTTATTTTTTTTTTCTGTTCTGCATTTTTACAGACTAAATTAGAGGCAGAAAATATTCAAGCAATGGGAGAGTCAGCGAGTATGAACTTTTGCCAGTTGTGTGGAGTGGAGAATCATTTTCTTGAGCCGCCTCCTATATATTGCTCACTATCCAATGACCCTATCAAGCGCAATGCAATGTTTTATACTGCAGAAAATGGTGGGAAAGAGCACTATTTTTGCAATAAATGCTATAGTAACCACAGCAAGAGTTTCATTGTTGAAGGAGTTGCTATTCCTAAGACGATTCTAAAGAAGCAGAGGAACACAGAGGAAATCGAAGAAGCAGTAAGTCCTTTTTCCCTCTAATTGTTTACTAGTTGGACATCTAAGCTGAGCACACAGCTCAACAATTTCTTTATCTGATCGATTGCAGCCAAAGCAGACACATGGCACACTTATCCATGGTCTAGGCTGTTTATTGAGTGGATCACTGTTATGGATGTACTTCTGTCTACAAATCACATGCATTGGATGATAAGATTCATCCAATTGGTGGACTTTTTCTCGTTCAATGCAGATTGATGCCAATATTCTCTCATATTGTCCGTTTGTAGATGACTAGATGTTTAAGATTTTACGATCAGTGAGATATTTCTACCATAACCAATCCACTGTCACATGATGAACAGTCTGGAACATTGACTGCCTACATGTCCAATTTTGTTGGAGCTTACCATGAGGATCCATGGTGTATGGTTTAGCAAAATAGATAATCTCTTTCCTTTTTTATGGATGTTTCTCTGCAGTGGGTGCAATGCGATAAATGTGAAGCTTGGCAACATCAAATATGTGCCCTTTTCAATCCACAGAGGAATGGAGAAGGGCAAGCTGAATACACCTGCCCATTTTGCTACATGAAGGAGATAGAAAGTGGAGAGCAAAAGCCCTTACCAGAGACTGCTTTCCTTGGTGCCAAAGATTTGCCTAGAACCGCTCTTAGTGATCACATTGAGAAACGACTCTTTAGGAATCTCAAGCAAGAGAGACAGAAAAGGGCAAAGCTTTCGGGAAAAAAGTTTGAAGAGGTAAATTGTTCATTGAGAATGTCTCCCTCCTTTGCATGTATTTTTATTCAAAAATATGGGGTTTTTAACATATAAAATCATATAGTTTGGCCTATACCTTATAAGTATTCCTAGATAAACCCCTATGTATCCAAACTGCAGTAAAACAAAAACAAAAAACACTCGTAGTAGTATTTCCATCACTCTAGCTTGATAGAAAGGACAAAAAACAACCATTAGCAACAAACAGAATGATGTACAGATTATTTCCTTCCTGATGGACGAATCAAATTCATACACTTGTTTAATATTTACACGTGCTCACATGTGCAAGGGTATGACTTTAAATGCATGTGTCACTGGCAAAGGGAGTAGGTAATAGGTGAAAGATGAGTAATAACAATTGGTAGCAGTTGTGATAAATGGTGAAATGACCCACATAGGTAAATGCAAGGGCAGTTTTGGACTTTTGAAAATACAATAATCGCTTGTATGGATCATTGACTGCAGAGATTTTATTTTTTTTTACTAAAGTTTCAAAAGATACAGGTCTATTTAGGAATATGTAGAGGCCAGCGGGTATTTGGTTATAGGCCAAAAGGCAGGGGTTATATCTCAAAAGTCCAAAAATATATTGCTATTTTTTAGAATTCATGAAAATCAAAATATATTATTATATAGATTTTTAAGTTCATAAATGCATAGCAATGAAAGAAATGTATAGAAATGTTATGTGACTATATAATTAGTGAACTACTGGAATAGATTTTGGAACTATGTAATTAGTGTACTGCTGAATGACAAGAACCTAAGATATGTTAAGATTTTCTTGCTAATAGTTGTGCTGACTTGTGAAATTTCCATGTCTTTTGAAGATTCATTGTCTTACAATTCTCTGGTCACTTTGTGAAATCTGTTGGGAGGTCAATTAAAATGCAAGCCCATTACTTTCTTTTTTATCTGTAACGATCAATATATAACAGGGTCTTTTGCACTCCATCATTTGGTTCTACTTCACATTTTAGAGATGAACGATGAGCTCATAATAGAATAAGCCACTCTCTCAATGGGGCTTGCAGACTGCAGTCATATCAAATCACCATCATTGGTTGTTTGAGGACTCAAGTCTACAAATTCACTAGTTTATAATCTAAAAGAACCTTTCAAGGATCCTCAAGGGAGTAGGATGTTGAATCATACTCTCCTCATATTTGACTGAACTACTGATCAGTTTTTCCAATTTGGTCATTTCCTCTCTACGAACCAAAATAGCTTACCATCCTGATTTTTAGTCCACTGAACATCCATTGGTTCCCACCTTATGCACTCCCCTAGGATTTAAGATCCCACTCTTGAGAGTAGCCTTTTCATTTCCCAATCTAAGGGTATTCATGTTATCTTGGTCTAATGGTGTGTTAATATCTCACTTTTCATGGGTAACTTCTCCATATCACAAGTGTCCAAGTCATAGGCCCTCCATGTCAATAGTGAGATGCTTTTGCATATTCGATTTCTATATTTCTTATTTACCTATTTGGATGCCACACTTCCTCACATTCGGCTTTCACTCACACACAATCTTTATGTGTCCCTCATTTCATGAGTCCTGTTTCTTGCCTCAACAACTACTACAACTTGATGATAGTATATAAGTTCACTTTCATTTGATTGTCAGGTACAAGGCGCCGAAGGTCTTGTTGTCAGAGTGGTCTCATCCATCGACAAGAAATTGGAAGTGAAACCACGATTTTTGGACATCTTTAAAAACGACGACTACCCATCAGAATTCCCATACAGATCAAAGGTGTGTATCTTACTCTCTTGGAGGAATCATCAGGACTAGTCATTTCGAAAAAGGTTTCCAAGGATTATTATTTAGCTTCCCAGCACTCAATAATTATCCAGTGCTAGGAAGTTAAAGAAGTTTTCCAGGGTGGTCAACAGGGCAGCTGACAAAGTCAGGCAGGTAGTTTCAGCTGCTCCCACGGTTTGGAGTGGCTACCCTCCTCACTTTGTTATCTATATAGGAGAGATGCTCCGTTCTCTTGTAGTACTATAAGTTGTAGTGCTCCTAGTTTCATTGGCTAGCTTGGACAGCCCAACAGATCAATCTAATCTATTCATTAAGTCTGGAATACATTTCAAGGGCTCCCTTGTAAAAATAAGACCGAGTAGGTGATCAGATTTTTTATCCATCCTTCTTCCATCTATGGATGGGATTGTTAGGATTGCCTAGGAGAAATAATTGTTTAGAATCACAAGCAATCCATGATGGGAGCTATCAAATAGATTGATAAATTATTGGTTAGACTTGGACCTGTTTTGTACAATTGATCTTGACTGTTCATATTTGAGGCCATCGATAAGATCGTTGAGATCATCATATTTGACGTGGTATTTGCATGGTAGTCCATGAAATTTTTGTGGGAGTTAATGGACAGTCTAGATCAATTGATTGGACTGTTTAAGTGTCCCAATACACTAGGAGCACTATAACTCATAGTGCTCTATGGAGCTTCTCTATATAGTACAAAGATAAGCACGGCATTATTTCAATTGCCCTTTGGAGCATGAATGAATGATCATATTTTGGCCTGCGAACAAAGAAAAGATGGCTCTTAATGATATTTCATTGACTCTTTTTCCAGGTCATTATGTTGTTTCAGAAGATTGAAGGGGTGGATGTATGCCTGTTCAGCATGCACGTACAGGAATTTGGATTGGAGTGTCCATTCCCAAACAAGTGGCATGTTTATCTTTCGTATCTTGATTCTGTCAAATACTTCAGGCCCGAGATAAAAGCTGTGACTGGAGAGGCTCTACGCACCTTTGTTTATCATGAAATATTGGTACATCTTAGTTCACAATCATCCGTCTCCTAACTTTCCGCATTCTTTTATTGTGACTCTAATGTTTATCATTCCATAGGTTTTTGTTTCTCTTGGCTAAGAGAAATGTGATGTCTAAGGGTTCAAGTCATACTCTCCCCCTAAATACTAATGCAACATGTGCAAGATCCAGGTCTTTGATCAGCGGGCCCACTATATTTTCTGCAAAAATCAGGCCTGTCTGGTCATTGGGCAGGCCACATGTATGAACAAAGGGGATGGTGAAAGTTGACCAAAGGACCACATTGGACATACATGTGTTGCACGTCCGATGACTACACTGGCCTGATCTTTTGGGCTTTGGCAAAAACAAAATGGGGCCAACCTAATGAATGGCCTGGATCTCAAGCATGCATTAGGGGTGTAGCCGTAGCAGGGCTAGTCGGCTAATAATTGTGCCTCTTTTGAATTAGTGAGCCCCTTGAAAGCTTCTTGATACTCATATAAACTTATTTGTAATTAATTGTAGATTGGATACCTTGATTATTGCAAGAAACAAGGTTTCGTTAGCTGTCACATATGGGCCAGCCCACCTTTGAAAGGAGATGATTATATACTAAATTGTCATCCTGAGACGCAGAAGTTGCCAAAATCTGATAGGCTGAGAGAGTGGTGAGCACGCGCAGTTTTTATTTGTACATGTTCATGTGTGTGTACAAGCACATGTTTCTCGTTATCTAACATCAGTTTGGTGTTGTTTAAATGATCTCTCAGGTACCAATCCATGCTACATAAAGCTCTCAAGGAGAATATTGTGGTGAAGCGCACTGATTTATATGAGCGTTTCTTTGTGCCTATTGACGAGTGCAAGGTCAAATTAAGTGTGACTCGTTTGCCATATTTTGATGGCGACTACTTGCCGGATGTTATCGAAGAAAGTATAAATCTTCTCCAACAAGAAGAAGATGAACGAAAAGCACAGAAGAGGGGAAGAAAGAGATTAAGTAGTAGGGCTCTGAAAGCTGCTGGTTATTCTAGCCTTTCCGATGACACCTCAAAGGATATTCTACTAATGCAGAAGGTAAACTTTCTGAAGTTTTTTCCTTTCTTTCTCGTTATATTGACTTAATTAAGAGCTCTTCAATATTGAGTTTAGGACAGCCATGTGACTGTCAAGGCACCCTTTATACCTAGGCAATTGTTTCACTGCTGGTCAAACATGCAGACCATTAATAGGCATGATCAACAAAGCAAACAGGATCCTAGGGATCTACACTGTCAAGATCTGTGGACCTCTGTGGCAAAATTGAATATATGCAGTCTACAACTACTAAAATGGAAAATGATTAAAAAACCACCCCTCTGATTCACAGTCAGGATGACCCACCATATAGATCTATAGCTTGGAAAATAAGATCTAAATGAATGGACGGTCTAGGATAGCTCCTCTTGCTCTCTCCATCCCCCCCCCCCCCCCCCCCCCCCCCCCCCCCCCCGTGTCAATTCAAACTCAATTGATGTCAGAATCATTAGTGGTCACCCACAAGCCCTATGGCCAACAAAATGGTCTTAATCATCCCACCACATTAGTAAACCCAAGGTTCCACATATAAAACATTCAAGGTTGTTGAGCCTTGTGTTAACTATATATATATTCCACATAGAATCAATAATACGACGAGCAAATATTACAGAATTGCATGTGGACGTGTCATACTTGTACAAAATCTGGAGTGTTCATCTAGTGGGCCCAACATTGATTGTGTCATCACCTAAAAGTCACATTAGTGAAACAGTTTTATTTGCTTGTATGAGGATGTCAGTCCATTAAATGTGAATGTCTTCTTTTTTTTCTTTGCAACCATCCCTTTTTTTTTCATTAGAACTCCTTTGATAGAATGGTTAGGATCATTAGAATGGTATCCATGATACGGCTCACACCAGATGGTTGTTCCAGATGCCATACACAGTTCCCTGTGCCCCATGGAGGTGTGGAATGATTGGGTGATATTAGCATTCCTCATTTTCTTTGTAGTTTATTTGATGTGATATGATCTGCACTTAATTTGTATCCATGCATGATGTAGCATTGTTAGGAATTGAGCGTTGAGTCTCATATGTTTTTCTTATGAAATTCAACAGCTTGGCGAAACAATCTATGAAGAGAAGGAAGAGTTCATCATTGCCAACTTGCAATATTCTTGCTCCCAGTGCTGCCAATTTATAGTAGATGGAAAGCGGTGGGTTTGCAGCCAATGCCAAAATTTTCAACTTTGCCAGATGTAAGTCTTTTCTTGATTTACATAATCATATTGGTTTCCAGAATTGAATATCGTGTTTTTGTTGTTGTTTTAAGGATTTGTTTGGATGCATAATTGAAGTAAATTGCAATAATTAGTTCAATAAAGAGGAAATGACCAAATTGGAAATATGTTTTCCTTACATATTCATGGTGAGAAAGCTGCCCCCAAACTGGAGTTTTTTTTTTTTTTTTAAACACACGCACACACACTCACGCTAGTGGAATTTCACCACCTATGGGTACTCGAACCCTTGACCGGGTGTTGAAACTCCTGAGAGTCTACCACCCGAGCAAGAGCAAGGACCCCCCGCCCCAAACTGGAGTTGCATTCCTTTCAAATCCAATGACTAATTTCCATTTTGAAAGATTAAAGACCATCGAATCAATCTAATTTTGTCCTAATGCGCCATCATATGGTCATCATTATCATCGTCTAAGCCTTATCTCTACTAATTAGAGTAAACTACACGAATCATGTTGTCATCCACTCTATCAAGGACCATATCCTCCGTTAAACCATAGGTCCTTAAATATTTTCTACCTACCTCCACCCACATCCTTTTGGGCCTTCTCCTTGCTCTTTTATCGCCTTCAACTTGAACCAACTCACACCTAACTGGTGCAGTTATTTGTCTCTATTGTATGTCGCCCAACTAAGTCTATGTTCTCCCATCTTATTACCTATTGGTGATACTCCTAAGTTCCCTCAAATGCATCCATTTCTAATTCTATCCTTCCTTGTCTTGCTACTCATCCAAATCAACATACTCATTTCGGATACGCTCATCCTATGAACATGTTGCTCCTTAAATGCCCAACATTCTGTCCCTAAAAGCATGGATGGCCTTATACCTATCCTGTGATCACACAGGATTCCAAAGTCCCTTCTTGAATTCATCCACCCAGCTCAAATTCTATGAGCAACATCCTTCTAATTCTCTCCGCTCTCATGAGTTATCAACTCAAGATATTGAAAATGGTCATTTTGGGGTATTTCATAGTCAGCAATCTCAACTAATTCCTCGTTTCCACTCCTATTTTACTAAAATGTTCTTTGATAATTCTAGCACTATCATTGCTAGGAAATTTGTAGTAAGAGATTAGCATTCCCATGCTTTGTTTTCCGCATGTATGATTCTATGGACTCTTGACTATTATCATTGGGAAAACATGACTGAATGGAGTATGGAAGTTTCTGACGGTTGTCAAGTAGGTTCTATTTCATGACTTCTATATTATTGCAGGTGTCACGATGTAGAGCAAAGACTTCATGAGAGTGAAAAGCACCCTATCAAGAATAAGGAAAAACATTCATTTCATCTGGTGAGTACTTGAAATGAGTGTTATCCTCCATATGTCAAGGAGTGCCACATGCACACATCGGCAATTGTCCATACGTACCAAAGCTGGCATGCATGTATGGGATCAACATGTGTGTTAACAGTAGGTTGGTGATTGTCCTTTTCCAACCATCTATCTTTGTATGGGTCTGGCCCACCTGACAACTAAACCTGCCTAGTATTTGGACTAGGGAAAATTCACCATTGGACCTGGATCTAATATGTGTGCCACTTTGGTCATGTGTCTGCAAATGGCATTCATCTAAAATGTTTCCAATATAATGCAGGTTCTAAAATTTGTCTCTGTGGTTCTTTAAGTGTCTTTAATGGATTTGCTGTTATTTTAATGTTTCTGAACATTGAGCAACCTTTCAGGTTGAAGTGAATGGTGTATATTCAGATAACAAGGGTAAAGAAGAGACCATTGGCTGTTACATATCCCAAACTAGGGATATGTTCCTGAACTTCTGTCGAGTGAACCATCTTCAGTTCGATACTCTTCGTCGGGCTAGGCATTCTTCAATGATGCTCCTCTATCATCTGCATAACCCAGATGAGCCCATTTCCATGAGCTTGTGAGCAGTCTGCCACAATAAAATTTAAATGGGTCAGTGTTGGCGTTGCGAGATTTGCCCTGAGTATGATGTATGTGATGCTTGTCATCAAAGGGAAGGTTGGTTTGATCATATTCATGAAATGAAACCTCGTCTTTCCATGGATGACCCGCTGTGTACATACCGAAGAGAACCCCAGAAGAAGCCTATTGCATAGGTACTGTTTCTTTTTTCTAAGTGAAGCTTTATGATGTAATGTTCTTAAGTTTTTAGCTTTTTACTGTTGGGGTTTAATCTTATGATTTACAGAACTAAGTTTAAAACATGAATTGCCTTGTTTGTTTCTTTTGCAGAAGTCAAAAGACAATGCCAACTTGACAGTCAACTTACAAGACAAGCCCCACAAGTACATTGAATCCTACCATTAGCAGGTGAAATTTGAATTTTCAATTGTTTTCATACATACAGCAGCCTGTTTAATGATTGGACCAGATTGATTTTAGCTCCAGATGATCTAATATGTACAGACCACCTTTTCCACAGCTCAGAAGTTCTCCATTCGTTGGATTGTTGGCGCATAAGACAGATGGTCTGTTAGCCTCACCCACAACTGATGGTTTTTGGTAATCATTTCTCAAATTTAAAATGTAACTTGCCATATTATTGGCATCCATGAAAATAAAATATATTTATGTTCAGTTCAGGTGAGATAACATGATACGTGTTTTTACTGACTGCATGAAGCGTGAGTTGGAATAGAAGTGGGGAAGTAGCTATTATTAAAATGTAAGGAAATGTGGGTGGCTGGGAGTAGACTGGAGAAAGATTCATGTGCAGTACAATACAAGTGACGCAAGATGACCAGGTCACCAGAATAGGTCCAAAGTAGACCGGCTTGCCAGCTAGTTAAAGAGAAAGGCCGGATCCATCATCCAATTGGACAACAGGGCCCACATATCTAATTAGATGGAAAATGATAATGGTGATGGGATTGCAGGATCCTCAAGTCCAACCAATTGTGTTTTTGGTTTATTTACAAACCATAAAATAATATAGGGTTTTTTGTACAAATGTACTTCCTGAAAGCGTCATACAGTCATGGATGAGTGATATCCAGGTTGCATGATTGCACAAGAGGAAGTGCTATGATCTGCAACACCACCACTTAGAGATTTGCCCAGCTAAAATGTTCACCCTCATCAACAGCTTCCACCAAAGTGGGACGATGTTTTTAAGTGGGGGAATTGATGCATGACCACATCATCACCACAATAGATCCAAACTCCAAAGTGGACTATTTTTCCTTTTAGACCCACTTGTTGGTGAGTTGAAGAGAAAGTCAAATCCATCATCTAATTAGACTGTGGAGCCCAGAAATCCAATGCGATGGCGAAAAGTAGCACTGATTGGATTGTGTGGCCCAAGGATCCAATCAATTTTTCCAGTGGCAATAAGAAGTTGGTATTGCAGTCCAATCATCGACAGAGGGCTGCAATGATGAAGAGAAAGCAAAACAGTTGAGGTTGAAGAAAACAATAGCTTACCCAGTTCTACAGTTAGATGGGTAGTGACCAATTGTACAGACAGAAGAACTAGATGTGGTGGGAGGTGGCCATTTTTATTTTTATTTTTGGTCACTGATGGTGGTAAACACAGTTGCCAATATAGGCGTAGAAATTTTTGAATCGAAAGTAATTTTTTCAAGAAACAATGACGTGCTTTATTAAATGCATTCTCATTCATTTTTGGCAGTTTCTTATTTTTATTGTAGAGTGATTGAGAAAAAGAAGAATGTAAATTGTACATAAAAAGAAAATGATTTTTTTTTCTCCTTGTGAAATGTGATATTCTTTCAGACTCACCATTTTCCAACACAAAACTGACTTTCCTGTAGGCTGAGTGTGGTGCAATATTGAATTTAATTTCAATAATCAGTTCAATAGATATGGAACAGGCCAAATTCTAATTACCTTATGCCCTGTTTGGCAGAAGGCTAAAAATGAGTTCATCTCATTTTTTATTTTTTTTAAGTATTCATATTAGAAATCAAAATCTCTAATATATAATGACTGTTAACATGAACTCACCCTTGTCATAGATCAAGATCTCTAATGCATTGTGATAACTAAAATGAGATGAACTCATTTTTAGACATTTACCAAACCAGGCCTTTGTATGAACCTGATTTCAGTTAAGAATAGTCGTAATTGCAATTTGGTCACTTCCAGTTCACTGAACTAATTTTATTGCAATTGAATTCAGTTGTACATCCAAACACAACCTTAGCTTATGAGTATAATTCCTCATTCCTCAGCCTTCATATGCAAACTGAGAACCGCAATTGGGAGAATAATATATTAGCAAGGCATATTTACTGCTCTTGAGATTCGAACATAAGACCTGCTTTGATACCATATCAAATAACCAGTTCCTCTAAAAGCTCAAACTCTCAGAGTGTGGTGTATCAATGCATATCAAGGGACTTTATCACTCCAACAAAATGGACTGTTCTACACCCAATGCTTTTACCACAATTTACTAGTCTCACCCTTTTATCTTTGACTTGTATCTAACATTCTCTAGCTTTGATCATTCAAGGTAACTGTCTTAACATATCAATCTTCAAGATAAAGCTCCTGGCTGGGTTGGATCAGTTTCCCAATAGCTTTTATTCCAAGTATTTAGGAAATAAGTTAGAAGGGATCTCTTGGCTTTTATGTTGGAATTTCATGAGTCCCACATGGGTGTGTCATTCATTGGTATTGATTCCCAATATAGGCGGTGCTGCAAATCCAACACCAGCCAGGTCAATCTCCTTTGGTGAGATCATTTTAGAGAATTAGCCCAAAAGCAGTGGGAGATCAAAGTTACATGGCCCCACAATAATGTATTTTTTATATCCACACCTTTCATCCATTTGGCAAGATCATTTTAGAGAATTAACCCAAAAATGACTCATATCCAAAGCTCAAGTGGACCACACCACAAATAGCAGTGGGACAATGATTCTCACCGCTAAAACATTCGTAGGGCCCACCATAACGTTTATTTTGCATCTATCTTCATAAGGTCACACAGACCTCGATGAAGAGTAAAAACAAGTATCATATTGACCCAAAAGGGTTTCAATGTTATACGTTCAATCCCCCACTGCTTTTTACATTGTGGTCCATTTGATTTTTGGATCTGCCTTTTTTTTGGATCAAGCATTACCACCATCTCGCCAAATGGACGGACGGTTTGGATATAACACATACCTCATGATGGGACCCACAGAACTTCGTGACGTCAACACATCAGCCAGGTCGGTGGTGTGTGGTACACCAGCCAATCCGCTTCAGAACTTGTACACCTGGAATAAACTTAAATCATATTAAACCACCCAAATAGTGGGTCCCACTTTAGATGGGCCATGAACCAAAAACTACACTGAACTCATCTCCCAATTGGCTGATTGACATGAAATCCTATGGACGGCTAAAATTAAAACTAGATAGCTTTCATTAAATAAACAAATGCTTATCAGTCAGAGGTTTGTGTGATCCAATCCATCTTTTTCAGAGAGATGAGCTGCCAACGCGCTTGCTACGAGCTTTCTGACTGCCATGTATAAAAATTTTGAATGCATGCGTATGAAGCATCAGTCTGCCAGAGTATCAAATTACTCACCAGTTATAAAGACCTGAGCATGCGTCAGTACAAAACCTGCCTGCATATATAGCCTGGACAATGGCAAAAGAACATTCATTTCTCCGTGGCCTTTAATGCCTCCTGAAAATGCCAACTTGCAAAGACAGCTACGCTCCCAGAGAGAGAGACAAGCAAACACTCACTCCAATTCAAACCGTCCAAATAGTGGGCCCCACTGATGATTAATCATAAGCGAAAAAAGACGGGAGCGGATTGCCTGTGACCCCAGGCACTGAGATATATCTGTGTCCGGGGCTGTGGGATCCACAGAGATGCACGTGAAAAATCCACTCCGTCCATCTGTTTTGAAACAGAACAATAGGGTAGCATGCTAAAAATCATACAGATCCAAAATTCAAGTGGGCCACACCAGAAAAAAATGGGAACAGCAACTTCCACCGTTGAAACCTTCCTGGAGCTGACCATGATGTTTATATGCCATTCAAACCGTTAATTAAATTATTACCACTCAGATAAAGTGCAAGAACAAATATCATCCTGATACAAAACTTTCGTCACTGCCAAGCGTTCAATCCACACTCTTTCGTGTGGCATGGACCACATGAGTTTTGGATCTCCCTGATTTTTAAAATCCTGTCTTAATGTGGTCTTCCAAAACAGATAGACGGAGTGGATTTGTGACGCACATATCTATGGGGCCCACAAAGCCCCAGGAACAGAGATATGTCACAGGAAATCCGCTCCCACTAATGTCCTATGTTGGTCATCAAATGGACGGTTAGAAGCCAACGGTCCCACAAGTTTTTTTAACGTACCATCTTTCCGGCCAATATGGTGCTTTTGTATCAGTACCGTGAAAACGATAGGCTTCGCCATGAAGATCAACGGTCTAAAAAAATCACGCCCATCTGCTCACCATTTGGGACACATGTATATTGAGACAAAAATGGTGCCCTACCACAAATTATGGGACCTTGAATGTCAGCCATCTGATTTTTTTTGTGTGATCCAATTTTAGTAGGTCCCATAATATGGACGTTTTAGATTTGTTGTCCAGAATAGGAACTATGCAGTCGCTCTGTGCATGCGTATGGATGGTCATACAATGCCAGAGTACCAATTATTTTTTCGAGAGAAGTGAGGAACCCCTCTCTCATTAGACTCGTCGGCGCCATCTATCATTATAATCATAGGATGATGCTAGTTCTTCACGGTCGCGTAAGCTGAAACGGGCTTCTCGGTACTCGTACTGAAACATAAATCGTGTATAAGATCTGGTACGTTAATCATATGAAAAATAATTTTATCACGAAATCACCAAGAAATTAATTAGATCTTTCTAAACTTGTTTTGGGAAATGAACGGTTAAGGAAAAATGAGCAACATTTCATATTCAAGTTATACGTGTGGATCGTTTGATGCGATCCCCAGCCCAATACTAGGTCTAGAGACTTAAAAAAGTACGATCTACCTGATGAATGGCCAGATCTCTTATACTTACGTGATTTCGCACGTGTACAGCGATGTCTAGAATGACAAGCATGAGAGTACACTTACAACCGTGAATTGTATCGGTTCATTAAATCAAGGGAAGAGACGCAGCAGGTCCAAGCTCACTTAAAAAGCGAGCCTAGTCTATATGCATGTGTAGATTATTTTCCTACTCCAGACAACTCCTCCACCCTACTTGCAATGAGTTCGTTAGGATTTAACGTTCGTAGCCGCCACGGGACCCCAATGCGGAGTGTTCCGTTGATTGGAACCGTCCATTTTGTGGAATGTGTGCTCCATGGGCGATCATAAGGGCTTGATTGTCCTGTTGCATTGGAAAGAATTAGGTGGGATGGAATTGCATATGGTCCTGTGCCAATTCCACTCTATGTTTGGGAAGAATGGTGGGAGGAATGGAAAAGCTTGGAAGTAGAGTAGATGGAACCGTATTGGTCCCTTGCCAATTTCACTCAATGTTAGCAAGTTGTGTAGGTCCTACCATGATGTATGGGCTATATCCACACTGTCCACCCATTTTTCGAGATCATTTTAGAACATGGGCTAAAAAATCAAATAGATCTAAAGCTCAAGTGGACCCCACCATAGAAAGCAACAGGGATTGAATACTTACCGTTGAAAATTCTTTGAGGCCACATAAGTTTTGGATCTGCCTCATTTTTAGGCTCATGCCATAAATTGAGGTTACAAAACAAATGAACGGTTTAGATATAACACGTGTTATTCTCAATAATTTCAAATGATAATGGGTTTATTCATTTAATGTACCACCAAATTATAAACAAAGCATGAAATTAAGCTTATCCCATGTTAACCGGAAACAATCCCTGGGTAATAATTATATTTTTTTGAATCCCATCCCACCTAATCCTTTCCAATGCAACTGGCCAAACAGGCCGTAACAAACCAACTGAACGGACGGTCGTGGCATTAGGGGTCGTTTGGGAGCATGTATTTGAGATGCTCAGACAATTACCTTGAAATCATGGGTTGTATTTAGCAGTGGTTAATCAAGAAAATCGGTCGTATGGAGTGAAGGAGAGAGGTAAAGAGGACAGGGAGTGGATTAGGTGAGATCCCGGCCTCACCCAAGACAGTGCAGCTCTTAAAGTAGGCCACACCTCTTAGGAATACTTGAAAAAATATACAAAAGTTCTTATAATTCGTATTTTTAGTTTGATTTTTTCAAATGTAAAACTTGTCTCATATTAAATGGGAAAGAAAACAATAAATGTGTTTATAGAGTATCCTCCTAGTAAGAGTATTGTGTAATGTATTATAATGTGCATAAGCTGGTATGCATATGCATTAGTGCAATCGGTGGGATTCTTGTTATGAAACCTTTAACCGTGTATGTGCACACTTGTGTATACTCGTGCATAGGGGGAAGGTGTTGTTGGCCAAGGTGTTGTTGGCCCCTGGTGGGCCGATCTGGGTCCTTTGATTGATGTCTTGATAAGTTAGGTTTTGCTAAAATTTAACATGTCACACCTCCAATGGGTGTCGATTTTATAAATGTATTTTTTAAATATAAAAGATAAGTTTTATCGAGGAAAAAAAATAGATAGAACAAGAAAACCAAACTCCAAATCTTTCCTTTGAGAATCATCCATGTTTTCATTGAGCATTTGAAGGTTGAGTGTTATGATTTTTTGGTGTTGGAATCTCTTCAGCGTGCACACCGAGAATATTGATAGTTATGCATTATATCATGAGGATAGCATGTCGAGAGCATCTACACCGATCGAACTATAGTCAACGATTTGGTGTGGGATTCGGTTTTTTTTTTTTTTTTTTTGTTTTGTTTACTGCAATTCTTCAACACCACCTTTATATATCTATTCTATACTCACTTTGTCCATCCGTTTTCCAAATCATTTTTAGGGCATTATCCTCAAAATGAAGTAGATCCAATTATCAAGTGGACCATGCCATAGGAAACAGTGGTGATTGAACATCGTACCATTAAAAACTTTTCAGGGCACACCTTAATGTTTCCTAAGTATTTATTTGTCATCCAATTTGTTGATGATAAGGTCACATAAACCTGAATAAAGGGAAAAAACCAAATATCAACTTGATTCAAAACTTTTGTGGCTAATTACTAGTCGATGACTATTGTTTCCTATGGTATGGTCTAGTTCATAATTGGATTAGTTCATTTTTGGGATAATACTTTAAAATTATCTGAAAAGTAGATGTATGGTGTGGAGACAAAATACAAACATTAAGTAAGCTCCACAATAAGGGTTGCACTATCTTGGGTGAAAATCCACTCTCAAACCGTGTGATAATTATGATAACCGGAATCCATTTTAGTTTTGTTGTGATATCAAACCAAGCTTTTTTTTTCATGTATATTTAAATTTGCATCACAACTCCTTTGAAGTCCACCAATTATCATCCATTATACGCTCTCAAGTAATCTTCTTTTTGGACTATAAGATTAAATGGTATGAAAATGCATTAGATGAAATTAACACCATTATTACACAATAATTATATATTCGAAAATATATACCATAGTATTTTGACTATCCTATTCCACGTTTAGGATCAAATTCATCCCTTAAGAAATATACTATAATAAGTGAAGCTTGCATTTGGTAGACCATGAAATTCTAATCAATGAACCACATGCCACAACCGATATCGGTCATACATACACACATGCAACTTAAATGTCATGTGTAAAGAGGCATAGATGGATAGATGGCATGGATAAAATACATGCATGAATATGGGGCCCACGAATATAGTGAATTTTAAAATCCACCACAAATCCTGCAATATTTACTATTAGCTCTTGATGATATGATATCAAAATTAATCCAATTCCCATCATTGGAAAAGATGTAATATGGTACACAATGGATGACAAATGCATTACTGGATCACAAGTTGCGAAAAGGAACGCTAAATAGCATAGCACTCTAATCCAACACGTCCTCATCAATTTGGGTTAGTGAGGGAATACGGGGTCCACTGCATTGTGTATATATCGTCACCATTATCAAGTGCACCCCATCAAGGTTAAGGGACACAAAAATTGTGAGTGTGTGTGTTATAGAAAAAGGGACACGAGAATTGAAATTTATTCATCTGAAACTCAAGTGGTCCACAATAAGTGAATATATACATTGTTCCTATAAGAGAAATATCGGATTTGATAGAAATTTTTTCTGGTAATACAAAGTTTCCAATGGTCAGTATTTAATCCTCACTATTTGGTATAGCATAGTCCACCTGAGTTTTAGATCTTCCTAATTTTTGGACTCTTTTTTACTTTTTTATCTGAAACTTGTTCGTATTTGCGATTTCTATGTACTTACAAAGTTGTTCCAACTTATTGACGGACGCTAACCCTAGATCCTTCCCCCTCATAAATGAATCAAGAATTTATGCTTGAGCTCCATCATGTACTATTTTCAACCCCTCAAAATGGGGTCCCATTGGCACAGAACAAATCCATCATGTACTATTTACAACCCTCCAAAATGAGGTCTCATTGGCACAAAACAAACTATGTCGAGCCAAGAGCATCTTTATTGATATATAAAAAATGGTGGATGCAAGAATCACCGTTGATCATGTCCTTCAAGTGCCTTCTAACACATCGTTTCAAACGGAGTTTTACCATAATACTCCTCTAATTTGGACCCGTATGGAATTGATTCAATATTAAATCATGAATAGTCATCGGCTCCATCGGTGCATAGTAGTCCATTCTCCTATCCTATTGTGAGCTCGAGAAATAGATGAATGTATTGAATTTCTCATGGGCATTACTATAGCCCCATATAGCTTCCTACCACTGAATCTTCTTAGGCCCGGCAATTCCTCTCCGGCGTCCGTCGACGCCATTTGCCTACAACCTGACAGTAGGTGGTCGGAAGCTACATGGGACCCACCAAAATGTAGGTGAGAATTCCACCCCGTCTATCAATTTTTCCAATTCATGTCAGGACATGATCCTAGAGATGAGCCAGATCCAAAATCAAGTGGAAAATAAATACTATGGAAAATAATGGAGAAGGAATGCCCACCATCAGAAGAACCTTGTGAGGAAACAGAAATTTTGGATCAGGCTAGCATTTGTGTTATCAGTTCATCAATGTTAGAATGACTTCATGAACGGTTTGAATAGAATATAAACATCATGGTAGCTTTGAGACAATTTCAATAGTGAGTATTTCCACCCCTTGTATCTTGTAGAGTGGTCCACTTAATTTTAGCATCTGTCTCTTTTTTGGGTTCATGTCTGAAAATTACATAGAGAAACTGATGGACAGGATTTCCCACAGGCATCTGGTGGGCCCCACATAGCTTCTAACCCCAGGAACTTCTTGTGGTCCCAAGTGGCTGCTAACTTGGCAACTAGCCATTGTTCATTGACTGCCCTAGTTTTATGTTATTTGGACCATATTTTGCAAAGCCTACACGCGTTTCTAATTGTAACAAGTGGAATTTGGATAACAAGTGAGGCACATGCTTCAGTAAATCCAAACCATTGGTTTGCTGGAATTTGGATATTGATGGGTCATGCCCCAAAATCTTATTTCTAAGACAATCCAATCCTTTCAATTTTTGGCCTGAAAATGCCCAAAAACAAGAAGAAAATAAAGCAACGGTCCACATGTACACTTTACCAATTGTCCAGATCACTTATCCTTGGGGCCCACTTGCACATGCTGGAAAATTCGAGGACATTGCTTGCCCTTGGGCAGACATTATAATCTCACAATTGTATGATGCTCGACCCAAGGATAGAATTGGAGCCAGTGAATTGGTAATCCAGATCATTGGTTTAGGGACCCACCATTCATGGACCCTGCCCTGAAAATATCTTCTATAGGACAATCTAACCTTTCAATCTGGCTAGAAAATAGACGGTCAAGATCAAATGTATAAAGCAATAGTCCACATTCAGTGAGAAATGCCCTAGATTCGAAGGCTAGGATTTTATGGATTGAAAACTTTTGAGAATATATAATGCATCTACTGTGGATCCTATCATATCAACGGTTCGGATCACGCACACGAGAGAGAGGTTAACATTAGCATGTGTTACGAATTTTCTTTTCTTTTTGTTTTCCAAGGAATACCCACAAAATTACAGCCCCATAACGAGAATTTGGTAAGCCTACACGCGTGTAGAGCTCTGGCCACCCACAGGCAAGCCCGCAAACTTGTGTGAGATCGGAGCCTTCCATCAGATGGACCAAACTGGTTAGATCTTCTGGATTCAAAATCAAGCCATTTCATCTCAGCTGGGACCGTACATTTTAGAACACTCGGCTAAACAATCATTGCTAGCCGTCCCTTTTTTTGCTTTTTTTGGATGCCGTGTGTACTACGTAAGGAGTGAAATGACCCCATTTTTAGAAGAGAAAATCTAGAAAGCCTGGCCCACCTAACGGAAATCTCATATCGTCACACGTGTGCTTGAATATGAATGGGCAGGTGTCTACGCGCGTGTAGGCTTTAGCAAGCTACCTGCAACAAAACCAAACACAACAACACCAGGCACAATCTCCACCGTCCATGAGCCCCACCAGATCCTGAGACCCCCGTACCCACATTCTCCTTCAAATCTCCACCACCCATCTCAGCCTTCGACCCAGATGGATCAGAAGATCCAGGCCCCTCATTTTGACACCCCTTCACCCCAGTGGGCCCCACACCCTTCTCCACCAACCCACGTGAGATACACAGATCTGGGTTGCCCCACACAGCAAATCTCCTCCCCATCTTCCCAATATACCCCTCAGACCACCCAATCTCTCCTGTCAGATGATTCCCATTCAAATAAACGGCATTGATGCAAGGCATCTCCCCCATCTGTGGAGGGATCTCACCTGATAGATGGTTGTTATCCAATGCCAAGAATCTCAGCCTTCTCATCTCAGCCATTGATTCTGGAATCTTCCCTGTCAGACCCATGTTGGATAAATCCAAGACCATGAGATTTTTCAGACTACCCCACCCAGATTCCATCAGACTCCCTCCTATTGGATTGTTGGATAGGAGGATTTCTTCCAAAGAGACCATTTGAAGGAGAGATTGAGGCAGCCCATTTGTAAATCTGTTGTATCTGAGGTCTAAAAGAGTGAGATTTTTCAAATTCCCAAGCTCAAATGGCAGCCACCCATCAATTGAATTGCTGCTCAGATCAAGCTTCAGGAGTGCTTTGAGGCCCCCAACAGTAGTAGGAATCGACCCACTTAGAGAATTCCTGCTGAGATCCAATATCAAGAGCTGATCCAATGCGCCGAGAGATGGTGGAATTCGACCTGAGAATCGGTTTCCGGCTAATACCAGCCGCTTCAACTTGGACAGATTGCCGAGGCCTGCCGGCAATTCACCGCTCAATCCGTTTTCGATCAGGACCAGTGATTGAAGCTTTGAGAGCGACATAAGAGCAGTCGGGATTCCGCCGATCAGGCCAGGATTCGATCTGAATTCCAAGGTTTCTAAGCTTGCAGCAAGATTCTCCCAGTTGTGGGGTGGGATGGCGATCGGGCGGTGAAAGCAATCAAAGAAGGAAAGTCTCTTGAGGCGCTTGAATTCGAAGAGACGGGAGCTGAATTCGGCGGCCGGATCACATTCAAGGGAGTTCTCCTGGACGGGCCCGATGCTTACAACAGTAACGTACCAAAGACCTTTGAAGAGGTCGCACGAAACGCCTGGAATCGGTGTCCATCCGCAAGGGTCTGGATAGAGATCAGATCCGTTCCATGGATCTCCAACCAACGAACGGATAACAGAATACAGAACTTTTTTCTCCGTTTTCAGCATAGGAGCTGTCCAAGTGTCTGTTTCAACCGCGACAACGGAGTGTAGAAGGAACAGCAAAACCAGAGATTGGATGCTGATGAAATGCTTCATTGTAGAAAATGGGAGAACAAAAGGCAGAGGAAAACAGAGGAGCTGATAGGAGAAAAACAGAGATGGCTAACAACAAGGAGAAGTATGAAACTTCTAAAATAGAGGTCTGAATGAGAACTCAGTTGGGTTTTCTTTCAGTATATGATTCAAATGAAGATCTATAAACACAAGATTTTTGAGTCAATCTAATGTTGCAATGGAATCAAAAGAAAAGAAATGAAGATTGCAACGGGAAAATGCCAAAAACACAACCTTAGGGAAACCAAATAACAAAAAGGATTGGCTAGCAGAGGAGAAACAGAGCCTGAAAGCAGAAGAACTCACTGCTGTGAAATCAAAGCTTTCAGACAAACAGCAACAAAACCCACCTCAGTTTTCAATAGAAGAAAGAGAATTTCACTGCCTATGATGAAACAACCAGAAAAGAGGATTTGATTGTTAAGAACAAACGCCTCTAATATCAAAATGAGAATGTAAATAGAGCCTTTTTAAAATCCCTGACTGAACCAAAAAAACAGAGGGTTTGATAGATAGATGGTCAAGACGTGAAGAATCTTAGAACTTCAACAAGAATATAAAAACCAGCCTCTAATATCAAAAGAAGAATCTATAGATAGGCCTTTCACCATCTCTGCTCCAACCATACAAAGAGAGGATATGATAGTCAAGGAGTTCAAAGAAGAAACAAAGCAGAAACTGAAACTTTCATTTCAGGAAAAAAAATCCAGATTTTCAGAGCAAAATCGAAAAAACCCACTTTTAAAATCATTACAAAGATTGAAATGGGAGCTTTTTTCAATCTGTGATTCAACCCCAATAGCAGAGAATCTACAGAAGATAAGGGATAAACAGAGCAGAAAAAGTACTTGCTTGCGAATGAGCTTTTTTCTCACCACAGACCCGGAAAGACAGAAACCAGCCCAAAAAAGAGAACAGCAATGATCAAAAGGGTAGAAGAGAAATGAAGAAATGGATCATCCAGTAAAATATCCCAAAAACCATCGGATCTTTGGAAGCTCTTTGAATTCCTAGAAGAAGAAAAGCATGAGAAGAGAAGATCTAACGTTTATGAGACGAGAAAGAACTTGGATACTCTGACAGAGTAGCATCAACCATACGCAGGCACTTAGCTTTTATACACATGGCACACGTGTAATCCCATTCAAACCGTTCAAATAGTCTGCATTGTTGTTGATGGACCATACGTCTAAAATCACACTACCTGCACCCCCCGCCCTCCACGTCACTAAAGTCGTAATTTTCTATGTATAAATATAATTAAGGGAAAATAAATTAAAATACAATAGTAAATAATTATAACCATATAAAGAATACTAAAATATAATATCTCACATCTAACATGCACATATAAAAATATTTATACATAAGTACTACCCTTATAGTAGGGTTCACATTGATGATGTGTTGCATGTGCATGTTGTTCTTCCGTTCATCCGTAAAAACTAAGTAAATTCAAATCTCAAGTGGACTGCACAATAGGAAATGGTATTGATTGAATGCATTAAATACTTATTAAAACCTTGTAAGTGATAAATAATGTTTATTTGTCGTCCAACCCATGGATAAGTTCAACCAGACATAGATGGAAGGGAAGTACAAAGATTTGCTTTTGGCTTAATCCAACATTTCTTTAACTTGGAAAAAGATTTTAATGGTCATTTATCACTTTTTCCAGTGGAGAATTGGATTTGCTTAAGTTTTGGAATAACCTCTTAAAATAAGCTGAAAGAATGGATCAATGGTATGGATATATAGCACATTTATTAAGGTGGGCCCCACGTGCTAAGGTAACATTCACTAATACCTAATCCACTCAAACTGCCCAGCAAGAGCAATGGAACTAAAATTAGACTTAATCCCTGCCCAATTCCTGCAAGAAGTTAGGTCAGCCCAGTGCGATGTTTGTGAAAATTCCATACAATCCATTCATTTTTAGGGAATCATGTTAAGACATGAGGCTAAAAACGAGGTAGATCCAAAACTTAAGTGGGCCGCATAGATAGAAACAATAAGAATAAAACCATTGAAACATTCCCAAGATTAGAAGTTTTGAATCAGGCTAACATTTTTATGTTTTCATTCATCAAGGAAGGAATGACCTTATAACAAAAATTCCATACAATGCATCCATTTTTAGGGGATCATGTTAAGACGTGAGGCTAAAAATGAGGTAGATCCAAAACTTAAGTGGGCCACATAGCTGGAAACAATAAGAATAAAATGTCCACCATTGAAACATTTCCAATACTAGAAGCTTTGAATCAGGCTAACATTTTTATGTTTTCATTCATCCAGGAAGGAATGACCTTATAGGTAGCATGGATGGTATATAAACATCATTGAGAGGTGGGCATTTCTTTGCTAACTTTTTCCTATTATGCAGTCTGCTTGAGTTTTAGATTTACCTGGTATTTAACATGAGCTAGCAAAATAGACAGATGGGAGGATTTCTCACAAACATCAAGCAAGCCAACCTAGCTTTTGTCACCGGAAGGCAATCCAAGAGAAATTCGAGACCTCCTTGGTGTTGATGTCGGCCACCATAATATATTTGTTATATATCTTAGGGCATGAGCCTAAAAATGAAGAAAATCCAAAACTTAAGTGAACCACATCACAAAAAGCAGTGGGGATAATGACATCTACTGTTGAAAACTTCTTATGGGCCATAGATGTTTTGGATTAAGCTGATACATGTGTTAGTTTTGTGTTACCTTGTAAATAGGTTGGATGGCAAATAAACGTCATGGTGGGCCGTAGAAAGGTTTCAAAAGTGGATGTCACTATCCCGCAGCTTTTTGTGTGTGGCCCACTCGAGTTTTAAATTTACCTCATTTTTAGGCTCATGCCCTTAAATGATACTGCAAAATAGATTGGCAGAGCAGATCTTGATGGGGCCCACATAACTTAAGCGGCATCAACTCACCATAGACATTGTCACACCACCCAATCTGCATCCCATCTGCGAAACCACACCCCCCCCCCCCCCCCCCCCCCCCCCCCACTGTTTGGCCGGGCAGATTAAGAGGGATTAGGAGGGATGGGATGGTAAAATCCCGGGATATGCCAAACGAGCCAAACAGACCCGATGAACTTGTACCGGGAAATAGCAAACCCATGAATCTTAAACCAATCCACTGACATCACCATCATTGCTTTAAAATTGATCTCATCCCTCCTAATCCCGTTTAATCATGCTTGGGGCATGTTTGGTTGGACAGATTGGAAGGGATTGGCAGGTAAAATCCCGGGATATGCCGGGCATACCAAACAGACTCGGTGAAATTGTCCCGGATATAGCAATCCCATGGATCTTAATCCAATCCACTGACACCACCATCATTACCTTAAAATCCATCTCATCCCTCCTAATCCCATGGGATCGGTCATGCCAAACAGGCCCTAAAGGTTGAAACTCATTAAAACTGATTGTGGGGAGTATAATGCAGTGGGTCCCATGATTCGGATGGCCCGATGGTGATGTGTGGTTGCCAATGGCACGTGTACGATATTGTGCATGTGTCCTCCACACACGTTTACCAATGGAGTGTAATGATGGTGATGAAATTATAATGGAGGTGACTGCGAAAGGTGGCATATATAGGCTGGACTCTCTAATGCCTGTAGGTTGTAAAAAGATAGGTTGGAAGATGAGTTGGAATTAGTTAGGTTCTCAGGGTGGGGACCACTTCATATGCATGCAGTTCCTGCCAAATCTATCTAACTGTAACATCTTTATTGGGATGTCATCTTTTATAAAGTTCTCTATTTCAAATGGTTGTACCATAAGTTGCCGTCCAGCCCCTTGGACCATCTTCCAACTTGAACTTGGATTCGGTAGTGACCCCATGCTGTGGGACCCACAATGATGTATATGTTTTATTCATGTCATTAATCTATTTTGCTAACTTATTTTACAGCATTATATCCAAAAAATGAGGCATATCTAAATTTCAGGTGGACCACACCATGAGAAACCGTGGTGATTGAATGCCCATTAATTGTTAAGAACTTCCTTGGGGCATAGAAGTTTTTAGATTAAGCTGAAATTTGTGTTTTTCCTTCATATCAATCTGTGTGACTAATCAATATGGTGGATGGCAAATAAATATTACAAGTTGCCTTAGTAACTTTTTAATGGTGAGCGCTCAACAACAGTCGCCTATGATGTGCTCTTATTGAGATTTGGATCTGCCTCATTTTTTAGCCCATTTTACAAGGCATGAAAATGGATGCACAGAGTGGATAAATTAAATATATTATGGTGGGGCCCACAAAGCTTTTCCGCATTGACTAAGCATTGAGATCTCGTATTGGAGGGGCTGCCCAATCCAAATCCCACATCAAAACCATCTAATAGCTCCATCGTGAGAATCACCTTTTGTGTAGTACTCATCAAGTCGGTCACACTTGATTTATTGGCCAAACCTCATTTATTTGAACTAACTAGCTCGAGAATCACCTTCTAGTAAGAACTCTATGTGGGCTTTATTGACCAACGGTCCGGATTGTCCTATTAGTTGGACTATGTGATTGAGTAAATCAGTGGACCTCACTTCAAATGATCCGCTGCAATGTTATAGCTGTCTTACGTAGACAGTAGTTGAGTTGAACTAGGACACAATAATGTAGAGAGAGTTATGATGGGATTTAAACTCTCTTCTTCACTGATTCTATATAAGAGAATGCTGGGTCCCTCTATCATTTTGTATACTGGTGTGAATGAAAGAAAAATCACAGCATTGGTTCTCTGATATTCTTATCCGGCATCTATGATGTTTCAGCTAGGTAAGTCATCCAAACCCTAGATCTTCATGTTCTATGCACAGCAGATCTCTTGGATTTCCGCATCCATTTAATCTCATACTTCTACGTCAACCTCATTTATTAGCCAGATTCAGTCAACAACTATCTTCTTAATCCATGTTGAAAACTACCATTCAAGTCATTTGATTACATTTAAATCATCATATTTAATGATGATTAAACCCCAATTATAACTAATTAAACAAGAATTTATAACCAATTAAAAAACATGGCAAAAACTCTTTTTATCGAAAATTCCCATGAACAAGTTAGAATAGGCTTGAAAGCTCAAGCTTGAACTCAGCTCGAGCTAGCTACTAACTAAACCGAACTGATCTGGCCAATCAAACTCGAGGCCTGAGTTGAACTGAACTTGAGCTGGGTAGGCTGCTGGCCAAACCCAGCCAAGCTATGCCAAGCTTGACCCAATTCGGCTTGATGTCCGGCTCAGTCCACTACAACACAATATTCTAATTTGTGGACAACATAGGAATGTAATGGTTATAGACATTGTTATGGCCAAATACAAAATGTATTACATGACAAAGAACCCGGTCTTTTTTTTAGCATTCGAAGGATCCATTGCTTGTTTGGACAAAAAGATTATGGAAATATGAATATATTTAAATATTAATACAACTATTTTCAAGGAAATTTTATAAAAATATACCTTCTTCTAACAAAAATATGATTATTATTTAATCATATACTTTTTTAACATTTTTATGAAAAACAACACTTATGAATCAAACAACAGAACTTTTGTTAGATTTCATAATTTTAAAAAAAAAAATTTTAATTAAAAAATTAAAAAGGAAAAATAAGCAAAAAAAATCATTTTTTTATATTAGATATAATTTTGCAAACAACAGAAAAAATACTTTTGCATTCGTTTCATTTTTGAAAGTTTGGTCAGAATTCAGGTAGGACTAACACCATTTGATGGAGATTTGTTGGAAGGAGGCTCTGCACAACCTCCATCTAGTTAACCAATGTTTCAGATTTATCTGATCAGATCGACTGATATGTGTCACCTTCCGGATGGCCCACTGTGAAAATAGGAAAATCGTGAAGCATTACAGCCATCGGTTGTTTCTAACGGTTCGATTTATATATTTATATTAATATGGACGGTTGATCTGAACTTTTCTTGCTTCTAAAGGGCAAAGAATGTGATAATCATGAACTCCTAATCGATGCTTATCAAGGTGGGGTGCACTAGTTGGACGGTTCAAAAGGACTGAATTTCATGAGAAATGATCACGAACTTCGGCTGCATGTGAACTTGGATCCACTTCAGCCATTTCTTTCCTGCCAACAAGCCACACGTGCAAAATATCTGATGCGTTCAAAAGGTGGGCCACACCGTGATGATCACCTGGTATGAAAATCAGGCAGATCAGCTCATCTCATCGTATGAAGTGCGACCCACCCATTAAGTTAATCGGCCTGATTTACGTACCTTTGGATCAACATGGTGTGGTTCACCTTTTGGATGGATTAGATATGATTGTTTAATCACCGCCATTGATCCAACGGTTAGGAATCCAACGCTCAAGTGGACCACACCAAATAATAGGCTTGGTTACATTAAAATGCACAGAGCATTAAAGGTCAGTTGCATTAAATGCAAGAGTCATTTTTTCTGTGGTCCATTTGATCGTTGGATCTGCCTCATTTTTGTTTCGATGCCTTAAAATAATATGATAAAAGGGATAGACGGTTTGGATGTACAGATACATCAAGGTGGGCCCACAGACCTGCCCGTTCGGAGCTAGGGACGGACGGGAAACGGATTGTTTACTCCCCCTGCCACCAGCCAATGGCTGATGGTCGGTGCTATGTGGGCCTCACCATGAAGTATTTTTTCATCCATGCCGTCTATATATGTTTTCAGATCATTTTACGAAATGAGACCAAAAATGAAGTATATCCCAATCTCAAGTGGACCACATTACAAGAAACAGTGTTTAATGAGCGTAGACCATTAAAAACTTTTTGGTGGCCATGAAAGTTTTGGATCAAGCTGATTTTTGTTTTTTCCCTTCATCTGAGCCTATATGACATAATCAACAGATTGGATGTTAAATAAACAGTACAGTGGGCCTTAGGAGGATTTTAATGGTGGATATCCAATCACTATTGTTTTCATGTGGTGTGGTCCACCTGAGATTTGTATACCTCTCATTTTTAGGTAAAATATCTAAAATGATCTTTAAAAGTGTATGAACGGAATGGATGAAACACATACATCATGGTGGGGCCCACAGAGCACCGACCATCAGCCATGCGGCTGGTGTCAGGGGGAGTAGCCAATCCGTTTCCGGACGGGCGGGGGTAGTACGCAATCCGCGTCCGACATGTACTAGGCCGCGGTAACAGCTGGCCAACATCTTTTAAGTTGTGGTGTCTCATCCACCGTACACATGGCATGCACGTACAAAATCTGGACCGTCCGAATCATCGGTCTCATTGCGTGTGAAGCATACCTCACAAACCGTCCTGATATGTTTGATTTAGCCATCTGAATTTAGAACTATCACCATGTTATTTTTAACCGTCCATTTTGCTGCCGCCAATTGGATGGTCAGGATGGCTAAATCAAAGTAATTTTCAGGCTGTTCTCCCTTCACATGGGACCCACAATTTGGACAGTCTAGATTGATGTGACGAGATAACGCAACTCGAGAAATGACGGTGAACAATCAAAGTAGTCATTTTCCTCTTTCCGAATCAATCTGAATTTAAGGTTTTTGTTTTTCCTTTTGTTTTGGTATCTTCGCTTTTCATGTGAGAGAATAAAGACAAAATCTAGCCGTCCAATCATTCGTGGCCTTCTTTCAATGGGCTTTAAGTGGTCCCCATCAATCCACGACAGGGCTAGCTAATGGTGCATATGACCAGCCAGGTTCTTTTTGATATATGATAAGCTGGTGGAGTATCATAGATCATGCACATGAACATGCCCATCGTACACATGGCATACATGTAGCTCAATCAAATCCATTCACACCACAAATCCACGTGGGTGAATCATAACCATCAAATCTATGAATTTTTTTCTTGCTAAATCTTGAACTTTTACAATTTTTTCGACTGTGTATTTGATGCCACAGTTTGGATGGTTAGAATTGTCTCATCCGTATAATTTTAGGATTACATTTAAACCTCATTTGAGGTGGGCCATGATCTTAATGTCTTGTTTAAGGATAATTGTATGCCACGTGGACAGTGGGTGTGTGCATGAGTATCGTCTGCACACTCTGCCGGATTATTATATAATTCCTCTTACAATGTGAATCATAGGGATATCAATGGGCCGGGCTCGGGCCTGCAAAATCAGAAACAGTTCAAAATCCGGGCCAAAACCAACTCCAGGATTGGCCCGTTGACAGCAATGCATGTCGTGCATGAAGGCCCTACTGAATCACTGTTACTGGATAGAACAGAGGCTGGACGACGACCCGACGCAATCAATTTATCGGCAATATACCGTCAATTTATCGGGATTTTATCGTCAATTTCGCATCGTCTTTTTTGGAAGGTAAAATGCGCCCATAGCTGAAGTTAGATATAGGGAATGTTATACGGATTAGTGGGTGAGCCCCCTACTGTGGGGCCCACCTTGATGTATGTATTGTATATCCACGCTGTCAATCCGTTTTTACAGATCATTTTATATCATGATCCTAACAATGAAGCAGATCCAAATCTCAGGTGGACCACACCATAGGAAATAGTTGTGATTGAACGACCACTATTAAAAACTTCCTAGGGCCCACCGTAAATATTTTTGCCATCAAACCTGTTGATAAGGTAACATTGACCTGTATGAAGGGAAAACAAAAATATAAGCTTGATTCAAAACTTTTGTGGCCCACAAGAAGTTTTTAATGGTCAGTCATTATCATGTGGTATGGTCCACCTGAGATTTGGATTACTTCATTTTTTTTGGATCATACCCTAAAATGAGCCGAAAAAACGGATGGACGGCATAGATATATAACGTATACATCAAGGTGGGCCCCACCGTAAGGGGCCTCACACACTACGCCGTTACAAAGTCCTCACCTACTTCGCGCCCAATCCTATATTTTTCTAGATTAGACGGTTTTCGATTCACCATATGTTCGACCTATGTAGGGCCCAACGATGATTTTTATATGGAATCCAAACCGTGCATCTGATGCATCTCCTCATATTCACCATGCACGGCAAGAATAATCCCGGTACAAAACTCAGGTGGGACACATCACATGGAGAAATGTACGGTCATGCTTAAAACGTTTGGATGTGTCCCTTCATCCCGGTTGGGGAGCACCCATGAATGGGATGGATGGATGGCATACGCACCACACGGTGGACCCCACGCTCCATATAGAAGTTTCTACGGTCGAGGTTTCCGTTTGGTGTGGCCCAGCTGAGTTATGGATTAGATCTAACTTTAACATGGCACAACCCATCTAATGGACGGATCGGATGGCACTCACACAACGCAGTGGACCCCACACAGCTCAAACGTATGGGAACATTTCCTTGTGTGGTATACGCCACATCACACCCATCAGACAAACATAACCATACGATCGGCTGCCCGTGAACGGACGGACGGTAATGCATGTCCAAATGAGTGTAAATCTCATGTCACGAGATGCTGTCAGAGGTGGGCCACCACTATAGTAAATAGGAGTAAAGAAGCAATGGAGCAGTCTATGAAAAAATAGGGTTGAAATATCACTTTCAAGGTGAGAAGTCACTTTCTATCTCTCAACCTTCTGATGCCTATTGCCTATTGCTCTGTTTCATAGAGAGAGCTTTGTACTGTAGCAGCCTTTGCATTTCCCCCTATTTCAATGAAGAGGGTAGGAGTTGGAGACTGTAGTCTGTAGGGGCTGTGAAAAGTTAAGAAAGGCACTTGAGTTTGGTACCATACAACCACACGTATCATGTGGCCCACCCATCACACAAACATCATCTAGGGTCAGATTTGGGGAGGATCAACGTCTCTGATTTACCTTACATGTATGGCTGTCAATGGAGGGCGTGGATTGGGTACTACACCCACCAGGACCTAACTAGAGACGAAAGGTCATGTCAGGGGATATGTGGGGCCCACCGTGATTTATATGTTTTATCCACTCCGTCCTTCTATTTTGAATGATCATTTTAGGTCATGTGCCTAAAATGTAGGAAGATCTTAGAATCGAGTGGACCACACCACATGAAGCAGTGAGGATTGATCTCTTACCGTTGAAAACTTCCTAGGGTCCATCATGATGTTTATTTGACATCCAACCTGTTCATAAGGTCATATAGAGCTGTACGAAGGAAAAAGATAAATATCAGCTTGATCCGAAACTTCTGTGGTCACCCAGAAGTTTTCAACCGTAGGTTTTAAATCCCCACTGCTTCATGTGGTGTAGTCCTTTGATCTGCCTCCTTTTTCGGGTCATGCCCTAAAATGATCTGCCAAAATATACGGACGGTGTGGATAAAATATATAGATCAAGGTGGGCCCCACATAGCCCGACTTTTACCGTCGTCTATAGTTAGGTGGGGTAGGTAGTACCCAATCCGCACCCGTCAATGGACTGGGCTGGCCCGCGGGCTTTTGCGTCGGGCTTAGGCGGGTGGGTCCCCGCCTAAAATCTAGGCCCGTTTATTATAGATCAAGGTTTGGGCTGAGCCCATCAGCCTAGTTCGGCCCATTTAGTGTTTCAAGGGCTTTTGTATCATCTACCATGCATGTGCCTAATGAACAGCCCGAATTGGATTAGTTATGTGGGCTGGTTTGGACAGACCTTGATCCAGCACAGGCCCAGATGTACTTACATGGGTCACTAATGTACAGCAATCCAGACCGTCTGAATTGTGAGTTCCATTGTGGATGGAGTATATCTCTAAAATCACACTGATCTAGCAACCCTAACTATCTGAGTAATGTCTATCAAATGGATGGTTGAAAGTAGAATAGCGATCTAAATTCGAAAGGAAAATCTAACGGCTAATATTATCTTTTAAGTGCAACATCTTCATCTCCAGCTAGCAATTTGGATGTCTGGATTGCCGGACAACTCTGCCATATGTGCGTTTCCCCACCCATTTTTAAATAGTAATGCTATTGCCATTCTACCTTCGTCAGGTGTCCTTCCGTGAAACAAAAATCTCTGAGCGCCCCTTCGGGATGTGCGGATGATATCTACTCCGTCCATCATTTGCAACAAATAATGTTCGGATGTGGCACAAAAATCAGGCCCACCCATAAGTGGGACACACAACAGGGAATGGTGAGGATGAAGACACACACCATAAAAAACCTTGATGGCTCACTGAAATTTTGGACAGGTTGGGTGGCCTATAAATATCAGGACAGGGCCAGAAAGGTTGGTGGAAGGCCTCTTGTCTGCTGTACCCTGTGGCGTGGTCTACTAGAGTTTTTTTTTTTTTTTTTTTTTTTTTTTTTTTTTCTACCTTGTTTTGGGCTGCATCTTAAAATGAACTCATGCAACAGATGAATGATGGATGGCGTGGATGTCACACACATTATAGTGGCCCACCAAGATTTTATTTGCATAGGTGATCATGTAATAGGGAGCTGCTGGTCCCACTTATGAGTGTTGCAATGGCATTCCTTGTTAATAGTAAATTACAACAGCTGTACATGTATAACTGTTGTACATATCCATCCTCTAACACTCCCAAGTCTACTACTCTAGCTAGATTCAGCTATATGTGAAAACGGGACCATAGGTCCATAGCCAGCTATTAGATTGGAGGAACTCCCTCTCACGTGAGGACTTCTCCTACTTTTAAGTGTTTAATACAATAGGATATCTCTAAGAACCAATTTATCTCGAATATGTAACCATGTCTGTCCTCTTCATTACATAGAAATACACACAGGAATTGAAAAGAGTAAAGAGTGCTACAAATACTATGATATTGTTAGATTCGATGTACTATAATTTTTAGGGGAGAAGAAATTTCTCTAAGGACTAAGGTTTTAAATGAGAGAGAAATGTCTTGAACAAAATTCATATATTTATATTTATATGCCTCCATTCTTGAAAAATCATAATTAAAAACTAACTCAAATATCTCTTATTTATTACGGTAATGGTGTGTCTTGAATGACTCTACTCCCTCTTAATAATAAAACCTTATCTATACCCTCCAATCGAGTAGATCCAATGTGAGACTTCTAACAGCATAATCATATCTGATCAATGACATTGTACCAAATTCACAAGTAAATAAAAACGATTTATCTCAATCTTCAACTAATTATCCTAAACTATTAACTTTATCACATTTAATTATGCACATTTGATTTCATATATACACATACAAATTCTAATGTTTGATTGCAACACACTTATTTACTTAAGATCAAACGGGTTTTATCTTTACAAGTTTGATCAATCAAAGCATTTACAAAATATTAATATAATAATGTAGAAATATAGCATTTACAAAATATTAATATAATAATGTAGAAATATTTTTCTGAAAAAGTTTGTAATAAAATCTAATCGCTCGTTTGATTTAGTGGCTTAAATAAGTCTCATGTACATCATCACCAGGAAATGATCACTTTCATTTTGTGCTACCGATCAGGGTCTTGAGAATATCGTAGCCATCGGTTTTAGGTGATTAGTCCAATAATACATATATCTTAACCCATACATGGTGAATAGCATGTCTTTTATTTTATCACCATGTAAGATCCCCATCACTGCAATATTTAGGTTTATACTTTCTCACTAGATACAAAGTGATCATGTCAAACTCTGTGAGATCTCGTCCTGATAATTTCATAAATCAGAACAGAACTGCTTATTACGCATTACTCTTATTTGTGCATACCTTCGCAATAGTCTTCTCCATGCGTGAAGCAACCCAAGCCTTTAATAGGCAGAAATATCGGCCACACCTTAGACATTTATTTGACAGTTATGAACGAAAATATCCAATGAATCAGAGGTTACAATTGTTGGACCAATATGATTTTGGGATATGTGACAGGGTTTAGCTTGAGTTAATGTTTACCAAGGGCACAATTTCCAAGTGCCTGACTATCAAGTGTCACTGTCAGAGTATCAATAACTCCCCAGTCCACACCATACAATGCCCAGACCAAAAGGTTGTACGGTGCAATTCTGTTTCTTTTTTTTCTTTTTTTCTTTTTTCTTTTTTTTTTTCTGTCACGATTCAGTGATGCAGCGGTGCCTCACAGCTAATGGCCCATGTACCGAAAATCCTCCAAGTTGGAAAATCTTAGGCATACAAATTTTGGCCTTTTTTCCTCAGTTGAATGTGAACGGTTCCAGTATTTTAACTCCCAACCGTCCATTTGCTAGATCAATCAGTGAAGGGTTATTCAGTTCATAGGATATTTTCGGTACAAGGGCCATCCACAGTGGGGTCTACATATGCCTGGGGAAGATCACAACAAACCGGACCTTTAACCTATATGAACCTACCCTGGTTCATCTGAACAACTACAGGAAATGGTAATCTTTTAAACGGTAGGTTCTAACCTACAGTTAGGCCCACCTAATGGTTATGTAGGCTTCCTAGCCAGTGATCTAAGTTCAATGTACAACATGTGGTCGGCCCGATGACTAGGCGGGCAGATCATTGTAACAAGGACACATGCACAAAGGGGTTCCTCTGATGAATGTCTCGAATGTCTCGGACCCAACACGGGCGCAAGTTTATTACATGGTCCATTCATGTCTAGCGCTCTATTTTGGAATCAAAAATAAAAATATATCTTGACGCAACCAAACAGGAGTACTGGCATAATAAAACAACATTTTGTGATATTTGGTGCAACCAAACGCACCCTTGTTAAATGAAACCAAACAGAAGATGCAATCTCCTAACAAACAGTTATCATATATCTATTCAAATGAAATACACAGACGTTACAGAGATACTTACCAACAGACTCCGGAAAATAACAAAAATAAAAGAAAAAGATGCAGTCGAGACCGCACCAAGCACTGGCCCACCATGACTGAAGACAAACTGTCACGTGGTGAGGAAATTCCAAAGCTTCTTCCTAATCGATGCACTGCGATTCTCTGAGTCTTCTTCTTCATCCCCAGAGCTATCATCCTTCCCACCTTTGCTCCCTTCCCCATCGTCAGCCTCTTCTATCTCAATCTCTCCCCCTTGATCATCATTCTGCTCACTCACCTCCATGTTGTCGACTAACCTCTGATCAACATTGCCATCAGTCTCAGCATAGAGTTCCCCTGTTTCAAGCTGTCACGCAAGACATGGCCCACCTCGTGGGAGTCAAATGATTGGCTTCAAAAAAACTAAGAACAGTTACATCAGCCCTTCCGCAGATGTGTAATGACTAGAACATGGATATTCTCATCGACCTCAAAAAGAATCCCGACCAAGTTAAGCATAAGAACATAAACACAGCCAGTTTTGAAAATGATGCTAAATGAGTAGTTGGTGCATGCTTTCAAGATCTAGGCCGTTTGTCAGGTGGGCCCCGGTGCATACATATGCTTCAGCAAAGTAGTCAGGCCAGTTCATTCATCACAGCAGCCCACACATGTACTTCAGATGTGAACTGCAGGTCGATTCTTTTTAATATGCATTCTTTTCCTACATGCAAGGCCAAAATCACGCCATACGGACCTGATTTTGGATCCGCATCACGCAGTTGAGGCCACCTGATCAACGGCTCGGATTCCACACCCACGCGTGCGCAGGGATAGTAGAACTGGAGATCCTGCTTTGAGAGTAGCCTTCGCATTTCTAATGCTGAAAGACATAAATGATACAGACCTCGTGACGCTTCCTATTGAAATAATCAGCACCAGATCAAAAAGGAAGGGGAGAGAAACGTTTACCCTGACAAACTTTTTGTGTGATGACAATTGCTCACGAACTTACCACATTGACGTTTTTCGTTGCTGTTTTCTGCAATATGCACGCTCCTTTATCATTCCCGCTAGCAACTCGCACAGGAGATGCATCCGCAGGTTCAAGGATAGGATCTGCCTCCCCTGCATTTCTGCCCCCCTTCAGCGCCTTGTTCTCAGGCAATACGGTGGGTTTGGGATGATCTTCTCTCACAGTTTCTGCAGTCCGGTCAGCCAAGGCTTGTGTGGTGGAGGCCATGCCCGCACTGATCAACATTTAGATACAAAAGGATCAGATAAATGACTCACTACCGAGATAGAGAAATGAGGTGTAGTCAGCATAAGGCTCAATAGAAAGAAAGTGGGTTTTTTTTTTCCGTTCAACCCGGCACACATAGGCCCATATTTCGATAACCAAAATTGTTGATCTGATCAAACCCATCATGGGATGGGCCATGCCATGATATCTCCCCTAATAGATTATGCTATCTGTCTGATGAAAATGGATATCTCCATCCACCAGTACACAAGGACAGTTAGGATCACTTGACAGGAGGATTTTTTGGGGCATTCCATTTACCATTGGGCACAGCATGTGAATATCTTGATCATCAATAGACGAACCCATGTGCACATTTGTATATTCCCTCCAGACAAATATGCAGACTTGTTATATACTTATCAAAAATTACATATGCTGGCATAAGAAAAATATGAAATAGGAATTTACACTGTGGATCGCCTGAAGTAGTACCGCCTTTCCCCAGGAGTCTGTGTACCAGGAGCCTGTGTACCAGGAGCAACAGTTTGCTGCCTTTTCCGGCGCCCTCCTGTCGTGGCGCTATCAGAACGGGCTTCGCTGTCATCAGCATCCTGCTCGCTAGCTGTGGTTCTAGCAGCAGGAGCATGCTGCCGCTTCCGACCAACACGTCTACTTCTTCCATCCACGCTACGAGAATCTCCCCCACTCTCATTCGTCTGTGAAGGCTCTACAGCTTTCTCGTTTAGCTGGTCATCCATGTTGGGTTCCAAACCTTCCCCTAGAAAAGCTTTGGCTTCCTCAACGACCTTCTTCAAAGAGAGAGTCCCTCTGCGCCCAGCTCTCTTGCCAGGTCTGCGCCTACTGTTATGCTTTGATGCCAGAGGTTGGGAATCTTCCACAATTTCAAGCGATGCAGATACAGCTTCTGAAGCTCCATATATCTTAGCAACTTCACTCTGTTCATCAATAGACAGTGTCTGTTCATTCTCCGTCTCTCTGATGCTGTTATCAGATTGGACCCTCTCAATGTCAAAAGAATCACTCACTACACCAACAGATGATCCAGGTACGTCTTCAGCCTCATGTAATCCTTCTGATGCATCCATGGGAAATAAAAGAGGCCCATCAGCCTGATTTTGAGTGGCATCCTCATTTTTCTTTCCTGGTGAAAGGCTGAATATCCTCGAAGTGCATTTTCGAAGCCAAGACATGCGACCACCAGAACCGGCAGAATTTGGAGTCTTTCCAGCCGGAGTCATTTCGGCATTCAGCTTCTCAGAAGCACCCAATGCCTCCTTCATGCTCCTCGGCAGAAAAGCAGGCCCGGCATCCTCAATTTCAGGTAAGGTTTCGAGATCAGGAGACACTAATGCTCCACACTTCCTGCAGCTCCTGTGCTCCTCAACACGAGCAAGGAAACGTGATCTCTCCTTCATAAACACTTCCCGTTGACGACTTAGGTTGCTGCTAAGAAGATTGAGCTCATTGATGTCATTCCCTATCTCGAGCCGGTCCCGCTCGACATGCTCTCTGCCATCAGCGATTTCCTGCCTTTCCCTTTCAAGCCTTTGCCTTTCCAGCTTTATTTCTTCCATCCCCCTCTGAGCTTGCTCTCTTAAGAAATTGATGTGTGCGAGTTCTCTCTCTGTCTCCTCCTCAAATGCCCTCTGCTTTTCCTGTAGGAGTTTCTCCATATCTTCCCGCCTAGTCTGCATAGCAGTCTCAAGATCATGACTGCGGAGATCAAAGCTGCGAAGCATATCGTCATGGTCTTTTCGGGCCTTTTCAAAAATCTCTGACCGCTCGTGCTGCATGGATCCCTCAAATGCTTCTTTCTTGAGCCTGAGAGCTTCCAACTCCTTCTGAATATGCTCCTCTGTCTCCGCCTTCTCGCTTCTCAATCGTTTCTCTTCTTCCTGTTTCCATTTCTCTAGCCTCTCTTTTTCCTTGTTGATTTGACTTAGCTCTTTTGCAATATCAACTCGTTTGTCATCTAGAGCTTCCCAGTCTCTCTCGAAATTCACTCTTTCCAGCTTCAGGTTCTCTCTTTCCTTCATAAGAGATTCTTTCTCATGATTGTAGTTATCTACTTCAAGTTTCAGTTTCGATCGCAAGGAGAGGAGCTCACCCCTCTCTTCGTCTGTTACTTTAAGATTATCCTGCTCTCGAAGAATCTGTTGTTTTTCTTCTATCAGTAAATCCCTCTCCTTCCCAAGTTCTGCCTTGAGTTTCAGCAAGTCCTGTTTCTCAGTGTCTACTTCTCTTTTCTCTGCCTCCAAGCCCTTCTCTTCAGCTTTAACCAATTTCTCCCTCTCCTTCAAAGATTTCAATTTCAACTCATAGTCCTTCTCTTTGTCCTTCAGTTTCTCCAACTTCTTTTCTAAACTCTGCTCTCTTTTAACAACCTTTTCTTCCTTGCGGTTGATTTCATCTTTCTTTTGCTCCACTGCATCCAGCTTACCTTTCAGCTCCTTGTCAATGGATTTTCTCCTTTCATCCAATTCCAACTCGAACGAACGTTTCTTCATATCCAAAACAGCATTATGCTGGTCAGTGAGCTTCCAAGTCTCCATCTGAAAGGAATCAACAACAACAACAACAACAACAACAACAAAGGAATAAGAAAAAAACAATAGATAGATCTGTTAGAAAGGACCGTGAACCTCAAAAAGGCATGAGTTTTGGCAACTCAAGAGGCATGGCTATAGTTGCACGAAGCACAATGAGAAGCGGTAACAGATTCAGGTGCAGGAGTGTGATTCCAAAGCGCAATATGAAGCAGGAGCAGCATCAGGTTAGAAGGATCGTGCAACAAAGGGCATGGAAAAATGATAAAAGATGAAATTTTCCAAAAGACTATTAAGATTCATACGTTAGCACTTTGAATCAGCGAAGCCTATCTAGCAAAAAAAAAAAAAGTGTAACCTAAATCAATGCACTAGACTACGGGGGTAGTTCGCTACCATTTTCAAAATGATGGTGACGAATCCACCAGCATACATTGACCTAATATGAACTGTTTGAATCACAGGGCCCATTGTCGATGGAACAAAAGATCCCACTGATGGCATGATCCATCCACAACAAGCTGCAAAGCCCATGATTTGGATAGTTTGGATTTCCATAAACATAAGACATTCACAGACGATGAGTCACTGCCATTTGAAGATTGTGCATTAGGGAAGTGAGCAGAGTTCGTCCAACCCTAGTAGCAATTAATTCCATTCTAGTCATAACCACCACCCACCGACTTATACCATATGAAACTCCCAATTGGTTAACCTAGGTCCCAAAGCATTTAAAAAATTGAATCCACCCTGCAGAACTAAAATGCAGTCCAGTTCTTCCCAAAAAGGCAACCCATTCTTGGGTAGTTCTCAGCACTAAAATTTCTCGAGAGATCTTCTAATTTTAGAATTCCCAACTTGCTTGGGAGAGGCTAAGATGATGATGCTGTGGTGATTTCTAAATGAGGTGTGCTCTAGTGGTACTGGTACCACTGTAAGCTTATGGGGGTATCCAGCAGATGTGGGGCCCATGTGATGTATTCCGGATATCCAGACTTTCCATATGATGCATCACCTCATGTTAACCACAGGTCTAAAACATCAGCCAGATGGGATCCCCTGATTTGCACTGGAGCGCACCTAAATTGCAAAACATTCTGATATTTAGCGTGACCCTTAATCCAGACCAGATGAAGAGTCTGAATGGGCTAGATTCTACGTACACAACATGGTAGGGCCCCATGCAAATCAGGGGTGGATGTTCCTCCCATCTTGTTCCCTGTGTTGTGTCCCAATTGATTCATAGATTGGCCTGAATATAGGACCCAAGAGGTAAAATGCATTGACAAATCTAACGGACATATTGGATCTCGTGCATACATCATGTAGGCCCCACATCTGCCCCTACCTATAATTGTTCTTTTCCATCTTAAACTCACCCATATGCATGACTATGGTTTTATTAGCCAAGACCTACCTTCCATATGACATGATACATCCCAACCACTTCCATATTGACAACCGTACAAAGACTGACATCAGGCGCTGGCAACTATGACAGAAGTACAAAACCACTTGCAGCAAAAAGGAATCTATCTGCTGACTGTACAGTCTCTTGATATTCAACTTTCCTCCAAGTGCAAAAATATAGGAATATGAAACGAACCCCATAAGGCTAGACAAATCCAAACCCCAGCCTTTTTTTTCTCTCTTTTTTTTTTCTTTTTTTTTGTTAGCTCGTTAGTACACCCACTGTCAGTTCACACTTCACTGTTAGCCACCCCCACTAGGGAATCGATACCAAGACCTCAGTGTTGAGACGAGGTATCTTTCACTCAGTCTGCTCGTAACTTTCACTCAGTCTACCACTTGAGCTATGAATCTATCTGCTGACCATACAGTCTCTTGATATTCAACTTTTCTCCAAGTGCAAAAATAAATTAGTAGGAATATGAAACGAACCCCATAAGGGTAGACAAATCCAAACCCCAGCCTCCCATTGAATCGTATGATTGGAAATAATGCAAATCAAAGGACAGATAGAAGCATTCCAACTCATCTTGGTAGGGACTCACAGTTTCTCTTTCCTTGAGTTTTTGTTCTAATGCAAGTAGTTCCTGTTCTTTCACCTCCAGGTCCTGTTTCTGAACAGCAGTTTCCTGCACTCAGAAAAATAAAATATTTTGTGCAAAAATCATAGAAAGAAAACAAATAGCAGCAACCTTAAAATCAATGACACTCACCTCCTCTTTAACAGCTAAGGCTGTCAGTCTTGCGCTTATGTCAGCTTCTACCTTTTGCAAATTTAAACCAGTTATCTCAATTGTCTTACGTGCATCCTCAAGATCCTTTTCTTTCTTATTAAGAACCATATCTTTATCATTTGCCCTATTCTCCCTCTGGTTGAGAAGTCTCTGTCCCTCAATAAGCCTCTCTTGACCATCCCATAGTCTTCTTTCCCAATCTCGCAAATCTTCTCTTTGTTTAACAAAAGCACCCTCTTGCTCTTCGTGCCTGAATGCAATCAATTCCATGTCTTTGATCAGAATAAAGGCAATAACTTGCAATTGCAATTAGATAATTCCAGCATGACTAAATATCAAGGTGCAAGAAATCATTGAGGCTGCATGTCAATTTACAGCCAAATCATGGTTGGCAGGATTTCTGAGCCAACAAGGTGTAATTTGCATTTTGGATGGTGAAGAAAACAGAACCCGCAACAAGCAGGATTCTATTCTCCAACTTTTTTTCCACCAGAATTAGAAGTAAGATGTAAAAGGGAGGTCTCAAACATACATCCCACATGTGTTTTAGTGCTATGTTGGCCTTAGGAACCGATAATTCCAAATGCACCATGGGAGAAATACATTGGGCATAAGGAAATAAAAGCCAAAAAAAAAAAAAAACCCAAAACATACTCTGCTTTTATGGACATTCGTTCCTTGTGAAGTAAACTTTCACGAGACTCAAGCTCTTGCAATTTCCACACCATCTCTGAATGCTTTCGACTTGCTTCTGCCAGCTTAGCATCAGCAGTATGAAGCTTTCGCTCTACCTCCAAACTCTTCTCTTCAACATCCACAACGACAGCATGAGCTTCAGCCAACTTCTTATCAGAAGCAACCTTGACATCTGATGATTTTGCATGGACCTCATGCAAAGACTTCTCGAGCTATAGAAACATTCTAAAAAAATGAGAAACTTACAAGCCTACAACAAGTAATCCTCTGGACAAAAAGGAAAAAAATGGAAAAGCATTCCCATCAATAGGTGAACAAAGTCATGTTTATTTGCTTGACCGCAAGAGAATTGAAAGAAACCAGAAAATTATTGCAATGGAAAAGCTTAAACTGAAGTAGAGGCCCAAGTATAATTTTTTGCAGCTTTTATACGACATTGCTGGCACAAAATCACCAACTAAAAGAAAATATTGCATGTAAAGTCCAAGCATAACAAAAACTGTGATGCCATCTAGGATAAAAGAAAATTTTCTTTTATAACTAATGTGATCTGACCCGAGACAAAGATTACATAATCTCGCAATGAAAACTACATCTCTGGGTTGGAATTTCGTTTGAAATTGAAGAAGACTTCCATGCTTTGCTTGGCTTTGTTGAAGAGAGGGAAACAGAAGCATCTCTGCATGCAGATAGTAACCAGTAAACAGAAACGAAGCGGGGTGTGAACTCCTGAACCATTCTACCTCTGTCAATTACAAGGGGGAGGTGTTCAAGGGAAAGTTGTGAACAACAAATGGTAAGGAGGTGACAGGTGAGCATTAATTAGAATTGAATGGCCCAAAAAGAGGAAGAAGAGGAAGATCTAAAAGGACTTGGATCAAGGTGGTGAGAAGGGATATAAAGGCTTGTACACTTATCAAGGACAGGACCTTCAATAGGATTGATTTGGAGAACAGGATTTGTAAAGCAGGCCCCAATGAGCTCGGGAAAAGGCTTTGATGATGTTAAGAAGACTTGGTTTTAGGTATCACTATGGTTGAGATTCAATGCCACGGGAAAAGGCTTTGATGATGTTTAGAAGATTTGGTTTTAGGAATCACTATGGATGAGATTCAATGCCATCAACAGCTAGGATTTAAGGATTTTTTAGAGGCACTGAACTGAAGGTTTGTTTATAAGGTAGAAAACAGGCTGTTTTACTGCCATAAGTTCAAATTTAGAGGAGTTGCTATAGTTTCAGTTTTGAGGCAGAAAATGTGTGCAAAAGTGGAGTTTGGAGGTGTTTAAGCTGGATTTATCACTAGTTGGAGATCTTCTCTCCTTCTTTCCTTGATGCATGTGAATCTGGCTCTTTCCATTGATTTAACTGCTGAGAATTCCTATTGGCTGCAGGAAATCTATTTTTAATGCTGACAAGTCATACTAACTGGTAGTAAAACAATTATAGCTATGGTTGCTCGGAATTACAAATAATTGCCGGTTTTTGTGGTGGAATAGCACATTCAAAGTGGATTTCAGATTTTGAACCGAACCATGGGGATTGATATTGCAACCAATTGGGATCATAAAACCCTAGATTTACCACATTAGACTTCCCAGGTGGGGAGGAAAAAAATATGAAAAGCACTTGGTAAGGCTTTCGATGAACTAAAAGGCATAACCAAGTTCACAGAAGTCCACTGAAAATCCAACTAAAGCCATAAGCTTCAAATACACTCGTCATTGTTCTTGGACACGAAATAATTTGCAACATGCACAGTAAATAAGATTTCATTAAGAAAACGGCAGAGAGCTATGAGCATTTTTGGCCTATAGACACACAGAACAAGCAAAAACAATAAAACAACATTCACCATGCTTCTTTTTTCTAAATCAATTCTTCATGCTTTTAAACTAAACCTAGAGGAAATAATTAAAAAAAATATCCCATACATCAGCAATGCGGCGCCTCTCCACCCCCACAGCCTTCCTTAAGTTTTCTTCTCGCTTCTCTACTTCAGACATGGCAATAAGATGTGCAGCTTGTTCCCGTTTAAAAATCTCCTCTGCCTCCACCAATGTCTGCCTGAGGTTCTCATGTTTAGAGGTCCACTCTTTCTTTTCAATCAACAGAAGCCCCATAGTGTATTGGTATTCATGAAGCTGCCCAAAATATAAGACTGATGGATAAGATGAAACCATCATCTAATATCAAAGCAAATCTAACACGAGGAAAGACAATTAAGAATAAGAATCAAAACAATGATCATGGCTGCTCCAATCAAATAGAAGTTTAAAGCATATATATTTGATATTGACCAAAACAAAAGCATCATGCATTTGACAGGTAAGAACATGAAACAAGTCTCCTTTTTTTTTCATTGTAAGTACAGATTAGAGAGTTAATTGGTTGTGAAAGATATAAACAATCAACTCAACAAAAAACACGCCGGAGGTTTTTTTCAGAACATTATGAAGCAGTCACGACTTGGGTTGTCGATCATAGGTGCACCATTAACATCCAAATTAGCAAATCCAAGGCACAGCAGAAAAGGGAAAGCACAACCCCTTCATAAGAGCAGTCTCACAATGCCTATAAGAAACCACGCAGGCAACCCCACAAACGGACCCACACTTGCACACAGAGACAAAGAACCTACAAAAACCAAATTCATGATATTCTACAACATACCCATATCCAACAAATGCAACCTGACATTGAAGTCATGCTTTTATAGTGATAATAACAATAAGAGCACAACTTCAATGCTCACAATGAGCATGAAGAGCCCATGCACACATCATCTCCGCCTATTAAAAGGCAGTTAATGGCAATCTAACAAGAATTTTTAAAATGCGAATTTTGAAACACAATTTTGAATCTTCTAAAAAAATCATTTTAAAATTTGTTAGGATTCCTGCTGGCCATTTTTGGATGTTGGGAAATGCCTGTCCAATGCACAACCTTCTCCCTAATAATAAAGAGCCTCTCTTTCTTCCAGTCTTCCCTGCCCGCCCATTTATTTACTTTCAGCATCAGAATAATGTCAAAAGGGTGCATATGTAGCGAAAATTCGGGCTTAAATACCATTTCCCTCGTAATAACAATGTATGCTACTATATAAAAACAAAGAGCTTATTTTTTCATAATCCATACTCATGAGAAATTGCATGCAAAGAGAGAACCTTGAGAAATTGCATGTTATAAAGAGATTAGAGCATGACTTAGATTTGCAAATGAGGACGTTAAACATAACAAATTGCATACATATTTTGTTATTTAGTGCTTAAAACAATATAAATCTTTAGGCGCATTTGTCCACAATTGGAAATGTATGGACTTCGCCAGGGCAGCTTCTCAAATCCATTTGTAGAAAGGCCATCTTTCCAGACACCACCGGATGAGAAACTAAGAATCATAAAAATTATGTTATTAGTAATGTAGAGTGGTGCATTTGACAATATTACTTATAGTATCATAAAACAGTTACGTAACAGCCGGCTGATATATGAAGGCAATGATGGGTACCATTACACATTACGAAGCCGTAACAGCAAATCGTTATGTAAAGGCAATGGTGGGTACCGTTACAAATTACAAAGCCACAACAACCGTTATGGAAAAAGAAAGAAAAAAAAGGGGCCCATAACAACAGTTATAAGGCCGTTACAATTTTTTTTTATTGGCCATAACAATCGTTATTGTAACGGTCGTGGTATCACTATTATGTATAAAACACAATTTTTTTATATATAATTGATTGGTGGCTTCATCTTGGAAAAAGTGCAAAGGCTCTAAAAAATAGCAATAAAAGTTTTGAGCCAAGCAGCTTCTTCCTCTAGCTGTGAAGGAACTAGAGCTGTTTTGCGTTAATTCATTCAAAGCAAAGCAAAGGATCGGCTTGTGTATATGGATTACAACATGAAGTTGAGATTATGAAATGTGAAGCATGTTGGGAACCAGATTCGAGAAGGCAACTTTTGTCTAATAAACTTGGAGTGCATCAATAATGAAGATGAGCCACTTCTAACTTCGTTAGAATAAAGGGAGAAACGGGCAAAAGAGGATTGTGAGGAAGTTGAGGTGTGCAACTCAACATTATGCGCAAGCCAACAAGAGAGTCGTGAAGCTATTTTGGAGAAGGTTACTGGAGATTTAACTAAAGAAATGAGTAGCAGTGACTAAGACGAATGATAATGATGATGATGCACCTAGTCTTACTTTTGGTAGTGAGAAAGTCAAGGTACACAACTCAACATTACGCAAAAGCGGGCAAGAGAATCATGACTCATGAAGTTATTTTCGAGAGGGTCATTGAAGATTTAACCAAAGAAATAAATAGCATCGAAATTGAGATGAATGATGATGACGATACACCTAATCCTACTTTTGGTGTCCCTTAGCACACGAGGGTACAAATGTCCACACAGTTTGAGGCCAATGAGCATCAACGAAGCAGAGGCCAACTTATGAGTATACCAATTCACGATACCACCAACCAAAGGAGGAGCATCATGGAGAGGCCAGCATCAGTGGAATTGAAAAAGATAGAGCACCAATAAGACACCAGATGGCTTATGGATATAACTATGGACAATTTAGGGAGGCGTTCCACATAGAGCATGATATGGGAGATAGATTCCCAAATCTGGATCCGAGTCATTCGTCATAGTCACAAACTCAAAAATACCGAGCAGTACCAATATAGATATGGCTATAACTATGGGTCTACCTCTAGCACTGACTATTCTTCTTCGAATTTGACACACCAGATGCCCAGTGGCAATAATGGTCATGATCAATGATCCTCGACTTTCATTGACATGGTTTTCTCCTTTGGTAATTATGAATATGCGGCACCCATTCCACAGTCAGATGATGACGACGTTGAGATTAAGCACCCACAAGCAACATAATTCTATTTCGGTGGTGACATGGCGAGCAATATTTTTGTATTTATGCTTGAATCACTTCATCATTTATGAGTTCGCTACGTATATTAACATTTTATGGACATTTGATATGGTTGTTTGTGGTAAAATGGTTATTTAAATTTAAATATATTTCTTTCTCATCACTTAGATTCATACTCATATAATCTTATTTATATTGAATCTTTGAAATTGGACATTCGAAATATTAAATATAAGAGTTTTGAAATCATTCTCAGCCTCTCAGGTTAATAATATTATCAAGTAACCTGTGACAACATTCTTACAAAAGAATGGCCCGCCACACCATTATAAATATGTTAAAAACCATAAATGAATACATAATTCGAATCCTCTCATTTTTCTATATTTTCGTATTTTTTTCAAATTTTTCCTTAAAAGAATTGCCATCATAGCGCTTACTATTACAATCCTACGGTCGGCCATTACCGTTATTAAATACCTTGGGTTTGGGTACTACCTATTCGATGGAAGCGGATTGCGTCCTACCCCCACCTGGATGGAAATCGGTCCAAGCAGGGGCTCTTTGGGTCCCACCTTGATGTATGGGTTTTATCCACGCCATTCATCCATTTTTCCAGATCGTTTTAGGGTATAAACCCAAAAATGGGGCAGACCCAAGCCTCAAGTGGACCACACCACAAGAAGCAACAGTGATAGTGATTGCCACCGTTGAAACCTTCCTATGGCCCGCCGTGATGTTTATTTGCCATCCAACCTATTTAAAAGGTCACATAGGCCTAGATGAAGGGAGACCATTAACCATAAATGTCAACTTTATCCAAAACTTTTGTGGCCCCCAAGAAGTTTTTAATGGTGGTCGTTCAATCCATATTTTGTGGTCCACTTGAGCCTTTGATCTAATTCATTTTTTGGGCTCGTACCCAAAAAGGATCTAAAAAAATGGATGAACAACGTGGATAAAACACATAATCATTGTTGGCCCCACAAAGTCCCTGCCTGGACCGATTCCATCCAAGTGGGGGCAAGGACGCAATTTGCTTCCCTATCAGGTACCCATCAAGACTTGTTTTGTATCGTGTTGAATCAAGGGTTCAGAACATTTACGGGAGCAATCCTCTTAATTTAATCCTTTTGGAAAACATAAACGTCATTCCACAGTCTTGCCAAAAAGCCTCTACAGTAACTAATGCAATTATTATCCTACCAAAAAAGCAACACAATTGTTAAGGAGGCAAGATCCTCTAAAACGTAAAGAAAAAACTCTTTCTATAACTCCGCTTGTAGGGTCCACGGTGGATCGTGTACAAAATCCAACTTGTCCAGAAGGGTCACCACACAAGAAAATGGCACCCAATAAAAAGGTTGATACAACCATCACATTGGCCACCACATGAATTTGTAAATATTTGGGTGGACATCAATTGTTTTCTACGGTCTAACCCACCTGATGATTGTGTAAACCTCATTTTAGGGGCATCCCATCATCATGGTGGAACTCATTTGACACACAAGTTGGATGGCATGCACACACGTAGACTCCACAGCAACTCAATAACATATAACTTTTACATGCATGCTCATAACCGTGTCACAAGCAGGACAACCATAGTAGATGGCTTTTCTCCAAACGTTTAAATAAAATTGGCCTCTCAAAAAAATACAACTATTTTATATAACAACAGGCCCAATTTTTAGACAACTATATTATGGTGGATCCAACCCTAAACCGATTTCTTAATGGGCCCTAGGATTGGACCCAGACATGGACCCGAACCCAGATCTTGACCTGTATAAAATCAGGTTGGTCCTCGTGTACCCACATATCCCAATACCCCTTTAGACAACAGTGATAGTGATTTTAATATGAGGTCAAAAATTCTAAATACAACAGCAGATTAAAGATAAATATAGAAAGAGCTGTAAGATCTTTTTTACTCGATTCCCGCTCTCCACACAAGCATAGGTGCCAAAGTGGAATCAGTGTTCGAATTATCTCCGATATTATCAAAATATCTCTGATATTATCTTTATCTCCAGCTCAGCGACACCGATAACACTGGTAATGATACCAATAACGCTGGTAGTATCAGAAATTCCAGGTATTAACAATGTATCACTAAGCATCACCAACGTATTAATATCACTAATGTAATCGCCAATATTTTCAACTATGTAATTTCTAAGTGTCGTTTGTACTACCAATGCATCAATATTACCAATGTATCACCAATATTTTTGACTATGTAAATTCTAGGTAATGCTTGTATCATAAGTGTATCGACAATGTTTCAATAATATCGCCAACGATTTGATATCATCAAATTTTCGTTTATTAGAAAAAAAAAAATTATTTCAAAATTTATTTCATGGGCGCATGGTTGTATGTAGTGTTCAATTCGTCATTGATAATATTGATAATATCTCGATATTATCGATATCACAACATGCGCAATATTAAGACCACAATCTTTTGTTTCCTTTCCAATTGTTGATAATTTCTTGGTGAAATATCATGAGTTGTTGATATTTTGCAATATCAATGGATGTTTAGATGGAAGGTTGGATGGTTAAATAGGCCGGATCTGATGGTTAGATTGATTTCTTACAACAACGCATGCTTTTAAGGCCCCATTAAATGGAAACTTGTTATGCATTCTTTTTTACAATTTTTTTTATTTCTAAATATGCAAATATGTACATTTTAACATCTCCTGAAGTTTTGCTGAAAATTCCACCGTTTTTCCCATGTTTCCTCGTATTTCTGGTTATCAGCGATATTGACATTGTTTCCGTATCCCTGGCCAGCGAAATTTGTAGCGATACCAATACTTCGAACACTGAGTGGAATATAAGTGCAAGATCCTAGCTGTCCATCAGATTAATCCTGCCATGTCGACGCTGATGCCATAAAATATCAGGCAGTTTTTAAGGCAAGTTCATAAATTGTACTGATGTGTAGTTCGAAGAATTCATACATACACTGATCACGAGGGCCCCACACACAAATGAAGTACCTCCCGCAGGATGCAGATTGCCTGGTGACCTGACTTGGCATGATTTGATTGGGCCACATGCTGCTTTCAGAGATGGGGCCCACACAAAGCATGTTCAAAAGTTGTTCAGTCGAGTAGGTACTCGACCAGGCCCCATCTCTGACACTGGTACCTGCCCAATCAAATCCTGCCACGTCAGGTCACCAGGGATCTCTCTGGTGTCACCAGGCAATCTCCTTCCCCTCTCGCGTGCATTTTGCTAGCAGTACCAAATAAAACAATAACGAAATTTATTATATATATATATATATAGATGAGAGAGAGAGAGAGAGAGAGAGAGAGAGAGAGAGAGAGAGAGAGAGAATAAGAAATGAGTTCCTCTCTAACCTCATGCTCAAGCTTCGAAATCCGATTGACAAGATCTTCTCTATCTCTCTTCTCCAATGCCGCCTTGTCCAGCAATCCCGCCTCCCGAAACTGCTGCCACACCTCCAAATCCCCATCCCCATCCCCATCGAACCCTGCCCTGCCATTTTCTCGCAGGGAAGCCCACGGCAGAGTAGGCCCAGCTTCGACAGAAGCGGCAACACCCTTCCCTTTCACATTCCTAGTGTTCGCCGAACCAATCCCAGCAGTAGTTCGCTGCGGGTCCCGTGGCGAAATCGACCAGCCCGAGAAGCCCTTTCGCTGTTGGGGTGTAAACATCACCGATTCAAGATCTTGGATTACTGTTTCGAAAATTCAATTCTCTCAAAACCCTAGCAGGGCGTGGGTGGAAGTTCGGGAATTCGGAAAACCCTAGAAAACAACATGGAAGGAATTTTGGAGATTTTCGGAGACTCCGGCCGAGCTCGTAGACGGACGTGAAAGGAATTTTACAATTTCGCAAGGAAAATGGTTTGGAATCCGAAGAGAGGAAAAAGGAAGTAAAAGAAGGGTAGCCTTTCTTTAAACCTTTTTTCTCTGTGCAGGTGTGTTTTTCGATGTGACGAAAATGCCCTTTCCTTAAGTGATCGTATACGATACTCGGGCGACGGTTGGTACAGTACGTTCGGATTTGAGTTTCTATAAGTAGGGCCCGTGGATCAGTAATCCAGGCCGTTGATGTGCTTTCCCTTGCTTTGGATGACTATGAAAACTAGATTGTAAGATCAGTTATCAAAGCGTTGACGTTTCTTCACTACTAACCGCGAATTTGAGGAGCCGCCTATCGAAGGGTTCAGATTTTTCTATCTTGAGAGATTTTCGACGCATGGGCCATCCATGGTCGTACCCATTGCAGCAGTGGTTCGGATTACTAAACCATGGGCCACACCTCCGAAAATGAAGCCTTGGCGTTGTATAACACCCCTCCATTTTCGGGGGTTTCTCTATTGTTAGAGGCCGTTTTAGTGGACCACATGACACGTTGCACGAGTAGAGCAAGCGGAATTGTTCATATGGTAGGACGGTGAAGGGCCCGGATACAGATATTAGAAATGGACCATCAATTGAACGGTTAGGATTGTACAATCGCTGTCCAAAATTTTGCAGGGAGAGAAACCAAAGGGAATGAAAATGGGTGGTGTAAAACAGGCGTTACAACCGTCACCCAATAAGGTTTTGGGTGCAAATGGGTTGGGCTTGCATGGCCCAATTTGGGCTGAGTCTTGAGGCCCGCTCGTGTTGAACACAGACCTGGGGGTGTACATTGAGTCGAACCAAGTTGCTGGCCTTGGCTCGACTCGGCTCAGCCACTAGCTAACCTTAGCTCAAACTCAGCTCGACTCAATCCTTGAGCCTGACTGGCTAGCTCAGCTCGATTGAGTCAACAACTCAAGATAGTTCGAGCTAAAATCAAGCCTTTGCGACATTTTCACAAACACATGTAGTATACTTTTAATTTTTCAATGTAGGTAAAATAGCAATAACTGTTTAGAAGCATTTCATCAAACACCTTATACACAACTCTAAAATCAAGGGAAATTAGTATTTGTTTCATATACATACCTTCCTTGCCACTCGCCAGCACTTCGTTGAGACATTTCATCAAGCACTTGGTGAGTAACATCAATATCAAAGTAACTGAGTCACCGAACTAGCTCGGTCCGAGTTCAATTCAAGTATGGATTCGATTCAAGTCGATTCAAGCTCGGGCAAGCTCGAACTCAGTTCAAAATGCTTTCGAGCTCAAAAAATCAACTCAACTCGGCTCGAACTCAGCTTCGAACCGAGTCAAATCGTGCTTTTTCAATTCAAGTCCAGCGAGCTAACTCTATTTGTGTACGCCCCTACACAGACCTGAGTATTAGGCCATAAATTAATTTGGCTGGACTTGGACTTTCGTCTGCCTAAAGGCCCAACAAGCAAGCCTAGAGTTTTAAGATGAGCATTTGGATGTTTGGCCCACACCAGCCCGAAGCGAGGCGGTCTAGACTCGAGTTGTTAGTTCATGGGCTGGACTTGATTCTGCTTCGACTTGTTCTGATCCGGCTCATTCGAAACTCTAACATTGGTCCCATGAGATGAACGATTCTGATCACTGTAAGTGATCCGATGTGCGAAAAGTGGGCCCGTCTGAATTGGTCTGGGCTAGCTCAAACATCCAATGCACAGCTTACAATTCTGTCCTGATCCAGCCCATTTGATTCTAATGCGGGTCCACGAAATGAATTATTCTTATCATTGTAAACAATTCTGCCCAAATATAGCAGGTCATTTGTATCAGGATGGGCTGGCCAAACATCCAAAATCTTAACTTACAACTCTGGCCTGATCTAGTGGGTCCCACAATATGAATGATGATGATCAGAGAGACCGAACAGCTAGTCTAAAATTGGGCCCAATCCAACGGGCCCGGCCCGTCAATAGCCCCAGGTGGGATTGGGATGGACCACCAATTCTGGTGATGCAGCAGACTACTCTCTGGGGATGTAGCAGGTTATTTTTGTCAATTTAAAAAGGTTGTCTGGTGGGGAATTGGGATATGAGCTGGGAGTGAGATTTGGCAGCAGCCTCTCCGGATGTCATTTTTCTGACGAAAATACCCTTCTGCCTTCGACGGTTGGGGACGTGATGCCGTATGGGACTGGGGTTATTTCGGTGAATTTGAGTGTGGCAATTTGGGATAAGAAGAGAAGTAGGGATTTGGATATTTGCATTGGAATCTACCAATGTCAAATGCCGGATGAAGTTAGCTAGAGAAGCTCTCCCTCTGGTGGCTCGCCCCAGATGCTAGCCCCTTCTGTCCCATCAAATTATGATCCAGACCGTTCATCTTTTACATCCTTAGATAAGTAATCAATGGAAAAAAGATTCTTACAAATCAGAGATTATTACCATTCATTCAAACGTGAGTTAGAAAATGCATCTCTGAACGTTGTTCTCCACTCGCCCTGTGTTGATGATGAGATATCCGACGGGTGAGATCATTTCCACATAAACATGTAATCTAGTAGGGAACTTCAGAAGAATGGATGGTCCAGATCATCGTAGGGATTGGGAAAAGGGGGCGAACAGATTGGGCAAGAGCTTGCTAGTAACTTAACCTCATTCCACAGCGTTGGGGTTTGGTGGGCCCTTTGGAACTAATGTCACGTGCTGAACGGTGTTAGAACAATGAGAACAGGAAGCTCCGTCCCATGTGCTTTGTACTTCCAGGGAGTTAAGTGAGCCCCACCTGATTGGTTCGACGGACGCGGATTGCGTCCTACCTCCGTCCGGGCAGGTCTCTGTGGGGCCCACCGTGATGTAAATGTTTTATCCACGCCGTTCATAGTTTTTCTCATATCATTTTAATATATGAGAGAAAATATGAGGCAGTTTGAGAGCTTAAGTGGACCACAAAGTGGGGATTGAACATCCACCATTAAAAACTTCTTGGGAGCTGTAGAAGTTTCGGATCAAGCTGATATTTGTTTTTTCACTTCGTCCACGTACACATGACCTTATGAATAGGTTGGATGGTAAAAAAAACATCACAGTGGCCCTTAGAAAGGTTTCAACGGTGGGTGTCATTATCGCTCAAGCTTCCTCTGGTGTGGTCCATTGGAGTTGTGGACCTGCTTCATTTTTAAATTCATACCTTAAAATGATCTGAGAAAAGCGATGAATGGCGTGGACAAAACACTTAAATCATGGTGGGCCCCACAGAGACCTGCCCGGATGAACGGCGATGAACCTGCACACGTAGGCTGCACTGACCCGCGTGCCACGAAGGAAAGGCTCGATCTAACAAATCGGCAGTCGGTGGGCCATGTTTGGAATGAGGCTGGGAATCCTAACCTGGCCTCTTTTTACACCCGGTGTGGAAATTCGGCCCGAGGTCATCCGCGGTAATAGTTTTAAGGCCCAAACGTGGCCCATGAAAGTCGTAAATGGGCCTCACTTGGGCTTGGGCTGTTGTTCAAGAGTCAAGTTGTCAAATCTATAAGGTAGCCTAATGGGCCAAGCCCAAATAAAAAATGGGCCCGTTTGACTTATATATACCCTATTAATTGAGCTGAACAGGCCCAAGACTGACCATGAAATCCATGAACGGCTCAGATAAAGCCTCAATGGAAAATTAAGGTGTTGTACGGACACTCGGCAGAACAAGTGTACGGTGGTGGGTGTCTTTTAAATTTCGTGCTAGTGGACCATGGTTCGATTATCCAAAACATTCTTGTGAGTAGAGGTGCAACTCCGGCGGGTTGGGTTAGATTGAGAGCTAACCCAAACACAAACCGGCCTCAACAGGACCCAACCCCCAACTCAAACTAACCCAGGTACCAAACCAAACCTAACTTCAAGTCCTCTATACTCGGTCCAAACCAATCCAACCTGACCCAACCTCGACCTGACTCAATCACATGATTATTCCCTACCTAACCTGAATTTACTCAACCTGAACTGAACTTAACCCGAATTCAAATCATGCTCACATTTTCTAACCTGACCCAACACAAGGACACTGGCAAAAACTCAGTTCGGATCAATTGGACTGGGTAGACCCAAACCCGAGTTGCTGTCCTAAATGTGAGTGTGACAAGCATTGCAATAGATGCTCCATGCACCGAAATCCCTAGTTCTGTCATTGGGCTGGGCTAGCCTGTTGACCTTTAGGCCTAAAATACTTGGCCCAAGTCCAGATCCCGGCCTTAAAAATTAAGCCCATTTAATGATGAGTTTAGATCATTGCTGCAAAAATAAAATTCTTGTCTATTGCAATGTGATTGGGCTACATCATTACATACTGCATTAAATGCAGTAGTTTTGACAACGTCAATGATGACCTGGGCCAATCAGGATATAGTAAAACAAGAAATATATGTTTGTGACAAGCAAAAGATCCTAATTCTTACTTAAGGCTTCATTTAAGATTTCAAAGGCCTTTTTGTCATATATCATGCATTTTGGGACACAACTAGTAAATAGGCCAGATCTTGCACGAGAGCGGGGTTGACGTAGCTTGAGCTCTCATAATTATTATTGTCTAGGCTCAGGGTTTTTCCTTTTAGCAGCTCGGGCCAGGTTGTACCTTGTGGACCAAGATTGGACTGACCTCGACCTGGCCCAGACAATCATCGTCCCTGAAAATATCCCAGATTAGATGATTCCAACAGCAAAATATTTTTGTATTTTGTGAGCTATTGTTATGTTTTCTCCTATTGACTGACAGCCTGTTGAAGGATTATACTCTTCCACATTGGAGGTTTTGTTGCGGATTTGAAATGCATTTTTCTTAAAGCAAGCAAGAATCTCTACAGTTATAGAAAATGAATTACTAATTCAGAGATATGATTAGGATCGATTCATTCTCCATAGTAGGTCCCTAACAAGCAGTCGGACGAAATTCGACTTTCAATGAACCTGCCCATCTCAGAAGAATTAAGCCATAGCGAGATGAGGACAGGACAATGGAAAGATGCAAAATCTCTAAAAAAATATAAAAATAAAAAAGTCGAATTAGTGAAAAGATGATTTCATTGAAAGAAATGGAGGAAAAAATAACTGGGAGAAGAATGTGCATGAAAAGCATTTTACACCAACACCCAAAGTATCTCAAACATACCATAATTCTACAACAACAAGAGAAATAACCACAACAACAACAATAGCAATAATGAGTGAAACAGACCCAATAACAATGGTGAAGAAAACATCCACTATAACAGCAACAGCATTAAACCCAGGTCTATGTATTCCTTTCATCTCTCTCCCTCTCTCGAACCAAGATGTTGTCCCTACGGTCAATGTGGCAGTAGTCTGACGAGATCTGGGCTGTTTATCAGTTGGGCCCATGATTAATCTGGCCATCTGCTCATGAGGCGGGTTGCACATGTACATTCATTGTAGACCTTTTGGCTAAAAATGTGCAGCATATTCGATTGATTGTTGGGGTAGAATTTGAAACATAGACATATTGGAATCAGATAAGCAGTGTGCTTATGCTCTTGATGGGCCAGTCTGAAAGTGGACCACACACATTGAATCAATGGTTGGGGATCTGACAAAAACTAAGCCATAAATCATACACATTCATTTCCTCTTCTCTACAGCAGAATACTGAATGGAAGAAACAAAACGCCGTTAATTGATCAAGCCGCAATTGGTGACAAGAATCTTCGAATAAGGCCGATTGAAGCCTCTTTCCGCAACGACGGCCCGCTTGTCTCCAATCAGCTTGGCCACCCTGATCACCAAACAGAGCACTGAGTTTTTAGTCATAGAATGAAATGCTATCACCATGAAAAGCAGCTGAGTGAGGAATTTATGCCATCCATTTGGGGCTGTAGAGCCTGCATTTTGATGATCCGGACTGTTGGTCTGATTGGTTCACCAGGTGGGGGTGCCCCAAAATCTCCCAACCTGGAATATTTCAACCCATTTGATCTGTGGCTTACAGATAGATAATTGAGAATCGAAATGCAGTAACCATCATTATTAAAGCAGTAGCTGTTAGCATTGTAGTCCCATGTGTGTGGCCCATATTACCACATGTGTTTTTAGAAACTTGGGTTATAAACTGTCTCAAATCTCAATCATGCTAGGAATCCATGTGAAGGGTTAATACCAGGGAATATAAATTCTTATGGGAATTTGGTTTTCTATGATGAGTGAGAAAAACCCAACCTATAAACAGACAGCGACCTTGACATCTGCTCAAAAACATGTAGTGCTCACATCATTAGCACAATAGAGAAGAGGGAAATAGGGAGAAGGTGTGCCCAGAAGTGATTAAGACCATTGGATATGTGGGCAAGTGATCTTGACCGAACATCATTAAGTGTGGGTGCACAATCTAAAGACCTGTTTAGTGGTTTTGGTTTATTAATTTGTATGTGTGTGTGTCCAACCCATTAAACGGGACTTGAGGCCGGCTCTGATGCCTTGCGAAAAAGAATTTTCTGTAATGGTGGTTTTCAAGCCTGCTTTCCTGGTCGCGCAGCGAAAACCAATCTTGTCGAGAGGATGATAAGATGGGGTTTGTAAAGTGCATCCTGTAAGCGAAAAGTATAGGACAGTTTAAAATCATCCAAGAAAAGGAATTGTCCTGAACGCTTCATGAACATTACTTTCTTCATTGTATGGAAACATACAAGGCGGCGAAAGTCCATTAGAACAGTTGATTATCAATCACAAGAGAATAAAGGAGTAGCTTTTGTAAAATGAAAATTTCTCTAATGTTGTAGCGAGAGAGAATGGAGAAAAATAAGTGTTTCAAATCAAAGCTCCGTATTTATATCTAGAACCATCATCTTACAATAATCTTAATTAGAGGCTAACTCCAATATTTTTAAATTATAAAGATTATGAACTTTGTCAAATTACAACATTTGTTTTCTATTAAGAAAATTCAATCTACACTCTCTGATTAAGTAGATCCAACATAAAACTTATAAGACTGAAATCATCCGTAGAGGAATAACACTGCTAAATTTACAAGTAGACCAGAAATAATTCATCTCGATCTCGAATTACTTGTCCTAAGCTATTGATTTGATCACACGTAATCAATTCCAAATTTCCAATACTTCAAGAAGGTTAAGAGGTTTTAAAAAACAGCTTGCAGAATAAAATGCAATGACCATTCACAAACACAAGGTGAGAGCAGTACAAGCAGTGAGAAACTATAGGTGCACATTCCGTTTATGTGGGGGGCTGTCTCGGTGATTTGGGCCGTTGATCTGATGGGCCCCACCAGTGCCAGGTACCACTAAAATTCAACCTTCAATGGGTGCCTTACTAGAGAAACAAAAAGGAAAAAGAGAACAGCAATGGCCCACATTCCAAAAAAAAAAAAAAAAACAAACAAACAAGGCCAAGGATTGGATGTTCAGGATCTTCCAATCTGCAAGATTTTTGGGGCATTTTCCTTATCCATGGTAAGCCATCAGATCAAAGGTCTGGATCAAAGAAACATGGTGTCCCACATTCATTAAACAACAATACCTGAAGTAAGGAGAGGCTGTGTTCTCCTGCACTGTCTTCACCTTGGAGATCTTCTCCACCACATCCATACCATCCAAAACTCTTCCGATCACCAGCGTCGACGAATCCAGCTCTGGCGAGTCTTTGGTGCTCATTACAAACTCCGTTCCATTCGGGTCCTTCCCAACTTCCTCCTGATCAATCTCCAGCTTCCCTTTTCGGGCCACCAGCTTCAGCTTCGGAGGTGGCTTCGAGGGATCCCTGACGACAATCCCCACCGTCCCTGCTACATTCTTTATCCCGGGGCACCTCTCAGTCACCTTTTCCCACTCTTCCACCAGACTATCCACCACCAGATCGCTCCCCGTCCTCTTCGCGAGCTCGGCATCCACACCGTATGATCGCACCCCACCATGTTGTACGTAATTGGGCATGATCTTCACAAATTCCTTTCTTCTATAACTAATACCCGCCGCCCCACTAATCAGGCCAGAGAATCTGGCGGCGCCCGCCGGTGTTTTGTCTCCATAGAGCCCGATGACTATGCGGCCCACCGGCTCCCCATCAATGGAGATGTCCAAGAAGGCTCGCTTCGTAGGCATTCTTTCCGTGCAGCTATCAGCATTTGAATTCTCCTCTTTCCCGCCATCAGCAATGTCGCTGGGGCCTTCTTCCAATCTAGCTTCATTGAAGGCATTTGAATTCTCCTCTTTCCCGCCATTACTGTTATCGGTGGGGACTTCGTCCAAACTAACTTCGGTGTTGGAATTTGAATTGTCTTCTTTTCCGCCATTACTAATGTTGGTGGGGCTGTCGTCGAATCGAGCATCGCTGTCGGTGTTTGAATTCTCTTCTTTCCCGCCAATGTCGGCAGGGCCTTCGTCGGCCCGAGCTTTGGATGAGCGGAATGGGTCGATGGCGTCGGAGCATGTTCCTAAGAGCAAGAGAAGCGATGAGGATGGCCCGCGGATCGTAAGGTCGCGGCGCGAGATCTTGCAGGTGTGCCTGGAAATGGACGGTGTGGATTTGAATGTGGGGTGATGATGGGTGTATGAATTGAGTTGTGGTGGATTGAAAATCTGGGGTGAGGAATTCAAGGCTTTTAGCAGACTCTGCCTCATTTTCAAGAGGTCTCTCTCTCTCTCTCTCTCTCTCCCTCTCTCTCTCTCTCTCCCCTTTTCACTTCTTCGCGGGTAGACTCTTCTGAGAGTTCACCACCGCTCTCCCTTACGATCATCCAGACCATCCAAATTGTGGGGAATGCTGTGGATGGATAATAACTGTAAAATAACATTGATCAAGCTGTTCCCACCATCCATTACTTGCTATCAAAATAACAAAATGGTCCAATTCCAAAGATCAAAATGAAATGGTTGCCATCATCTTTTCACCAAAACTTTCCGTTATGCTCCATCCTACCATCCATTTGGACGGTCTGGATTTCTGTAAAACTATGCCATGTGTACGTTTGAATAGTCACCACCATCATTTAAATGGTGGTAAACTATCATAGGACTGTAACTCCAGTTCCTGTTGCTATTGTCTCATGTCCGCCTCTCATCTGGGAAATGTTTGTGGATAAGATGAAGGTATATAAATCCGGAGATGGATTGGCTACTCCCCTGACACCAGCCCCGTGGCTGATGGTCGGTGCTCCGTGGGCTCCACCATGATGTATGTGTTTCATCCATTGCGTTCATCAATTTTTATAGATCATTTTAAGAATTTATACGAAAAATTATAGGGATATAAATCTTAGGTGGACCACACCACAGGAAAACAATAATGATTGAATATCCCCTATTAAAATCCTCCTAAGGCCCACTGTACTATTTGTTTGACATCCAATATGTTGATTAGGTCATAAAGGCCCAGATTAAGGGAAAACATAAATATCAGCTTGATCCAAAACTTTTAGGCCCCAAAACGTTTTTAATGGTCAACGTTCATTCAACACTGTTTCCTGTAATGTGGTCCACTTGAGACTGAGATACAACTCATTTTTTTTTTTGTAACATAAATTTATCTATAAAAATAGATGGACGGCATGGATGAAACACATACAACATGATGGGGCCCACAGAGCACCGACCACCAGCCAATGGCTGGTGGCAGGGGGAGTAGCCAATCCGTTTCCTATAAATCCATTCTATTGGCTGTAGTGGCGAGGGTGTTAATCTGCAGGAGTATCTTAAATTGTAGTCCTCGGAACCTCTTCTGCAATCAGAACCGTTCATCCGGTGGGCTCCACCACAGATGTCTCACTGCGAAGCACACGATCTGGAAAATGCTAACTGGTTTACGGACTTACTGTTGGTTTTCTGTTTCTTCATTCTATGTTTGATGGCTATCGTGGGGCCTACCAGTGCCTAAGGGCTGTCAACGGGGCCGGGCCCAGTGGGGCCGGGCCGAAGTTCCGTCCAAGCCCCATCTGCAAAATGCTGGACCCGATTCTGTTCCAGGTAAATGATAACAGGCCCGAACCTGGCCATGATGATCATGCATGGCAGAAGCTTCTGGAAACGGATTGGCTACTCCCCTGCCACTAGCCCGGTGGCTAGTGGTCGTGCTCTGTGGGCTCCACCATAATGTATGTCTTTTATCCATGCCGTTCATCCATTTTTACAAATCATTTAACGCTTGATTCAAAAAATTAGAGGAATATAAATCTCATGTGGACCCCGCACCAAAGGAAAACAATAGTGATTAGATATCCACCATTAAAATCCTCCTGAGGCCCAATATACTATTTATTTGACATCCAATATGTTGTTTAGGTCATACAAACCTAGATGAAGGAAAAAAAACAAAAATAATCTTGATCCAAAACTTTTATAGCCCCAAAAAAAATTTAATGGTCAGACATTCAATTGACACTGTTTCCTTTAATGTGGTCCACTTAAGATTTGAATATATTCATTTTTGGGCTCATATCATACCTTTTCCTATGAATCACACCCCCATTTGCTCTTTGTTTGAGGATGTATTTCTCTCTCTTCCCTGGCTTACAGGGGGCATGGAAGTCTTAGGACAACAAGGTTAAAGCTCTCTCCAAGTTTGATCAAGGTGAGTTCCGTCTTTCCCTTGATTTCTTCATTCATTTCCTCTCCTTTGTTCACTTCTCTCATGTGCTTCTTTCTTTTTGTTGGAGTGTTCAAGTCCTTGAAATACATTAATACATCATTTTCTAATGACTTGAGCTTATAGAAAAGTGATTATTTGATATGGTATCAGAGCAAAATGTCAGGTATTCACATTTGGTAACAACAATTATTCTTTCGGAATATATTCTCCCACCCGAGGCTAGCAAAAACAAGTCTGGCCTATGGACCAAGGGTTGTGGTGATGTATGCTGGAGTTTCAAGTTCAAATTCTATCTCTATGGCTTCAGAGCAGAGTCTAGGGCCTCATGTTCATATGGGTGGACCCAAGATTTGTTTTGGTCCACATCTTTCTTTTCTCCATTTTCCTTTTCTGTTTCTTTCTCTTTCTTTTCATGTCCCTTGAAAGTGGTTGGGCCCGATGAAGGTAGAAAGGCCCACATCTGATTTTTATCCTTATATGTATTTTATCAGGGTGAGGGCAAGCCTTCCTTTGCGGGCTCAAGTGCATAAGAGAAGGCCCGTGCCATTTTTTTCGGTACTTCTGAATTCAAATAAGCCTGAGAATTCTTCTCAGGCTCGTATGGACAAGAGTAACCAAGTCCCTTTCGATTTTAGACTCAAGTGTGCCTCGCATTATCTTTTATGTGGTGAAGATAAGAAAGGGCCACTCACATGAAGGCGCTTGGTTGAATGAAGGCCCTTATATGATTAATTTAGAGAATAAACTTGGTTGAATCAAGGCCCTTACATGATTAACTTAGAGAATAAACTCTCAATGTGTCTTTGTGGTTGCACCAGGATTGTTTGGGTGACACATCCATCTTTTATATATAATCCAAACTCTCTTTTAAACCAGGATTTTAAACCCCCTCTTTTATGGGATTTGAAACTTCCAGTTATTTTATGGTGCCAAACAACTAATGTATTTGAAATCCCCTCAAAGCCCCCTAAATCCATGTAGCCAAACAACTCCCAAGTCATGAATTGGCCTGGTTTTTTAGTCTTAAAACCCAATGTGGAAGGCTGCATTTTACTGATGGGGTGGATGTTTGACATAGATCCCTCCAGGGCCCATGGAGCTTGACTTCGTTCTACGTTTGCTTGGTTGTGCATGGATCCGTGAGTTCTTGTTATAACTTTTTGAGAACTCATCACACGTTATATGATCCCAAAATCTAAACAATAAATGTTATCACACAGCACCCCATGAAACTTCACTGACCAACTTTTACCATAATCCAAAACTTCAGTGAGCAATGACAAAAGAAAATAGCTTCCTCCCTTAATTTGTATCTCTCATTGCTATTACCGACTAGAGTTTTGGATCAAGGTGAAAATTAGTATCCAAATATTTAATAGGGTGTTGCATCACATGAACTATTCAGATTTTAAGCCCATGCCACATGCAAAAACATGCATATGCACAAATGCATAGGTGAGCATGCCTATATACATGTGCAAAAGCATGCATATGCACAAATGCGCAAGTGAGTATGCCTTAGTATATATTTGACGCAGGGGGGGACGTGAGGTCGAGCACCGTCTTCCTCAAGAGGATAAATATTCCGAATCCACGGAACTTCTCTGGACTCCTCACAGAGACTTCTCGAATCCACGAGAAAAGAGAGCAGAAAATAGAAATAAATTCTAAATAAATTCGAAATAGATTAAATCAATCATTGATAATTTCTAATGTGTCTCATTACACTATTAATAAAGAAAAAAATAAACTAAAATTCGTAATTACCAAAAATAGCAAAATTCTAACTCTAATAAAAATCCTAATTCTAATACAACTCTTCTAAAGCTTAATTTCTAAAAATAAAAATTACAAATAAACTTTCTCTAGAAGAGTCCTAGTATAACTAAAACTTATTTCTATAAGGAAAGAAAATCTAAAACTCTAAAAAATATCAAAAATTCGGAATTACTAAAATAGTAAAATCTTCCTAAAAATTCGTTTTTGAACTGAAAGCGCGTGTTTTTTGACGAAATGGACAGATGCGACCCACCTTGTGGGTCGGTTCACCTCAGATGGCCCGTTTCAGTAAAGATTGATAGCTTGTGCGCCCCGTAACGATACCCGGATCAAAAGTTATAGTCAATTTACGGTCCACCTTCTTTTGGCCCAACCATGCTAGGAACGTATCTGTGACACGTTCTACATCAATATTATAAAGTATTGCTCTGTTTCATTAGGAACTTTGTAAGAACTTTTAACACATGATATAAGCATGAAATATGAAACAAATTGATAGTTCATGGGATTATAGCCTCTTATGGCCTAACAAAATTTAGCCTAGCCTGTCCTGGCTTAACAAAATTTTGTGCACACTAAAAGGTTAGTGCAGGGAGTTTCATGGATTGTCTGGATTTTGTGTTTACATCACGTGTCAAAAGTTTTAGATCTTGTGTTCACGTCACGTGTAAAAAGTTATCTAGAATCAGTAAGAAAAATTAGCATCGTAGATACTTACCTTTTATGCATTTTATTTTTGAAGGGCTGAAAACTTATGTTATGAAAGTAAATTTTTCAAGTATGAAAAAAAGAGTTCTGGACAAAAATATCCTTGATTTTCAGGTAAAAGCAACTGAATAAATATGAGTATTTTCATCGTTATTAACTCATCCGTACATGTAGAGGTCTATATTAGTAAGATAGGTTTGTTCGGGTAAAAAATAAAAAGGTATGCAGAAGAAGATAGTGTCTATAGTAAAAAATTACCCAATCGGTAATGTATGTCCGTGTCAAGTTTTGTGAGGTCAACTTTGGTGAGCTTTACGTTGATGCCGGTTGGACATCCACTCCATCAATCAGATGTAACCTTTCTTGGTGGGCGATGAACCAAAAAATTAGGTCAATCCATGACTTAGGTGGGCCACACCATAGACAACCGTTGAAAGTAGATACCCATCCATTGACACTTTCGTAATTGTGAGTTGTGGTTCCAACCAATTCAAGTGCATTGAAAGAGTTCAGACAGGCGCAGGCCTAAGTTTCATTTCGAAAGGTACACGTTCCCTGATTAGGACAGCCGATCTGGTGGGTCCCACAACTGGTTGGACGGGTGTAAAACTGCAGCAATCAGGTTACCTTACTCCACCCAATCAATGCCCTCCAAACTGATGGGTGAAAGAACAAGGACCGTTATTCAACCTCAAAAAATGAGTCAGATATTTCGGGCTATGGCCCACCGAACGAACAAATGGCCGACCAACTCAGTCTTTATCACGTGCAGACCACTGTAAAGTAAGCGGCTGAGATTCGTGGGGACTCAGTGAGTGGCGAGTCAATAAAGGGGCTCGGATGATCATTCCATGGAAGGTGAAGAACTGGAATATTTTTCCAACAGGACTGTCCATCTGATGAGACCTGTTATGGATGAATAAACGCACGGCATGGAGCGGGTGATCCTAGCCATTTAAATAGTGGTATTCGATTCAGCGGTGGAAAAGAAAGAGGACGTGGATTTGCTGCCAAATGCTTTTGCTGTGAGTTCCACCTGTTTGTGAGAAATCCACTCCGTCCATCAGTTTTGAGAGCTTATTTAAGAACATGCAACAAAAAATGAGGTATATCTAAAGCTAAAGTAGACCACACAAGAGAAAATTGGGAGAAAAAAATGCCTAAGTTGAAACCTTCCTAGGTCCTACCTTGATATTTATATGTTATCCAAATCATTAATAAGGTTATTCTTACAAAATAAAATAAAATAAATTATCTTGCTATAAAACTTTTATAGCCATCAAAATATTTCAATAGTTGCTCATTGAATCTCCACCCTTTCGGATATTGATTTTTGAATCCTTTAAATTTTTGGTCACATGTCTTAAAATGATCTTATAAAATGAATGAATAGAATCAATTTCTCACAAACATTATTGCGAGCCCAACCCAGCATCCCTGCGCCATTATCAGGAAATCCACATCGAGGCCCACTATTTGAACCGCTCAAATTCATGGATACATTTATGGCTAGCCACTTATAATGTAGAATGATGCTCTACCATGTTACGATTCCTAAGGCTCTAGCCAGTATTGTATCGGACCCAAACTGCTTGGTCCCCCGCCCACATGAAGCTGTGGGGCCCATGGAGATACCCTGAGAGATCCACTCGATCCATCAGTTTATTAAACTCCCGATAGGACAAGAGAAAAAGATACAGTTATATACGAAACTAATGTCAGCCGCACTATAGGAAACACAGTGAGAATGGAGATGTCCACCATTGAAACCTTCAGGTCCTGTTTGGCCGGGCAGGGTGGATGGGATTAGGTTATATTAGGATGGATGGGAAGGAGCAATCTCGGGATTTGGACAGGCAGAAGTTGGATATAGCAATCCCAGCAATCCACTGGCATCACCAACATTACCTTGAAATCCACCCAATCCCTCTTAATCCCATCTATTTTGCTTGGGACTTGTTTGGTTAGACAGAGCAATCATCCACCCAATCCCTCTTAATCCCATTTATTTTGCTTGGGACTTGTTTGGTTAGACGGAGCAATTCCGGGATTGGCTGACATAATCCCAGGATTGGCCAGGCGAGCCAAACACACTCGGTGGTGAATTCCCTGGATATAGCAATCCCAGCAATCCATTGACACACCATCATTACTTGCCATCCACCCTAATACAATCCAATCCCATGAGATGGGCCCATCCAAACACGCCCTCAATAGAGTTGGCCATGATGTGTAAATGCCATCCAAACCGTTCATAAGGTTATCATCATTCGGATACATAGTAGGCACAAATATCATAGTGGTCCAAAACTTGTGTGGCTGCCACAACGTTTTCAATGGTAGGCGTTCAATACTTGCCGTATCATGTGGCATGGTGTGGTTCATATGAGTCTTGGACTTGCTTGAATTTTGGATTACTGTCTTATTGTAAGCTCTAGAAACTAATGGATGGAGTGGATTTCTCACCAGTATAGTCCTACATAGCTTCCAACCACAGGAACTTCCAATGGGCCGCGGGCACAGGCAATTCTCGTCCAACGATCTTCATAATAATTCGTAATCTGTGGCCATAGTTTGCCATGTCATTACTATTTATCATATGTTGGTAACTCATCCACCGGACATACAGCAGACATCTACCGCATCCGAACCGTCCAAAATCTCGGGCTCCATTTGGATGAAAAACAACCGACAGTCACGAAATAGCATCCTAACCATAAAAAAATTTCAACAGAATCCGAACCATTGGCGAAATCATTATCAACCGTCCTTATATCATAAGATGAGGGCCATTAAATCAGTGTAATTTCCTATCTCTGCCCCATCCATAATGGACCCCACGACCACATTCGCACACCACGTGGACGGTGCATCACTCATCCTCTGTGAAAGATAAAAAAGGTGGTCAGCTAACCATTCTCACCTCCAAAATCTCTCAAACCCGGGCAGATAATAACGGAAAAACCGGAAGGAAACATATCCAAAGCATACGTGGCAGGATGATCTATCAATTATATGGACGCGGATTGCGTATTACCCCCCGCCCGTCCTTAGCACCGAACGGGCAGTTCTGTGGGTGGGCCCACCGTGATGTTTCTTTACATCCGAATCGTCTATCCCTTTTCTCAAATTAGCTTAAGGCATCTAAACAAAAATAGGCAGATCCAACAATCAAATGGACCACACCACAGATGACTCTTGCATTTTTAATGCAACTAACATTCGTGCATTTTAATGCATCCATGCTTATTATTTGGCGTGGTCCACTTGAGCGTTGGATATGCTTCATTTTTGTGTTGATGGCTTAAATTAATATGAGAAAAGGGACTGACGGTTTGGATGTACAGATACATCACGGTGGCCCGCCCACAGACCTTCGGATCTAGGCATATCCGTCTATCTACAGGGATCGAATGATCAAAGCCATGTGATCGGTGTATATTAAATCGACGGGGAGCGGATTAGGTGTGACCCGGTGGGTAACAACTGCCCTTACCGCGGGACCCACCTTGATGACGTGTTGTATATCCACACCATCCATCCGTTTCTCCAGAACATTATAGTTCGGGTATTCAAATCTTAAGAAGATCCAAATCTCATTTGAACCACACCAAAGATCCAAATCTAAGGTGAATTACACCACAGGAAATATTGGTAATTGAGTGCCTCACCATTAAAAATTCTAAAGGGCCCATACTAAGATTTTCGTAATTTTTATTTTTCATCCAACCTGTTGATAATGTCAATAAAAAATGTATGAAGTTAAGAGAAAAATATCAGATTGATTAAAAACTTTTGCAGCCCACAAAAAGTTTTTAATGGTCATTCTTTACTGTTTCTAGTGACATGGTCCACCTGAGTTTTTAATATTTTTGATATTTGGGATCTATAAGTAAAATGAAGTATAAAAACATATGGATGGAGTGGATATACAAAAAATATATCAAGGTGAGCCCCACACGGTTAGGGTCGGGTAACGACTAATCCGCTCCCAAATCGACGGCAGAAAATGAAAAGCAAGAACAGACAAATATCCAACGGTAGAAACTCAAACGAACTGAAAGTAACATGATAGGGCCCAGCATCTGTGTGGACCAGATTGATGTATCAGCATTCCACACGTGCTGCGGAGTGTTGGACGTACCGTACTATGGTTCTTCCTTTTGTACAGTATCGTCTCCCTAAAGACCTGACAGATGGTGTTGATGAGAAGGAACTGAAAAAAGGGGAAAAAGGACTCCCAAAAATATCAAAATCGAAGCGTTAGAAAAACCACAATTCCAAATTTCAGAAGAGAAAGGTCAGGATCTCTCTCTCTCTCTCTCTCTCTCTCTCTCTCTCTCTCTCTCTCTCTCTCTGCTGTGAAAAGCCATGGCAGCAGCAGCAGCAGCAGCAGCAGCACCCGCTGCAGCAGAAGCTTCTTCAGGATCTAGCGGTGGAGGAGGATCCGCAGATTCCTACATCGGCAGCGTGATTAGCTTGACATCCAAATGCGAAATCAGATACGAAGGCGTCCTCTACAACATCAACACCGATGAATCCAGCATCGGTTTGCGGAACGGTACTCTCTATCCCTCCCCATTTTTTCTCCAGATTGGGGTATTTAGGGTTTGGAAGTGTTTTTGTGGGATTTTGGTATATAGGTTTTGATTTGTGTTGGATTTGGGGATATGGGTCTTGTTAAATCTGACGTGAGATTTGTTGGGTTTTTAGGAATTTTTTTTTTTTTTCTTTTCTTTTCTTTTCTTTTCATTTTATGCGGGTTTTGAGTGCATTTTTGAGTTTATTTTATTTTATTTTTATTATTAAACCAGGAAGTATTTATTTATTTATAGAAGATTCTGTATGGTCGGTGGATTGAAAATGTTGAATATTTTCTTAATTTTTAATTGGGTGGTGGATTGGAATAAAAATAGAACTTATTTTCCCATACGAGAATTGAAAAATGTTGCATTTGATGTATGTGGTTAAGGGCATGTTTGGGTGTTTGAACGAACTGAATTGGAGCAATTGGATTCGGGGTTGGAACATTTTGATGCATAGACGACGGTTGTACTCCTAATCTCAATTTCTTGGGATTCAAGTTGGATTTGAAGTGAGCGTATTTTCAGCTTGGGGGGCTAGTTTCTCATTATGAATGGATTGGAGCTGGCCTCATTTTGGAATTTCCACCTCATTGAATTGAATTATTACAATTCAATCCAAATGGTTATCTGATGCGGCCAGAGTACCAAGTGTTGATCGCACGCAATGTGCATGCAGTGATGACACGTCTGATCTGCTATCATTGCATTCTCATTTTGTGGCAGATTTTGCAGACGAGTGCATTTTGTGCTTCCTGCTATTCACATTTCTTGGCATACATCAAATATCTTTTTTTTTTTTTTTCGAAGATTGTGATTATATTAAAAGGGAACAAAAGCAGCCCAAAAGAAACAAAAGAGAACAAACGACGCCAAGAAAACAAAAAAAGAAAACAACACAAGGCAAGGACCAAACAGAACCTAAAACAAAAGAGCTATACAACTCGAAACTGAAGAACAAGTAAACCAGGGAACACAGCCCATTAAAGATGGGTAGAAGAGGATGAACCCTGAGCAGGAAGGGACTGCTTCCAGTCTTCAGCTTCCCGAAGAGACAAATCCGCGACTCTAGAGATGGAGGAAGAGAGATCCCTGAAGCAACGGCTCCCTTTCTCTCTCTCCATCTCTCCAAATAGCCCAAAGCATGACTAAACAAGTTAGATGTCGCATACAACATGCCTACCAAATTAGCTGGCATTATCCACTGAGACGGAAATTTGGCTAGGATTAAGAACCGGACATAACGTAGGGGTTGTCACGCTCCAAAATTCAAAACCTGAGTACAGTAACTCTAATCCCAAGTTCCAAGGTGTGAACCAAGTTCCATACATTCTTACATCCACATTAACCATTCAAACCATCATAAATTCAAACCACACTGCAATTTAAATTGTCCAAATCATGATAATTTTAAATTTAAACTTTAAAAATTAAATCCATAAAACTAAATTCTACTATTCACCACATTTACTTCTCATTCCAGTTTTCCACTATGAGTTTATTACAATGCTTTTGTAATTAAAACAATGTCTATCCACTAATTTCTAAAGAAAGTAGCCATCCAAATATTCTTCCTCTTCTAGTCCATCTTCATCCTGGAAACTTGCATGTTTGTTAATTTGGTGAGCTAGAAGCTTAGTGGGATCATTTCTACTATGAGTTTGATACATAATCAAGAATGGTAAGAAAAACACGGCTTAACAAGATACAATGTCGAGATAAAATATACACAATGGAAACACAAGTCAAGATAATGTTCAAGGATGCCATGAATTCAAAATAGACGCGATAGAGACATGATAAACATTAACATAATGTAATGCCATGATACAAGATAAGCATGATGTGTATGATGTTATGATGTATGAGATATTCAATGCATGCAAGGCAAGTCATCCTGGGTATGATCTCCCAGGGAACCCCCAGAAGAATCATTGTAGGTAGGTGCTGAGTTGGTTTCTGATGTAGGCCAATGGCCTATATGGGCCCATTGTAGGACCCGCCAATAACGTAGGCCCATAGCCCACTGTACGCCCACCATGTGATGATTTTTGGGCTAATTATTTACAAATTTGGATATTATAATTTACTATTTTTGGGAGATATGGGGGGCTGATTTAAAGATATGATGAGCTAGATTGAAGATATGGGCTAGATTTAGAGATTTGATTGCTTTCCATGTTTGCTTTTCTTTAGACTTTTGCCATATGAAGAAAGATTAGATTAGGGTGCAATAAATTGTGATTGATTATCTTAGTTGTAGAGATTCCCATCAAGGATTTCTTTAGGATCTATAAAAGGAGGTTAGTGGCATATGAGTTGATAGATTCGAATATTTTCTAAGTTTGTTTTTTTCTTTAAGTTTTATTAGTGGAAATGTTGATATCAATAAAAGTTCTCTTCCTCTCTACTCCATTGTTCTTGTGGTTATTATTATTATTATTTTTAATTTCTTTGCAATTTGGATATCAAAATCTCATTGACTCGATAATTGGTTGGTATAAGAGTTAGTCATATTTGGGAAAAAAATTTCAACTCTACATCATCCTCTAATGGCTTCGAAGGAGGTGACACAGGAAGAATTTGTGCAAGTAATTTAACTGATCCGCACACTCACAGAGCGAGTAAATCAACTCACGCATGTGGTAGGCGACCTCACTGATCAAGTGGGGGAGCTCCAGCGTGGAGGGAATCTGGAGACCGAAGTTGGAGCACGTGAACACGTAGTCAGATATATTTTCAGAATGTAACTAATGCTTCGATAGACTTGCCTTTCACCTTAGAGATCTTCGGAGTGGGTAAAATGATACAAAAGACTTGATTAAATACCAGACTCCATGGTATTTCCATCAAGATAGTACATGTGGGTGGCTGGAAAGGGTTCCCATTAGAAGTTAGAAACTGTACAGTTGTAGGATTTGTAACTAATGCTTCAATAGACTTGCCTTTCACCTTGAAGATCTTCGGAGTGGGTAAAATGATACAGAAGACTTGATTAAATACCAGGCTCCATGGTATTTCCATCAAGATAGTACACGTGTGTGGCTGGAAAGGGTTTCCATTAGAAGTTAGGAACTGTACAGTTGTAGGATTTGTGCTATTAGATGCCTAGATATCTACCATGTTTGAGTTTTATCAGCATTGGTCTTTAAATAAGATTTATTTATTTATTTTATTATTTATAAATTATGTTGTAGTCTACATAACCACTTCTGGGTTTTCTTATTATCTTTAGGCTGAACACCAATAGTATCATATTGACAGTATATTTTTGATAGTGGGACCATCACTGTCGTTGCTTGTGGAATTGAGCTGTAATGTCAAAGTTAAAAAAGCACTAACATGAAGGAACTAGAACAGCTTTCATGGATCATATGCCTCAACTTGCGAACTTCATCATAATATCTAGGGCTGTCGATGGGCTTGGCCTGAGGTTGGCTTCGGCCTGGTTTTTGAATTGGTTAGGCCGAGCCGAGCCTATTAAAAAAAAATGATTTTGCTTGGCCCTGCCGGATCTGACTGATTGGAAGTCCCAATGACATGCACATATGAATATATTGCAGTGGAAGTGTCATTTAAAACAAAAATATGCTGTTTTTACCATGTCTAGAGATCATGAAAAGGAAAATAATTTGTGCATTGTGTTTTTTTATTGCTTTGTTTTGTTTTCTCTATCTAGGGCGTTGTGTATTTAAAAGCTTTGGACACCGTATTGATTGTTGGTTATTATTCATCTCTTCTATCTTTGCAGTAAGATCATTTGGAACTGAAGGACGAAAGAAGGATGGCCCACAAATTCCTCCAAGCGACAAACTTTATGAGTACATACTCTTCCGTGGTAGTGATATCAAGGTATGGAAAAAGCATCGTTCATGTATAAACTTGCTTGACCCACCTTCCTTTTTTGGGAGGTCACATAAAATTTTATTCATAATAAGGGAAATACATCAAGCAATGGAAAACTAGCCCCCAATACAAATAAGAGGCATGATAATGTCCTGTTTAGCTTAAGAATCGGACACGTTATTTTCCTCTCTTCATGCATGGGTAAATGAAATGTTTAAGCCTAGAGGGGTCTCGGATTATATTAAAAATGAAAACTTTCTACAGTTTGAAATTTCCTTTGCATGCCCCATAGATCACAATTGCTGATTCTCCTTCCATCAATGACATCCCAAAATTTTGTTGGAAAATATTTAAATGGTCTCTCTTGGTGTATCCTTAAAAAAAAAGGCCCTTGCTTGGTGACATTGCTTCTGCTTCAATCGTGTCACTCCAATTGGAAGGTACAGAAAACATTAGTTAGCAATCACTGATTCAAATAGATTTCAAGTTCGCTTCCATGTGTATGTTCCACTGGATCACGAGTGTGGGAGTGCGGGTCCCACATGGTCACATGTGACCCAACAAGGGTTCCACAAGATGGAGCATATGTTTATTTTATTTTTAGTCTTATGCCTTAAAATAAATGTAAAAATTCTAAACTACCCTCTCTTAAGGGCTGATTAGACTAATGCTTAAAGTAAGGTATTTTAGTCTTTTCCTTCTATTAGGGTTTGTATTATTAGGTTATAAATAAGTCCCTTATGGGACACATGACTTTATTTAGAGCTTGACTATTGAGAAAAGTTCTTCCTGGTGCATTTGTTGCCTCTTTAATCTTTGCATGTGTTGCTCATACTAGTCATTGTACTGTTAAAAGATATGATTCTGAATCATTACTTTTGCATGTGGTTTCAGGATTTACAGGTCAAGTCCTCCCCACCTGTTCAGGCTGCACCATCTGCACCTATTCACAATGACCCTGCTATTATACAGGTAAGAAGAGAGTCTCATGCTTTGTTTCGATCAACTACTGAGTTGAATTGCAATAATTAATTCAATAGGAAGGAAATGACCGGAATCCATTTACCTTTCTTAGTTGTCATCACAGGGAAGTGGCCCCTCAAGTTACATTCACAATCTTTCCAACTTGTCGAATTGGAAGTGGTGTGATGCAATTTGGGGCATTTCCCTCAACATTACTACTAGGAAGGTGATCACAATGTGGTCATTTCTAGTTTATTGAAATTGAATTAATGTGCATTTGGTTGCACCAAATATCATGAAAATTTTCACCAAATTAGACTGATCAGTCATGAAATTTTTATGAAAGTTGGTGCAACCAGACACCCCTTAATTATTGCAATTGAATAGTACATCCAAACTCAGAGCCTTGCATATGTGGTGCTTCAGATGGAAGTCAACCAGTTAGCTTGCATGTAATTCTAAGTGTTAACATTCCCTAATTTCTTGTGCAGTCACACTATCCTCAGCCAACAACTGTATCCACAAGCTTGCCTTCTGCTGGAAGTGGGACTTTAGCAGATCCCAGCTCACACACATCACAATTAGGAGTGCCACGGCCGGCATTCCAAGGTGGTTTGCCTCTATACCAACCTGGGGGAAGCTTAGGGTCATGGGGTTCTTCACCCAATCCAAATGCAAATGGTCCTGGCCTTCCAATGCCAATGTATTGGCAAGGATTTTATGGACCCTCAAGTGGGCTACCTCAGTTCCAACAACAGCCTTTGCTTCGGCCACCGCCAGGCTTGTCAATCCCTCAATCCATGCAGCAGCCAATGCAATATCCTGGCATGAATGCACCATTGCCCCCTGGAGCTCCAAATATGACCGAATTTCATTCTCATTTATTGCCACCAGTTAGTAGTAACCTGAGTCTAACCTCATCTGCTTTACCATCATCTCTGACTCCTACCCAACCGGCGGCATTAGCTTCTGAAGCATCACCAAGTCTGATTTCAAATACAGTCCCAATCACCTCTCTTCCCACTACAACTCCAACTGCTAACTTGCCATTGTTGTCTCCTTTAACTTCTTCTAGTTTTGACATAAATGCATCTGTACCACCAATGTCTAGCAAACCTCAGACAGTTCCTGGTCCAGCCCGAACCTATCAAACTGTGGCTCAATCTATGTCCTCAGTTGTTGGGCCATCTACTGCAAGTCACAGCGAAACATCAGTACCTTCGTTGGTAACTCCAGGCCAGTTACTGCAGACTGGACCCACGGTGCTTCCTTCATCGCAGCCGTTACATAAGGGGAAAGATGTAGAGGTTGTGCAACCGATATCATATGAACCATCAGCATCAGCTCCAACTGAATCTCAGGCACCAATATTGCCATTACCTACACCATCAGATCATAAGGTACAGAGCTGTCAGATACTTATATACTAACTTTTGACTTTGGAGAATTCACATGATTGCTCTCATCCTCAATTTACTGCTGGACAAGACTCCTATGTGTTCGGTGATTCATCCACTGTGCATGTGGTGCACATGTAAGTCAATCGGACTGTCCAAATCATGGGCCTTGTAGCAGATGAAGCATTTCCTGAAAATCACACCGCTCGCATGATCCTAATCATCTGATATCAGCCATTGAATGTAAGTTTCTTTTTAATGTTTCATTTGATGGTCACCAAATGGATGGTTTAGGTCCCTCCAATAAGCTTGATTTTCTGAATGTGCTCCAATTCACAAGGGGGACCACTGTGTGGATGGTCTGAAATCTAGATTACATGTATCACGTGTGCATGGATGAGTCACCACCAATGTTTTAAAACTGGGACCTTAGGCCAACCTGTTTTAGTGGACAGTCCCATCCAATGCAGTCCATCCGGGTTATCTGTGACTCTATACTCCTGTGGTAATTAAGCACATGTATGAATATGACCATTGCTATTTTTGACTTGAGATTTGCTAGGAATATATCCCAACATACTGAAATAGGATACATACGGGACTTGAGCTGTTGGATCAGGGTCCTTCTCAATGACTCAAACTGTTTATATGATGGGCCTCACTGTGTTTGGGGGATACCAAAAGAACTCTTAGATTGAAATATTTTTTTTGAAAGGTGAATAAACCCACACCCTTACACCCACACTCACACCACAAGGGCTCTCGAACCCATGACCTCATAGTGGAAACACAAAGTGTCTACCACCGAGCCATGAGTAAAGACCCCTCAGATTGATATATTTTAACCCTTTGATTATTCAAAGGTTAAGGGGAACATCCATATTCAAAAGAAAATAATAAAATGACCAAAGGGTTAGTGTGCACTGTCTAGTGGGGCTCTGTTGCTATCGCCAGGGATCTTTCCATTTCTAGCCCTCATTTCCTGCAGCGTTTTCATTTCCAATTATGATACCTTGTTGTCTGGATCTTCTCAGTGGGGCATTCGACAGTTCTAGTCTGTGCCTTGGTCTAGGTTTGTGAAATGAAATAGGTTGAAAGCTTAGTTGTATCATCCTTCTAACCAGGTGCTGCTCTTGCTTTGGATCATGCTTCAAAGTCACGCTCCTGCTCCCGCTTCCTAGCTATTTATTGCTTACATTTTGGAACAGACACTTCCCTTCTATCCCACCCGAATCATTTGCCACGTTGCTTCATGTGCAACTATAGTTGAAAGGGAAGGGTGCTTGCTCAGGTCGAAGAAAGTAATTTTGGAAGGCTATGGAAATTTGAGGAAGAAGTTTGATGATGCGTCTATGATTAAGGAAAGCAATGATGAGAAGTCTGTTGGTGAAATTTGTAACATGCTTGTCATTCGAAAGGGGTCAGTGGGATTTGGACATCTTGCTGTTAGAGATTTGCCAACAAAAGTCCTGGGACCTTGATCGTAGGTGTGCTGTTAGAGATTTGCTACAACGAAGAAACTGTGATAATTTTCTTCTTTAGCAATCCAAGTTGGAGAATGTTAGCAGTAGGGTAACTGATAAGTTGAGGATGTAAGAACAAGGGCCATGTGTTTCTTCTGGCCATGGGTTCGACAGCGCTTTTTATTCTGATGTGGAACAAGGATACTATCATGGTGGAAGATGATTGGATGGGTTCTTTTCGGCTACCGGCGGGTATTTTAAATAGGTTTTATTTGCAGTTTATGGTCCGAATAATCCATCTTTATGTGGTCAGTTATGGAAAAAATTGTCAGGCTCAAGCCTAGGTGGTAGTTGATTTTAACACAATTCATTCTCGCTAGGGGTGTACATGAACTGAGCTAGCTCAGTTAGCTCGCTCGACTCGACTCGAAAAAGCTCGATTTGACTCGGTTCAAAGCTGAGTTTGAGACGAGTCGAGCTGATTTTTTGAGCTCGAAAATGAGTTCAAGCCGAGTTCGAGCAGGCCCCACCTCGACTCGACTCGGATCGAATCTAGCTCGAATCGAACTCGGATTGAACCAGTTCGGTGACTTGGTTACTTTGCCATTGATGTTGCTCACCAACTGTTTGATAAAATGACTCAACCAAAGGAGCATAGACTGTAAGTCATACTGATCAGACAACCATAACTGGAAACTAGTTCCCATCAAATGAATGGTAAAAAGAAAATATCTATTATTCAAATTCAACGGATAAAATTAGATAGTTGCAGTCATCCAAACAAGTGGCCTCCGCACACCGAATTCAGCCAACCATAAGATGGAAGCAGTGGCCTAAGTTTAGTTGGCGACGTAAGGAAAGAGGAGCCTTTTGAATTTGCATTTTTCTCACCATCAAAGATAGAGAGAAGCACTATAACTGGGAAGATGATACACTAGAGCCTGTTGGACCAGAATATGTTACAGCTATCTCTTCAGAGCACACTTGGTAAGATAAATCAATTAAATCCAGTCGGCCCAAATGTGGAGATGGATGGTTCAAAATAACATGGCTGGTGGCAAGGAAGGTATGTACATGAAACAAATATCCTTTTTCTCTTTGTTTTTCTTGGTTTTATGTTGCTTAGAAGGTGTTTGATAAAATACCTGTAAAACCATTGCCCCTGTTTGTAAAACAGTGGGATTTTGAAGTTGCAGTTCAGGTGTTTGTGGAAATGCCTCAATGGCTAACTCGGCTCGAACACGGCCCGAGCTGCTGACCGAACCGAGCCGAGCTGGTCAGTCAGGCTCGAGGACCGAGCCAAGCTGAGGTCAGCCAGTGGCCGAGCCGAGTCGAGCTGAGGCCAGCTTGACTCGGTTCGACTTGATGTACACCCCTAATTCTCGCATGAGAATTTGGGTGGTAATCAAATTACGACTTTGATGAAAAAGTTTAAGGAGTTTGTTGAACTCAACGAGTTGCTTGATTTATCACTTTGTGGGGGCCGTTTTACATGGCCAAACAACTAGGAGAGACTCTTGATGTTCAAAATGCACAAATTCCTCACCACAATGGATTGAGAGAGGCACTTCTTTGGGGCGGTGCAATCAGTGCTTCCGCCACCATCATCCAACATGATCCCATTCTTTTGAAATTTCAAGGATGTCTGGACTCTACAAGGCCTTTTTCCTTTAGATTTGAAAAATGATGGTTGGAGGACAAGACAACTATTGTGTTTAGTTAATTGCCAAATGGTTGGGGGCAATTGTTAAGTATCGACAATATCAGCCAATGTAACCCACGATATATCTTGTATCCCACCTATGCGATACGAAACGCACAAGTAGTGGGATATACTCCACATGTTTGATCCGGTGAACATTTTCAATTTTCGGTCCTTTTAATTTTTAATTATTATTATTATTTTTTTTTCCTGTAAATCATCCCATTCCCTAATAAAATTCTTTATCTTAAAAAAAAAAAAAAAAAAAAGGATAAATTTTCTTCTCGCTCATCCCATTCCCTATTTGCCGCGACCCCTCTCAAAGATAGAGACAGCTTTGTATATATGTGTAGAGTATCTGACACATTTTTCGAAAAGCCAACCCAAAGTGGTGCTTGCGACATCCTTGAACTAATGAGCAGCTATGCTAACTTGAATTTGACCTTGCTATGCCATGGCTGCCAAATTGGCTGAATTGTACGTTCCCCAAATTGAGTGAAGCAAGGTACAGAGTTGACTGAGAATTTGTTTGCCATTTGCTGACTCTGAAATGAGTGAGTCAAATTTGCCAAAATTGCTTGCTGGTGCGAACTCCCAGTCCTTAAATTACCTAAACTGACTTGAAGTCATAAGATGGGCTGAAAACTGTGCTTGAAAAGACTCGAACCCTGTTTGATAGACGTCTAAAAGTGTTTTCATCTCATTTTGGTTGATAGTATTATGTATTAGAGATCTTGATCTCTAATACATAATGAGTTCATCTCATTTTTGTTAATGGTACCTGTGTATTAGAGATCTTGATCTCTAATACATATTTACTGTTAATCCTTCAAATTTTTTTTTTTTTAAAAAAAGAAAAAGATCACTGTTAACTAAAATGAGGTGAACCCATTTTAGGCATCAACCAAACAGGGCCTTTGAACATGTACGTAATAAGATTGAAAGCTGTTTCAACTAAATAAACTAGAGATACAAGTTGAACGGATTGAATTTATTGAATTCGGTAGACACCAAATTACTCTGGAACTGTCAACCAAACTGACCGTGGACTTGCTGACCATGTGCTTCACAGTTCTCAGAAGTTGTATGATCTAGTAAATGGGGTGTGTGTGTGTGTGTGTGTGTTCCCTTTAATGGCGATCACACAATTGAGAACTGCAATATGAGCTATAGCTACTGAATTGATTTTAAATGTTCTGCGAGCCAATTTTTCCCCTCTCCCTCTATCTCGCTCAATTGTAATGGAAAAAACATACATTACTGAATGTTTTTTAGGATATGAATCTTTGTTACATCCATTTGCTTCTACTTATTTGAATTTTAGAAAAAATTGTTTTTTTTTTTTGAAGACACAAGGTGTCCCCGCCCCTTTTGAGGCGAGACTATTCCCTGTGGATACACGCAATCACCCACAACCAAGTGTATCGGGTAATGCTGAGGAGGGGAGTCGAACCCACACCTTTAGGGAGCAAACCCACGGTGATGGCCGCTCGCCCAAACCTCGTTGGGTTAGAACAAACTGATTTTGCTTTTTATTTTTGCCTCATATTTTCCTGGATTTGGCCTTTCCAAAAGAAAGCAAAAAAAAAAAAGAGGAGAAGAAAAAAGAAAAAAAGAAATCCTGGATTTGAGTTTTCTCTTAGTGCAGTTGCTTCTTTTAGAGAAAGCAAACCAAGCGTTAGCTGATTGGTCTACCTAAGGGTCCATTTGCTACTCACCAAAATACTCCCAATGGTCTTGCCTAAAGTGGGTCCCTAGCTGAACCAATTAGCACCGTTGCTTTTTTCTCAATTTTGCGAATGCACTTCCATTTCCTCTTTTCTCAGGCTTCCTAATTTGCGTGACAGAGCAGTTTTGCATGCATATTTATTTACTGATGCTAGCAATACATTGAACGAATTGATTACCTTTAGAATCCTTCTAGATGTCTCTGTTTTTACATTTTTAAGACTTTGGGTGGACTGGTGTATCGACGAGAATTATAATTAATGGGTGTTTATTTTCAGCTGAATGGAGCCATCTTACAGAACCGTCACAATAATGGAGCTGTCTTACAGAACCGTCACAATAATGGAGCTATCTTACAGAACCGGCACAACAATAGGGGCCGGGAAAGAGGAAGAGGAAATGGGGTAATGCTTTCTTTTCTTTATGGTCTCTAATATTTTCGAGGCACCAAAGTTCCACCACCCCTAATGATTTGCAAACTTGCTCAGACAAACTAGTTTTAAATAATTTAGGATGTTACTTAATCTCATTTAATATGCAGTGAACCGCAAACCATTAGTAAACCAAATTGGGAATGTGCCATAGTGATTTATATTCTATTATTAGCATCCCCCCAGAGGGTGCGTCTTAGGGTCTTCTTTTGTGTAATGGAAGTATAAAGGTTACCCTCCTTCGAAGGCAACTCTACTCATCCTCAGCCTATCTCCGAAATCTCTCTGTTAATGTTCCCCTCCTTTGAAGGCAACTCTACTCATCCTCGGCCTATCTTCGGAATCTCTTTGTTAATGTAGAACCTGAGTAGATTCAAAGGTGTGATTCAAATCAAAGTGGCTCATGGAGAACTTGTGGAGGAAAAAAGGAAAGTTGGTTGACGAAAACATAGGAGAATCACCAAAAGACGGTGGAGGCGTCTTCACACACATCTGCAGCAGGAACTATATTGGATGTTGGAAATGCAAATCATGAGGGATGGACGGAAGTGCGGCAACAACAATCATATACGAGGAGGAACTTCGCGAAAAGAAGAAACAACTGTCGGAGTAGCCGACTCTGTTCGTGATAGGCTTCCCTGTCGGATGGGCACTGATAAATTTTGAAAGGGGTTTTTAACAGTGCTGGGATTGTGATGCAGGTTGTGACTCCGAGAGATAGGGTCTCCTCGAGCCTGCGTGGTTTTGTGTTAGTTCAGATAAAGCACAGATGGAGAAGTGGAGAAGGTAGAGATGAACCTGCATGGCGAGAAGTTCGGGGGAAACAAGCTGAGCGTCCAAAAGGAAAAATATAGCCCAGAGGTGAAAAATAAAGAAGAAGCTAATGGGAAAGTGAAGAGTCTCAAGGAGAAATGAATTATAAAAGGTAGGGCAGATACTCAAAGAGTTGTGCCAGAGGCGATGGCTTCTTCAGGGCAAGTGGGTAGAAAATCTTTCAAAGAGATAGTGCTTAACTCTGAAATTGTAACATATTTTGGGAAAGAAGAATCTATTCTACCTTTGCAAAAGGGTGTTTGGAAGGAAGTTCTAGAAGATGCCCCGATCGTGTGTATTGAAGAAAAAGTGTTAGAAGAATCGCTACAGTCATTTGAGTTCTGTTGTATGGCGATGATTAGATCGAGTGTAGATGGGGAAGATATTATCGGTTGGATGAACGAGAACTGTGGGATAGAGTCAGAGAACACGGTGGTGAAAAAGCTTTCGGAGGAGACCGTTTACATTTCCCTATGCTCTAAACAGGAATTGAACAGCTTCATCCTCTCATGCAATCGACACAAAGATGAAATAATTCAAAAAGGTTCAATGTTGGGAGGAGTGGTCAGAGTTTGGCTGGGTGGAATGTTGCAGCAGATTTGGGACCTTCCTCTTGAACTCTGGCGGGGAGAAGTCATACGAGAAGTGGGAGCTTGTGTGGGGACAGTGGTAGAGATTGATGAACAAAGCCTAACTGTGAGATGATTCACTATGCTAGAATAAAGGATAGAAGGAGGAGGAGGTTCTTAATTCTAGGTAAGGTGTGCGTCTGTGTTGGCTTCGAGAAGCTACACGTGAGTATTCACCGAGAAGATGAGCTTTGTAAATCGCCGTTCGAGATGCTTAACCAGACGGAATTGGTGATAGTCGAAGTCGAACCTGATGGAGTTTGCGACCCGATCTCTTGCAAAGGACCGAATCAATTGTTGCATGCGTGTCTTAATCCTGATGGTCATTCTGAGGGAGCACGGATTGCTGATGATCTCGCAACGACGTGTGGTGGAGCTTGCGTGCGGTAGGAGGTTTCTTTAGTTAGCATTTGTGAGAGGGAAGGCTTTTCTTCTCTTCGTTTGAGAGAGAGAGAGAGAGAGAGAGAGAGAGAGAGAGCTGGACAGCTGTAGTGGCGACAACTGCAATGCCATCTCGTCTTTTGTCTTATGTGTGGACCGAGAGAGGCGTGTGGAAGTTGGGTCCTCCCTCGCACATGCATTGTTTGTGGCAATGTTACTGGTTCACGTGTTCCAAAACTTAAAAGCGTCACACGTGCGCGTGATCGGGTTTTAATCCCCTTTGTCTTTTTCGATGCTCGCAACAGATAGCCCCTTTAAATAGAGCTGAATGTTTGAGGGGTCTGTGAACAACTCAACCCTTGTCTTTTCGTAGAGGGACTTCCTAGCGGTAAAATCGTAGGGATTCTGCCATCTCCGATTGTAGAAAATACTATCCCATCTCCAAGCAGTCCTCCAGTTAGCTCTGGACAGGCATGTGCGACTTATGTTAGGGTTCTTGGAGGTCCTAGAGTAGGACGAATTGGCAGTTACTAGCCTAAATGGGGTTCTCAAAATCGGAAGTCCTGTTTCGATGTCTCTCGATGGAGATGTTCAAGATATCAGCCTGCTCGCAGTAATCAGAGAAAATGGGGGTTTGGATAAAGCTAGCTTGTTGTCGAAGAGTTCTCAGGGGAGGTCAGGCACGGTTGGGAGTCTGGGGAAAGACAAAAAAAAAGAAAGAAAGAAGGTGTCTATGGCTTAGGGAACGAGGAGAGTGGAAAAGGTGGCAAGAGAGATAACTCGGATGGTGGGGGTGACTTTTAGGGACAAACCGAAAGATTATGTGGCTCTGTTCGAATGGATGGAAAAGAGGGGGCCGTCAAAGTTTGATGCAGGTGCAGTTGGGCAGAGAATTTGAGGAGCCAGGAGGGGGTAACGGCCTTATCGATGACCTTTTGTAGTAGGACCCCGAGTCTTGGTTGCCGGGTTAGAGTCATTTTGCTATGAAGATGGTTAGGGACTTGTGCAAAAAATACGAAGCACAACTGGTTGCTTTTCAAAAAACTAAGTTGCAGGGGGTTGATAGAAATTTGGTGGATTCTCTATGAGGTGGTCGGAGTAAGGCATGGGAAGCAATAGATGTTGATGGTTCGTCAGGGGGTATTTTAGTGGTTTGGAATACATAGAAATGGTGCATTGAGGACTGTTTTAAGGGTCAGTTCTCTCTATCACTGATTCACTGCTGATTAGAGACACCTCATCTGGATTTAAATGGTCATTCACGACAGTTTATAGCATAAATAAACCCAGTCTTAGGCAGAGTTTTTGGGAGGAGTTGGATGTATGTCGCAACAAGTGGGCATATCTGTGGTGCGTGGGAGGTGATTTTAATATGGTTAGGTTCCCAATTGAAAAATCAAATGGAGGCAGGATAAATCGAAGTATGCAAAACTTCTTGGACTGGATATCTAAAAATGAACTGATTGACTTGCTGATGGGAGTGGTAAGGTTTATGTGGTCAAACGGACACGCTAACGTAGTAACGTTATTAAGTCAAAGTTAGACAGATTTCTTCTATCCTATGAAATGCTAGACAAATTCTTAATGGTTCATCAAAGGGATCTACCGAGACCTATATCCCAAGGTGTACCAAATCGGTTACGTATCGGTCGTAATGGCTGATACGTAATGGTAACGGACAAGTCCATCACACGATACGGGGGTTGAAATGGTGACCCCTCAGTTTTTGGCTCATATAGGTCGTTACAGGGGTCGTAACGGCTGTTACTGCCTTGTAACAGTCATAAACGGCTTGTGTTTGTTTTGTTGTTGTTGTTGTTTTTTTTTTTTTTTTTTTGTCTTTTAAGTTACAAATTTTCTCATTTTTTGGCACTTTTCTCTTCCAAATTCTTTTCTAAACTTTTCTACTACAAATTTCGATCACTCTTAACTTGAATTTGATGATCAAAATAAATTATTTCAAGGATTTTGTTGAATCGAAGCTCCATGGGCCATTTTTTGAAAAATCTTCAAAAATAGGTATTTATATATTTTTTTTGAAAAAAAATCTCTGTTCTTATGGTTGAATATGATCTGTTATTCAAATTAGAACACATGACTGTGCATTTTATATTTTGTGCAACTAATTTTCTATTTTTTTTTTTTTTTTTTTGTATTTTCGGACTATTTTTGGTCATTTTTTGAAAATTAGGATTTTTTTTTTTCCATTTTTCTTTTCTATTTTAATGGTTGAATATTGTGTTTTAATGATAGCAGAACATATAAATATCCTCACCTCACACTCCTCAAGGACAAATATATAATGTAGAATTGTAGAGTAAATTATGGAAAATAATAGCAAACACCCATACATATGAGATATTTTGATATTAAATTCATTCTAATATATCTATCATGAAATTAAATCTATTAGTTTTATAGTCAATTACAGGCTGTCAGGTTCATAAATTCATCAAACCACCCGATACAACTTTCTCACCAAAGAGTCGACCGTTACACCACCATAAACACGTTCAAAATTATAAACGAATGCATATTTGGAATATTTAGAATTTTTTGTATTTAATGGATATTTTTTTGAGAACAAAAAAATTTCTGACCATTACAGGGGGCGTATCGGCTGTTATGGGGCCGTAACGGCCGATACGACCCATAACACTATTGGTAGCGGTGGGAACGTGATACACCTTGCTATATCCGATCATTGTCCAATTTTATTGGAATCGGATGAGGAGAATTGGGGGCCGAGACCGTTTAGATTTGAGTTTTTGTGGTTAGAACTAGAGGGATTCCCAAACTTAATCAAAGAGTGGTGGACCTCTTTCCCGAACCGAGGGGGAGCAGGGTTTAACTTATTTCAGAAATTGAAATTCCTAAAGAACAAGATCAATGTGTGGAAAAAAGTTCTTTCCCATCATGAAGAGGAATCGTTGACCATTTTGAATACAATTCAGAACCTAGATTTAAAGGAAGAAAATAAGGAAGATGGAGCTTGGAGGGAGGTTCAATCGATAAAGTACTACACGAGGCTAAGAGAGGATGAGATAAAATGGAGGCAAAGGTCAAGGACACTTTGGCTTAAGGAAGGTGATAAGAATATGGCTAGTGCAAGAGCTCGGGTACATTATTAAGTTAGTAGTGGTGGAGGGGCAAAGAATAGAAGGTAAGGCCAATCTTTGCGCGGTAATAGTTGATTTCTACAAGAATCTATTAAAAAGGGAAGGTTGGACTTGACCGAAGCTAGATAAACTTCCTTTCAATTCGATCTCAATGGAGGCGGCATAATCATTAGAAAAGGCCTTTTTCGAGGAAGAAATCATAAATGCTATCTCCAAGTTGCGGAGTGAGAAAGCGGCCGGTTCGAATGGCTTCCCGTTGTTGTTCTATTGAAATTAGGAGTTGTGGAAAGGACTGAAGATACTTTGTATCTAGATTTATCCAGACTCACGAGAGTCTCTGAGTGCTCAGAGGCATTCAATCAATATTGAAAGGGTACTTACATGAGGAAAATTAATGTCGAACTCTTTGAAACCATCACACTGTTTTGTGTATTGGAGAAACCTAATTGTGGATCTTCACTCCCTTGGGAGTTGGGACCGGGGTTTTCTCTGGTTTCGTTCCCAAGGGTTTGATAGTGAAGTTCCTCAAGTGATGATTATCCTAGGAATAGTTTTCGGAGTTGGATGTCCAAAAGGCTTATGATCATGTTGATTGTGACTTTCTCGATTACATGCTATGTCGTTTGGGGTGCGGTGAGAGATGGCGGGCTTGGATTCGTGCATGTGTTGCATCTGCAAAGTTTTCAATCTTGGTAAATGGCTTGCCTAACGGGTACTTGTCGTCGTCTAGAGGGTTGCGGCAAGGAGATCCTTTATCCCCTTATCTGTTTGTGGTAGTAATAAAGGGGTAAAGGAAAAGTTGGTGAGGAGATTCGCTATCAACAATTTCGATTTTCAGTTGACTCATCTTCAGTATGTGGATGATATGCTTTTGTTATGCAAGGCCGATGAAGATTTGGTGGAGAATCTGCATATGATTAATGATTATTATATGTTTTGAATTAGTCTCGATGCTCAGAATTAATATTTCTAGGAGCAAACTATTGAGAGTGGGTCTTTCTAAGGAAGAAGTGGTTTCCTTCGCTAGGCTTTTTGGATGCAAGGTAGGATCGCTCCCGTCTACTTATCTCGGGTTGCCTTTGTGTATAGGTAAGCCTTCTAATTGTGTGTGGGATAAGGTGATCGAGTGGTTTCTTAAGAAGCTCTAGCAATGGTGGTCTATATCTTTATCTTTTGGGGGGAGGATCACTCTCATTATGGTGTCGATGCCAAATTTACCGGTTTATTTTATGTCATCGTTTAAATGCTCGAAATCAATTTTGGATAGATTGGAGAAAATTAGAAGAGATTTCCTATGGAAGGGAGAGGAAGACAAGCACAAATTTCATCTTATGAAGTGGGGGGCTTGTTTGAGAAGCTTGGAGAGCACAAGTGATGCATTGATAAGGAAATGGGTGTGGAGGTTTGGGGTGGAAGAGGGGTCTCTTTGGAGGGAGGTAGTGGGTAGAAAGTATGGGGTTGACAACGGGGGATGGTGAGCTCAATCATCATCTATGTATAGGTCCTCCTAAGTCTGGAAAGTGGTAGCTCAGATTAAGCGTAAGGTGTGGGAAGCAAGGTGTTCCGTATCCATTACGATACGCCCATAAAGGCTGATACGTATAGGTAACGGCCATGACCGTTACGTGATACAGGGGTGAAAAGGGGCAGTTAGTTTTTTTAGACCATATCATCCGTTACGGTGGCCGTAAAGGCCGTTACAGGGCATAACAACCGTTACTCCTGTAACGGTCGAAAAACGATCACTTTTTTTTTTGCCTATTTAAATTCACTTTTCTCCTCTTTTTCACTTTTCTCATTCCAAAAACTCTCCTATATCATTTTACAACAGATTTTGATCACTCTTACTATAGCTTTTAAGATTAAAACTGTGGATTGAAATTATTTGAGCAAATAGAATCTCCTAGGGCCTTTTTTCAAAAAATTGAAAAAACAGTATTTATGCCTTAAAAAAAATAAATAAATCTAGTTCTGATGCTTGATTGTGATGTGTAAACATTAGAGACATAATCATATTAAACAATTTACTAGACAACCCGATACGACACTCTCACCAAAGAGTGGACCGTTACACTACCATAAACATGTTCAAAACAAAAAAAATGAATATATATTTGAAATATTTACATTATTCTTGATTTTCTACATATTTTTCAGAATTTTTTGGGCAAAAGAAAATTTTCAATTGTTACGGGAGTCGTAATGGCCGTTACGCCCCCATATTGGCCGTTATGGCCGATACCCGTATCGGTAATGGTGGTGACCGTTACGGCCATCGTTACCGATACAAATACCTTGGTGGGAAGGCGTCGGGTTCTCTTTAGGGAATGGGTTGAAGATCAAGTTTTGGGATGACATCTGGGCAGGGGATAAAAAATATGGGAGAGATTTTTCTGAGGATAGCTAGGCTAGCTTTGGGGGAGGGGATTGTAGTGGCTAGTTGCTTCTTGATCCAAGGTGAAAACTGTATCTGGGCTGTGTCGTGTAGGAGGAATTTACACGATGATGAGGTCGAGGAGCTAACGAGGTTGTTGGCCCTTCTTGATAAGGTGAGGGTGGTGCTATCTGAATCAGATTCCTTGTTATGGTTGAAAGGTAGATCCGGTAGATTTTCGTTTAGATCCTTCTACAAGTCTTTGGAGGAAGGTGATAGCAATAGCAGGATAAGTTTGTTGGCGGAAGTTTGGCGGTATGGTGCGCCTTTAAAGGTGGTGGCGTTTGCATGGCTAGTAGGGTGTAACAAGGTTCTGATTGTAGATAATCTCATGAAAAGGAAGATGATTTTTTCAAATGTTCGTGTGATGTGTTTCAAAGACGAGGAGACGGTGGACCACCTTTTTATTCATTGTGACTTTGCGAGGCAAGTGTGGCATAGACTCTTCAACCTCTTTGGAGTAATGTGGGTTTTGCCAAGTTCCATTTTTCAATTCTTTTTTATGTGGCAGGAAGGCATGCATGGAATCATGAGTCGGGAAGTTTGGCGCCTTGCAATGTTGTCGGGGTTATGGTTACTATAGTTGGAAAGGAATAATAGAACTTTCAATCATTCGGGTCAAGTTGAGCAAGTGTTCAAGAAAGCGAAGCTTCATGTAACTCAATGGGCAGTGGATGCTAAGGCTGTTGCTCAGTTTCTGGCCAATTGGGCGGACCTTTAATGGTCCCTGGAAGGATGTATGGTTTTCTCTCCTTTTTTTTTTTTTGTGTGTGTGTGTGTATTCTGGCTTCGGCCTTTTTCTCAATAAATATCTGTTCTAATCGCTCAAAAAAAAGAAAGAAAAAGAAAAAAAAGATGGTTGTGTTTGGCAGTCAAGAGTGGGATGTGACTTGTGAGTAGCGACTTCATTGTCTAGCATCCAGAACTAGAAGCATGGTTTTTGAAATTTGATTAGACTCAAAAGTCCTTTGAGTCGTGCCAAGTAACTCAATCAAAATTATTATTATTATTATTTTTTTGTTTTTGAATCTTGAGCACTTAGACTTGGTACTAAGTATTTTGAAATTCATTAATATTGCAAATGCTTGGCACATTGATTTTTGTCGTTTTTTTTTTTTTTTTTCCAAGTTTTGTAGAGTCGAGTTCACTGAATCAACCCAGTTTTGAAGACTTGTGATCCAACTGAGTTTTTCCAAAGCTTTCATGGAATCTGATCAAGTCGAGTTTTTCGACTTTTCAAGGATAGACTCTAACTGGTTGTAATGCATTGGAACTCTCATAACTTATTGTTATAATGTAACTCCCTAACTGATTGTCATACATTGGAACTGTGCCTTTTTTTGTGCAGCACGTTATTATTTGGGATTCATTTTATTGTCATTTTAGCTTACTCCAATTAGTTGGGAGTTGGGACAGGGCCTAGAAAAAGAAAATGATGATGTATTAGGAGCGCAACTTGGGTGGGTTGGAGCAGTGAGGGTCAACCAGAGCCCAACCTGACCTCAAGAGGACCCAACCCACAATGCAACCCAACCCAACCCAAATTCCAACCCGAGATGCCCAACCCGAACCCAACCCAAATTCCTCTATGCTTGATCCAACCTGATCCACATACATGTGATTATTCCCAATCCGACCCAAATTTGCTCAACCTGAACCCAATCCAAATTCCTCTATGCTTGATCCAACCCGACCCAAATACATGTTATTATTCCCAACCTGACCCAAATTTGCTCAAGTTGAACCCAACCTCATTTCAGATCAGGCTGGCGTTTTCCAACCCAAACCCTACCCAAGGACCTTGACAACCTGACCCCCCAAAATGAACCGAAATTGTGTTGGAACAACTGGATTCCGGTTTACCTGAATCCAAGTTGCAGCCCTATGATGTGCCTTCATTGTAGCCTTGTCCTAGCTGCTTGGGGTTGGTATCCTCATGATGGCTTGTCAAAAGTTCAGTGAGCAGATGCTTACCCGACATCAATCCTCCTCTACCTGGTCTAGGAATTGGCTAGCACACTGCTAGTATGTGGAGTTATCTATTATTTGAGATTCCTTCAATTTCAGTTTTAAAAAAAGGACTCATCTTCTTACCATTTCACATTTTTCTCTGTTGAGCCAATTGAAGTTTTGGGTTGATGCGCTTATGTTAGAGATTTCAACATAGGCAGGTTAGTATGGTAAAAAAATTGCTAAATCGTTATTTTTCTTTGTACTTTTAGTAGGAGATATGCTCTAGTGTCTCAGACCTCTTTAAGTTATAGTGCCTCCTAGTTGGATTGTGACACTTTAGACAATCAGGTCGATTGATTTAGACTGTTCGTTAGGTCATAGATTCATGGCCTACCATGCAAATATCACACTAATCTGACAATCGTAATCATCTGATCATCTGCCTTTAGTGTGGACAGTCAAGCTCATCTATGTAAAAATAGGTCGAGTCAACAATTTGATCAATCTATTTGTTGGGCCCCATCATTGATTGCTTTATGTTTTGAAAGAGTAATTTTTCTTAGGAAATCCAAATGAACCTATTCATGACTTGGAAAAAAGGATGCTAGAAAAAAGGACAAATCAGGTATGGTTTTGATCATCCGATAAGTGTGACTTTTGCATAGTCGGTCATAAAATGTTATCTGGACTTGATAGACAGTTCAGATCTATCAATTGGACTGTACAAGTGATAGATGCAACTAGGAGCACTATACCTTATAGTGCTCTGAGAGCACCGGAGCATTTCTCTTCCAGTAAAATTGAAACAGTTAAAACTGAAGTAGCTTTATTAATTACGAAAAGAAGAGGCTTCATCTATGAAAGATGAAGGCAGTTATAGCAACCTTGGGAGAAGATGTAGCTCCCTAGCTGTAGGAGTTGGTAATGACATTCTCACCTACCTGGTTTCAAGAAATGCTATGAATAATCTCTGATTACTTTAGCCTTACAGAAGGATCTTTTATCGAACTAGGAGTTGGTGGATTTTTGTACCTTAAAAAGTGCAGTGGATTTGATGAGATGGGCTGTTGATCACTGGTCTTGCAGATTTCACGTGCTGCAACCAAATTCACAGAAGACTTTGATTTCACAGCAATGAACGAAAAATTCAACAAGGATGAAGTATGGGGTCATCTTGGTAGAAGCAAGGGTCAGTCGAGGGACAGAGAAGTGGAAGCAAGAGATTATGTTGCAGATGATGTTCTGGGTGAAGATGATGCAGAATCCTCACAGTTCGAGACAACGGTAAGATTGCGACCGTCATGTGCCACCACTGCTAATGCATTTTTTCATTATATACTTATTTAAGGGAAATATATGTTGTTTGATTGATCATTTGCTCAGCACAGTTCACTGTACTTGTGGGGCTCACCTGGCCATTCGCATGTTCCCTAACCAACAGCTCCCCTTAACTGTGGACTGTTGGTTGTTGTTGCTCCATTTTCTTCAGTTGGATACGAGGATCTGGTAGGGGAAGTGTGAGGAATGGCCCATTGCATGATGGGGTCCATCAGATCAGCGTCTTAGGTTATCAAAAGATGGGCCTCACCTGCACGATTGCTGGGTTGAACCAAAAAAAGAAAAAGAAAAAAAAAAGCGTCTCCTCTTTAAATCAAGCTTCATATGATATATTAGTGTGTAATGACCAGGCGTTTCCTGTTATACAGCCTGTTTATGTTAAAGATGACTTCTTCGATTCTCTTTCTTGCAATGCACTTGATCATGGGTCCCGGAATGGGAGGACAAAGTTTTCGGAGCAAAGGAAAATTGACACTGAGGTATGTGCTTGTCTGGTTAAGCCTGTGGTATTTCCATCCCTTCATTAAATGTTTCGAGTTTCAATACATGAGGTTTTCCTTTACATGTGCAGACTTTTGGTGATTTCCCAAGGCATCGAGGCCGGGGTGGCCGTGGGCCCGGTTGGGGCATCCGTGGTCGTGGTGGCCCCTATTATGGAAGGGGTTATGGATATTTTGGGAGGGGCCGTGGTTAGTCCATGTTGAACCGCAACTAGTTAGGGAGGCTAGGCGTTAGTTGTTTTGGGTTGAAACTGGTACAAGGTGTAGTCATCAACCAAGATGCAAGACTGATACTGATGGAGAGTGTGACTGTAATACTTAGGAGTGCCCTGCTTCCTTGCCATTGTAGTGAAAATAAGCAAAAGCTTACAACAGAAGGGATTTGAATAGGACCTTGAAATAAGCATATCGATGTACATGGGCTGATATAGTTGTGTATGATTGAACATGCAGGTAGGAATTGCATTTCTTTTTCAACTCTCTCTCTCTCTCTCTCTCTCTCTCTCTCTCTCTCTCTCTCTCTCTCTCCTTCCTTTAATCTCTACTATATATCACACCAACAGCTTTCGAACATTTTTGCCCCTGCAATTAGTTTCCAGCTCAATATATGCTAGGGACATGAAGACATTTTAAATGAGGTCAGGGGTATCTCTAGAACTGTAAAATGTGGCTGTTGTCCGTCTTGCAGTTGGGATTTCACCTGCAAAAAGCAAGCTCAATGGCTTAGGTTCAAGCTGTTCGTAAAAATTTCACAAGTTTATCCCCGCGATAAGTGAGGAAAGATGGTATCTTTAGGATATTTTGACTTCTTTTTGCAAGTAGCATGCACCGACTCTCTTTGCAAGTAGCATGCACCGACTCTCCTCTATTTTGCACGTAGCTTGCACGAAAGGCAAGTATTAAGGAGCCTGTTCAACACATGCTTCGGATATGGCCAGATCTCACACAAAGCATGTTTGAGAGTTGTTCAATGGTGCCCGTATTTGACCAGTACTCAGGGTAGAGGAAAAGCTTATATTTGATACAGGCAGCGCTCAATTCCCATTTCTACCAACCCGCGCGTTGAACCTCACCATGATGATGGAATGCTCCAAATATCAGGCATATGCAATCTTTGGGACGGTTTAGGAGGTGGGAGTAGGTGGTATGGAAGTGCATTTGGTCCGATGCAAATTCCGTTCCGGCATTTGGAAAAGATGGGAATGATTTTTTATTATTATTTTGTTTTGTTTTTGTTTTTGTTTTGTGCCTGCACACTCACACCACAATGGGTGCTTGAACCCATTACCTCATGTTAAAACTCTTGTTAGATAATGTTAGATTTCTATTGGATTTCAAACTCCACTACATGTATGGGCCTGACATTGATGTATGTGTTTTATCCAGAACCTTCATCCATATGTACCCTTTACAAGTAATGTTTGAGTTGCATGTACGTGCAGGCAACTGACATCAGTTGTGAATTTGGTAGGTTGATTACGATTCCATGGTTAGCTAAACATTGGTTTGACTTAGTATGGTGTTTTTTTTAAAGGAATAATTTGATCCCAAACATTGGATTAGACTGTTGAAATACTATGATATTTCCATACATGTAATCATTGTGCAATAATAGTGTTAATTCCATCTAATGCAATTCTATACCATTTAATCCCAAGAATCAATGGAACATGATCCAATCTTTAGGCGGAAAATGCTATAGAAAACAATTGAAAACAAATGGTAGCCCACTTGATGGGTTGATCGGCTTGATATTTAGGGTAGCCCTTCTTTCGGTTGACCACGTCGTAGAAACAATTTAGAACCATTCAAAAACCTCCAAATTCACATGGTAACCCATGTGATGATTTGATCAGCCTAATATTCAGAGTGGCCCTTCGATCAGCCTGATATTCAACGTGGCCCTTCTAAACAGGAAAGCACTCCCTTTGGACAAGAAGCCATACGACCAGGTGGGCCATGTGCAATCGTTGTAGAATAAGCTTATTCTACGAGGCTGGTAGAGGAGCTTATCATACAGGACTGGTGGTGGAGGAACCGGCCGCTACGTCTGATTTAGATTGATAGAGGAGCCAGCCTCTGCATCTGATTACGATTGAATTTTGGTTTGTGTAAAATCACGACCGTCCGCTCTTGACTAGGAGGTGTTTGGGTTGTAAAATCACGACCGTCCCACGTTAGGCTGGCCATGTGCATATTGAATGTGGATAGTTGGCTGCCGTGGTTCAATTGGAGCCGTCCATCTAGCATCCGTCATGGATGACCCATAATTAGAGCCATCCGACAACCTTAGCTATTGATCAACAACCTCTAACATTGACGGTCAAGATTATTTACACAAAAACAGGTCAAATAAACATTTTGATCCACCTATTTGTTAGGAACCATCATGGATTGCTTATGATTCTAAAGAATCACATTTGTTAGGCAATCCTAACCATCCCATCCATGTACTGGAAAAAGGATGGCCGGAAAACTAAGGCCAAATCAAGGATAAGGAGATCATCCGATAAGTGTGATTTTTGCAGGGTGGCCCTTAAAATGTATTTTGGGATTAATGGACAGTCCAGATTGATCTATTGGACCGTCCAAGTGATTCTATGCAACTAGCATCACTACAACTCATACTACTCGTGCTCTGAGAGCACTGCAACGTTCCTCTAGCATGTCCAATGCCTACCATGTTCCGGTTCTACTACACTGCATGGCCACGATTGATCTATACACACGAGGCTCGCACGTGTGCGTGTGCCGCAGGTAGAAGCGTTTGTGTGAGTATTGGTTCGGTAATCTCTGGGAACATTTGAGTATTAAAGTCATTAGGCACTACAACTGCACCTTGGGTCCCATGACATAGTGATCTGAGCCGTTCATCTCGTACGCACTGTTGTAGATGAATGTTTTTATACACATTTAAGATGTGAACAGCTGGTCGTTTAACTTTAATGGGCCTTTATGAGGCATAATGGGACCCACTTAAATCATCCGGTCCGTAGAATTTTTGCTGATTGGTTTTAATGGTTGTCATCGGGTCCTATTTTAGGTAGGCGACCCTGGGACCAGGGCGGGTCCCATGTAGAGATGCGGGACCCAAGGATTACACGTTAGAGTGTTCCTGCGGACTACTAAAACAGTGTCATTAGATGAGCGACCCTCCCAAACCGCGAAAATAATTCAAAAAGAATAGGAAAGGCAGCAGTTGGATCGGCTCGTATCGGCCCGACTCCATCCGATCCAACCCGAAACTGAGTCAGAGCCGAGCCGCGAAAACGAGTCCGTTTCTCAAACATAACAAAACACGCTTCTCTCGAGTCGACCGATGATGAAACAAAAGCCGTCAAGGAGGCGTCATCTGTTGGAGAGAGAGCGACAGATAGTCAAGTTCTATCCGTCGAGTATGGATTGGAAATCATCCGCGCCCTCTATTTTCTGTATCATCTGACCGTTTATAGGAAGAGCCATGGTCCAAATTAGCATCCTTTCATGACCGCAGGCATGGCTGTATGATCATTCAATCCGAACCGTTTATCGCCTGGCAGGCACAAGCCACCACATTTGGATGGTCCAGGATCATCTGATAATAGATCTTTCCATCGAAGGTGAAATGGAGACCTTTGTGATTTTGTAACCGATCTGAAGGGCCCAGATTCACAGCTAGACTGTCCGATCAGTGCTTTTTTCCTACTGCAGGTCCTCTACATTGGCCTCACCAGATGCAATCTGGATTTGCTGACTGTAGAACCAATTGCATGCTCATGCATCCAACGGACGGGAGACGCTCAATGGGACACACTGAATGGAGGACTGTCAATGGATGGACCAGAATCTGATCTGGGGTTCGATGCAACAATCCAATGGTTAGAATCATCTGTTCAGTGGGATATTCTAATCGTTGCATCGTGGCCTGGACTATAATATCAACGGTTCAGATGATGGTATATTTTGGCCGAGTAACAGGGATGCTCCTTTTTGTACGAGTTGCAACACCTCTGTGGGCTCCACATGCATAGATGGTTGATCGGGTGATCTGAACTGTCCATCTTCTCATCATCAGCATGGATGGACCAGATTTCAAGAACAACTAAGATCGTAAGTACCACGGCATTAATATCAAACAGATGGATGGTTCGGAATATCCGTCCATCAGTTCACGTGGGCCCCATGGGACCACAACAAACGCGTTCGAAACAGGGTAAGGTTTCTATCCATACTCGATGGACAGAAAACATCGGCTCTGCGGAAAGGCGTCGGCTCCCAACAAAGCCCCCAAAAATCGCTCCTCCCCCCCCCCCCCTCTCTCTCTCTCTCTCTCCTCCTTCGAATATCGCTCGGCTCCGATCCAGCTCCGATCCGGCTCCGACTCACTAACTCATCCCTCTCTCTCTGCAACATTTCTCCTGCCGTTCGCGCTCGCCTCCGATCAAGCTTCCGATCCGGCTCCGATTCCTCGACTCGTTTCTCTCTCTCTCTCTCTCTCTCTCTCTCTCTCTCTCTCTCTCTCTCTCCGTACAGATTCATCCATTTGTCTCGATCTTCTTCTTCTTCTGCTTCTATCTGGTCATGGTGAGCCCTTCTGCTCTTGCCAAACCCTAATTCCCCTTCCTTTCTCCGCTGCTGCACGCCTTCTTTGATGCTCCGGCGTTCTGTCAAATCACGCTTCTAAGAAGCGGTCTGCGCGACTGTTGCCAGAATTTTCAGGTAAAAGTGATTTATTATTATCGTTGTTGTTTAGTTTTTTTAGTGACTTATTATTAACGTTGTTGTTTATTTTATTTCTATTGTCGTTGTTGTTGTTGTTGTTAGGGAATTGATATATTCACCCAACCTGATTGATTTGCTTACACCCCATATTTGAATTCGAGAACGGAGATATGGGTGCAGGGAAATCAATCTGGGGTTGGTTGTAGATAGTGGAGCCTTGTTATTACGGCTAAAGCTTGTGTGATACTACTCCATGGATAGCACGCATGGGAGTTATCTTAGAGTTAGCAAGACTAGAGTCTTGGCCTCGTTTGGCACCATGGATTTGAAATACCCTGGATTAGAAATCTCCTGGATTTGAAATACCCTGGATTCAGAATTCCCTCTGATCCAAAAGTAGCTATGCATAGTATATTTATAGGGGTTTGAATTTAATTACTAAATCAACTTTAATATCCCTAATTAGTGCATGCATGTAATGTTTGACACAATAATTGTAATAAGCCTGTTGAAATATATACTTTCGCCGAAAATGATAAAATTCTAAGTCTTTGATGGGCCGCTACCATAGGATCACATCCGAGCGACTAACCAACGATTTTTAATTGTTGATTTACATGGACAATGTTTGGACTGTGCAGATCATCCTATTGATGTAATTTTAGTGATGCAGTTGATAATATGATTGTTTTGGGATATCATCAATGGCCCACGTGTCCAATAGATTAGTAGCCAAGTGACACACATGTTACACATCTGACTCATGGGAGGATTTTAGATGCAATCCTAGCTTCCACCTTAGATTTCAAACTCTCACTTTGATGGGATTCGAAATCCCTAGTTACTTTATGGTGCCAAATAGACGGGGTTTGAAATCCCCCCAAATACATGGTGCCAAACGACCCTCATCATCCACCTCTCCTCGATATTTGTTTGTAAGACCTTCTATCAATTTTTAGTAAATTTGCGGTTGCCATCTTAAATAGAAGGATACCCTCAAATCTTTCAAACAAAAAGCTCGAACATTTCTTTTTTCACCTCTAACTCTAAATCACATGCAACATTTCTTTTTTCACCTCTAAACCACATGCCTTCATTCAGAATCAGTAGCAATTTATTGAAGATATATCCTACAAACTTATTGGATTGCCAGGTGGTACGACTCTGACAAAGCTGGGAACCTTATGGAGTGGAATGTTAGTAACACATTTAAGAACATAAAAGGTAACCACTGCTCTCATTTATTTGATTGGTGAAGTCCGTTTGAGAAATTTCTATTGCTTCTGTCTTTGGGATGTAATGTTCCTTTTTTTATTAATAATTTTTTAGTGCAAGCATATTAGGATACCAACTCGATTATATTTTTATTGAAGAGCTCTAATTGTATAATTTGATGTTTTAATCTCTATCTATTTTATTATATGTTTTCATCTGCTTTGTTTTTCATTTTTGTCAAATCCTGTTACATCAAGCTACTGCTTGCATGTCTGTTATTCTTGGTCCGACAATAATGAAAATTTCACTTTAAAAAAAAGGAGGAAGGAATAAAGAAAGAAAAAGAAAAAAAAAAAGGGAAGGAAGGAAAAAGAAGCTAGTTTGGTTAATTAAGGATTCATAACCAGTCAGGATTAATCGTTAATGAAGGAATCATAACAAGCCACGATTGATAGCCTCACCAGAAAATACGTCTTTCTTTTAATGAAGCTCAACACAAATAGGTAGTCTGGTTCTATCGGGGAAGAAGCCTTGTTATGAACTAGAGGTTTGGGGTCTTTCTTTTAATGAAGCTTGATGCAAACGGCTAGTTTGGTTCTGTTGGAGGGAGGGAGGGAATTATGTTTGTGTTCCTTTCATCGGTATAAGTGTAAAACCGTGTCTGAAGCTAGAGCTTTGGTAGTTATGTTTTTATGTTCCTGTCGTCAGTATTTGCTGACCCAGCGAGACGCGTTCTGTTAATGTGAGCTCTGTTGCTCTTGGAGTTAAAAAGGGTGGGGGGAGAGCTTTGGTAGTTATGTTTTTGTGTTCCTTCCCTCAGCGTAGGTCTAAAACTGTGTCCGAAGCTAGAGCTTTGGTATTTATGTTTTTTGCATTCCTTTTGTCAGTATTTACTGAGCTTGCAAGGACTGCATTCTTTTAATGCAAGCTTTGTTGGTCTTGGATCTATATAAGTTGCTCGAATGCCTACTTGGGCAGTTAAATATTTCACTTATCATCGTAGTTACCATAAGGTAAATCAGTGACAACTTCTGGTCATTTAATGGATTTTGTTATGGGTTTCTTGTGTTGGTGGCATTTGTTTTAGAGTGCTTGTTTCTAGATTTTTCAAATAAAATAATTTAAGCTTTGGTGATGTGTTTACGATTGTCAGAATTGCCTAGGATCTTGGTACAGATTCAATATTGGCGCAGTAAATAAATTCTGCCAAGTAAAAGAAAAAAAAAAGACTTGTGAAGCTGACAGATTCAGACGATCTTCTCAATTGTTCAGGAAATTAATTATCTGCTTAGTTTTCTGTAAGTCATTATTCTTAATATGTAGATAACATATTCTAATAAAATGACAATGATATGGAGCAACTTATTGAATATCTTGGAAACTATTAGGAGAAAAGAAAAATCAAGTTCCATCTCCTAGAAGAACACATTAAATTGCGATTTTGCTTCTGTCCAAACGGACCTTAGGAATCTCAGAGGATTTCTTTGATAGAAATTACCATTGAATATTGCTCCGAACTGTATTGCCATGGATACATTCTTTTTTGCTTTAACCATGCTCCCATGTTTGTTTGTTTTTTTTTTGAAAGACTATTCTTCCATATTGATTTGCAATTCGGATAGAGGTATGCATATTTCCGAACGAACTCTTTTAAAGAAAACAATGCATTCACTGGCTACAAACAAAAGAATGTATGTTTTTCTCAACTTGGGTCTCATATATATGCCTTTGAGTGTGATAAGTTAGAATGTTGACTTTTTGGGATATCTAGATGATTCTTTGTTTTTTTCCCTCTTCATAAAGCTTTCAACAAGAGTTTCTGTATGACTACTTTGTTTCACTGAGCAGAGATGGAAACTAAAACTATGATGGACATGGCCCTCATAACAAGCATTGATCCTATAGATATTGGATTGGGTTCTTTGGAGAAAGGGAACACTGTTACTGTGGTGAAACCAAGAAAGAAATCAATGACATCGTTGTATCTCAAATTCTTTGAAACGGATTCAGATGGGAAGAGTCGAAGTTGCAAGTTCTGCAAGCAAAGGTATTCTATTGCAACTGCTACAGGTAATGTCTAGCCATTGCAATGTTAAAGTGATTGATAATCATTCCTTTTTGTGAGCATGCATACGTTCATTCCTGTGTGCATGTGAAGAAGTGCGTGGGTGCATGCATGTGCGCATGCGTGTGGGTGTGGTGTGCGTGTGCTGTGTGGGTGTATGTGCGAGTGCATGTGTGTGTGTGTGGACGTGAAGGAATCCCTCTTTTATTTCTTTATGTATGCATGTCCATACTGATGTAGCAGGTCGCGGACAGTTTCATGGCCAAGATGGATCAGAAAAGGCCCGGTCGATGACAGAAGTGATCGAGATCGTTAGACCTTAGATCGAGCGTATCTCGCAATCCGGAATGAGTTATCGGGCGTAAAATATATGATTTTGGGGTAGAACGAACTACTTTAGCCACCCAACCCGCTATGCCGGGTTGCGCAAGCCGGATTTGCGAAATACCCCCGGATCGATGGTCGTTTCCCTATTTTAATTCCGTTTTTACTATAAATAGTAAGTTTTAGTTTGATTATAACTCTCAATCCGCTGGGCTTTAGGAGTTGTGCCCGATGTGAAAAGAGCTTAGAATAATTAGGAGAACAACTTGGTGAAGCCAAATAGGACACTTAATATTTTTGGCCGAAAACCTTGTGCACTAGTAGACATCACGACCGTCTATAAATAGTAAGTTGCGAATTCTAGGAGTTTTAGTTGTAGTTTGCTTCTGATTTCTCTCCCATTGCTTGGTATCCCTATTTAAAGGGTTGTGAACTCGTTTATTTCATTCATCAATCAAATTACGAATTTATCAGAATTTATTTCTATTCTTCTTGCTTTCTTTTCTCGTGGATTCGAGAAGTCTCTGTGAGGAGTCCAGAGAAGCTCCGTGGATTCGGGGTAGTTATCCTTGAGGAAGACAGTGATCGACCTCATCACGTTCATCCCTGCGTCACATACAAATGTCTAATTCATGATAAGTTTTGATATTTGTTCGATTATTAATCCATCGCAAGATTATGTACCCAAAATATGCCCCCTCCAAAGGCTTTCATTCATCTGGAAACAATTACATTCCAAGATGTGGTCTGACATAGGTCATTAATCACATTCCCTATGGAAAAATCCTTGATTAAAAGCTAAAAACCAAAGAAAGCTAATATTTTATAGTGTATAGAATAGTTAATAGTGCAAATGATGCATAAGAGTCATAATCTATGGTCCTTCGTCTTCGGATTATCTAGATAATCAATCAGGCTAAGCTATTAGTGATAGCCTTCAGCGTGTAGGCGTCTTGTATAGCCAGTTACGTGTCGAGATATGAGTAAATGATGCGTTTCATGTATCCTGAGAGGTGTTGGCTTTCAATAGCCATGTAGCCTTACGACGTACATAAGCATGATCATTCCAACATTGCCTGAGGTCTCATATGCCAAAGATGATGAAGAATGCATCAAATTGCATATAAGCGCCTGTCATCTGGCGATAGGCTCTTAAGCGCGTGGTGCTTAAGGGTCTGCACCTGGCGTAGGGGGTCAGGTTAATGAGAGAAACTAATTTAATATTATAACACATATTGTCCTTGAACAATGGTTGAGGGAGCGGTGCTTGCACCTGACACATGCTAAAATGGGTTTGCGCCTGGGTACGGTGCTCTATCCCTTCAGAACTCTAGTGCCTGACAGTTAGGCTTCCCTTTGGAAGTCTGCACCTAGCCCGAGCCTTTCCAGTGGGAATGTGAGCGACTATAGTGGGGAGCCTTGACTGGGATATGAACATCAGTGTCTAAAGTCCCAAGAGGCAGAAGATGTCAAATTGTTGAAGAGTGTTCCCGTAAATGGTGTGCTAAGAGGTATTTTTAATCCAAGGGGGGGTCTTGATTTCCCTCAAAAGTTTGTTACATAGTTGTGTACATGTGTTAGCCTCTTGTTCCTATTGGATGAGAGGAGCTGCATTCCGTGGAATCCCCGAAACCAAGCATGCTGGCACGCTTAGCCATTAGCGCCTGAACCTTAGCAAACGAGTGCAGAGAGCTTTGCGCTTGGCGTAGAGGGCTTGCTGAAGGACCCTCTTGAGGGTGATTTTAGGTGTAGAGAGCTCTGCACTTAGTGTAGAGGGCTTGCTGAAGGATCATCTTGTAGGATATGTGCAGAGGGTGATTTTAGGCGTAGAGCATCTGTTGCTGATTCGGGTAGGTCTAGGGCTCCATTTGATGTGTTTGAGCCCGTTTTGATGAGTGATGAGCTCCATGTCAACAATACGTTAATATATAATCTACCTTTTCTTCCATCAATCCATCTAATTACGAGAAAGGATTGCTGGTCTCCAGATCCCATCATAGGTTGACAGGGCTCTAACTTTTAGAAAAATGATAAAATGCACTTTGAATGTAGAAGTACCTTTTCTCATAGCGTTGATTCCATATGGTTTTATCACAGAAGTTAAGGGACAGAGTGCAACGTCCAGATTGGTTCTCCTTTAAAATTTTGGCACCAAAATGGCCAAAACATTGAAACTTTCCACTCTAATAAGAAAATTGAGACGATGACCTGAACGAAGTTGAAAACTATGGCTTGTATATTTAGAAATCTAATCAATTATTAAAATGTAGAAAACTAATGTTACAAAAAGTCCAAAAGCAATATCTGGTATTGACAACTTCCACCCCTGCGTGCACTGTGTGTGTGTGTGTGTGTTTGTTTTGTTTTGTTTTGTTCTGTTTTTTTTCCCGTATCTCTTATGAAAAGCGAAACGTTTTGCGATCATTCCTTGCATTTGTTAATTTCTACGTTTGATGCTGTTGAAGGCAATCTGGGAAGGCACCTCAATAACCGTCATCCTGGATATGATCGGCAGCAGGGTGATCCTGGTACTCAGGCCATGCAAGCGGTGCAGATCACACAGCCTATTTCTGCAACACCTAACAAGCCTCAACCTCAAGTAAAGTCAGTCTCGGTGGATTTCGACCATCTAAACTGGCTGCTGCTGAAGTGGGTCATTGGTAGCTCTCTTCCCCTCTCCACCTTTGAGGATGAGGGTCTACTAAATTGCTTTAGGCTCCTCAATTCCTCAGTTAAGTTCTGGGCCAGAGAAAGGTTCCAAACCTTCATCCTTGAGGTCTTTAGAAGCATGCGGGAGGATGTGAAGGCATCTCTGGGACAGGTGACTTCTGGGATCTCCATCACCCTTGATTTCTGGACTTCCTATGAGCAAGTCTGCTATATGAGTGTTACAGGCCATTGGATCGATGAGAACTGGACCCTGCATAAGGTTCTTCTTGACATCTCTCACATACCCTGCTCCCATGGGGGTGTGGAGATCTATCATACCTTGTTAAAGGTCCAGAAGATTTATAACATTGATAAAGATATCCTCTCCTGTACCCATGATAACAGTCAGGGTGCTATCCATGCCTGCCACCTGCTAAAGGAGAATTTGGACGCTCGGGATGATCGGAAGTTCCACTTCTACTATATCCCTTGTGCTGCTCGCACACTGAGCCTAATCATAGGGGATGGCTTGAAAATGGCAAAGTCAGTAATTTCCAAGATCCGAGAATTTGTGCATGAGATGAATGCATCGTTGGAGATTGCGCAGGAATTCAGGCAAATTGCTGCGGGTTATAAAGAAGGCTCTTGGAAGATCCCATCTGACATGTCGACACGTTGGAGTGGTGAATACTCTATACTTGATTTTGCTCGTAAGGTACTGCTCGCTTATGCACGAGTGATCTCCTTTTGGCTTTTATATTAGTTTCACACAGAATTATAGGGTACTGCTCATCAACAGACGTATTGTCTGTGGCAGGATTCTGTTCATGAGGGGCCCATGGTTTGTTTATCCAAACCATTGATCCGACGGGAACCACCGGGGATGGGAGAACCAGAGTGGAAGATCCACTCCCTTTGATATAATGGCCTACAGCTAAGAGAAAAATATAGAAATAGTTTACAGAAAATCCTGTATATCTGAGGGATGGGATGTTCCAACTGAGAATATTTCCAGGACACCCCCCATGCACGATGGGCCCATAAGATCAACGGTCTGGATCAGCAAAGCACTGACACCTCATGTACAAATCCTGCCCAGTAGCAAACTCGATTTTTGCGGATGATTAGGATTGATTCTGCACAATTTCTCTCATAATGATCTACGAAAACAATCTTTTGAATGCAGGCCTACACTGCCATAGAAGTTGTTATCAGCAAGCACGCCACTCTGGTGACTAAGAACATGCTACTGAGCACTCATGAGAGGAATGCAATGAATAGGATGCACGCATTTCTCGAACCTTTCTATAAAACCACGAACAATCTCTGCATAAGCAAATCACCCACAATTGGCCTGGTCCTCTTCTTCATGGACCACATCATTGAAACCATTGGTGCCTGCAAGGACAGTCACAACAACCCCGAATGGCTCAAGAACATAGCAGAGGACATGGCCAAGAAAGCTCGGAGTTACAGCAGCCATGTCCATAACCTCTGCACGTACATGGCTGCGGTCCTTGACCCCAGGATCAAGGGGGAGCTCCTTCCAGAGAATCTCAATACAGAGAGCAATCTAGAGGAGGCCCGCAACCATTTCATGAGGATTTATTCGTATGCAACCATGGCAAATGGCTGTAGTAGCGTCCATGCCAGTGAAGAAGCAAGTGGCGTCTCTTTTGCCGAGGAGATTGCAAGGAAGCGGCGTAGGGTGGGGATGGGCACTGCAACTGATGAGTTAAACCAGTATCTGTCAGAGCCTCCAGCGCCTTTAACCATGGATGTTTTGGACTGGTGGAAAGCGAATGGTGCACGGTACCCGAGGCTTTCATCTATGGCTCGGGATTACTTGGCTGTCCAGGCGACTTCGGTGGGGCCCAACGAGCTGTTTTCCAGCAAAGGTGACGACGTTGAAAAGCAGCGGATTTGTCTGCCTGGGAGTGACGTGCAGCCCATCTTGTGCATTCGATCGTGGAGTAGGACTGGGTATAAGTTCAAGTTCCAGTCAGTTGAGATTGACTATGAGAAGTTGATTGAATCCACTGCTGCTGTGGCTGTGCCTGATAAGTACTAGCATGGATTTTGACAGCAAACCAAAGTAGCATTTCGCAGTACCCCCAGATCGGCTTTTGGTTGAATGCGAACGCTGGGCGGCTTTGTTCAACTTGCAGCTCTGGCACACATCTGTTACCATTTAGTAAATGGTATCAACCCTACAACTCATAAGATTGGAAACAAACGTATCAACTGATCCTAACCGACCAACTGACAGAACATCTCATCGATGGGCCAACAGAAAAAAAAAATGCAGCAATTAGCTGTCTCTAAACTTCATTTCCGCACTGTTGTTAACTTCCAACAGGGGCATTTTGGACTGTGGCCCATCCATTAGTGGGTCCGCAAATTTAACAGCCTGGATCCATTCGTCAAGGTGCACCACTCAAGGGTCATTTGGTTAATAACCATTTACTAATGGCACTACTAGATTCGAACTGGATTCTAAACCTCTGGCTCACCATGTTTTTTTAGGCCAGCATGAAAGACAAACCCAAATGAAGCGGTTGTTATTTTTCCACTTTGGCATTTCAAGTTCTACCTGAAACAAACAAAACAGTATTGAAAGTTCCACCCATGGCATTCCTGAGCTACTTGCCAATGTATGCTAGATGAAAATGAGAATGGCATGGGAGTGCATGTAAACACCTGTAACACAGAACGTTGGCCGGCAATTCGAGAATGGGCTGGAGTTGTTGTATTCTGTCATTTTGATTGTGAAGTTAATTAGTGTATTATTCTCGTTGAAAGATAGGAAAATCGACTCTTTTTAGCTTGGAGATTTTGTTTCTTTGTTGTTTCCTTTTTGTTGTTTCAGAAGCACAGATGATTATGGTCGCACAGATCTAGAATTAAAAAAGATAAATGAAATGCGAGAATGTTGATTATTCATATGCTTTGAGGTCAGATTTCATATCTTACTCGTTGTTTATTTTTACAGTGTGTTCTTGTTATCTTTTGATCAATGGAAGATTGGGACCTCATTGGTATCAGAAGTTGCTACAGAGGCTTCAAGCAGAGAACTGACCAGCTCATGATTTAAGCCTAACGGCGATGGTTTGCAGACTCATTTAGAAAATCAAATTGGTGGGTGGGAATCCTGATATGCATTTTTTTTTCAAAATGTTTCTGGTAAATCGCTAGGCATCTATAGATGTGTGCTTGGATTCCTGCCCACTGCCCTTGGTCCATGGACAGTGGAAGATCTCTTGGCATGCACTGCACAATCTTTTTCCTTTTCAGGCTTGTTTAAAGATCTGACAGTGGTTAGTGTCTCATTGCTAACGTGAAAGTTTTGGGATCGTTCTTGTTTAGTATAATATAAATTCATTAACAGTCACTTTAATTTTACTGCTGTATGCCTGTATCAATCTATGCCAATCTCTTGTCATTGGAGAGATGATCCAGTTCTCATGTTTGCACTGGGACATTCCCTACAACTCTCCATGAGCTACCTGAAGGATCGCCGGGATTTGGTAGGACAGGATATCTGAGGTCTAGCCCACGAGCTATTAGACCTGTGTATACACACCTATGGTTGCAAATGGGCTGGGTCAAGGGGTACCCAGAGCTGACCCATTTACAAATCGGTCTGTTTTTTAGCCACTGGGTCAACCCATTTATCTACTATGGGTTTTTCACCCAGCTGCTGCTTGTTGGCTAACTGGGCATAGGCGAGCCAAGCCCCATTATCATGCTTTAAACATGATTGAGTCCGACGTGCAACTATTCTGAATTTACTGAGTCTGGTTGGATCTGATCTGGTTTGATACCATGTGTGACCCCCGATGTGGTCAAGTTGTGGTTCGACTCGAGACCAGATGAGTCGGTCCAAGATACCGAGTCTTGAAATTGGGTCTTATCAAGACCAAGAAACAAATGTCCTGATTATAATGTAAAGCCGATCTAGCGTGGCCCACTCATTGAGCTTTTAGGATTCTAATCTCAGTCGCCGCCTAATTAGTTACTGAACCACCTAGTGAAAGTTGCAAGTTGCAACCAGAAAAGATTCATCCACTGTAGTGAAGTTTGCTCAGCCCTCATGCGTATGTATGAGGATACGCGATCTATTTTGACAAGAAACAAGTATGGCAGATTGAAATATCTACATTTAATAATAAACAAAGGAAAATCAAAGAACAAATACCATCGGTCATTTTATTAATTCTGTATTCTTATTACATCCATCGTGTTTTTGTTAATTTTGAAATGAATTACATTTCATCAATTCGCAGGAGATTCAGGATTTCATGGGAGAATATCATAGAATATCCAATATCCATGCGAACATGACTGCCCTGCCTATTTTGCTTCCTCAGTGATTTTCCGAGATTTATCTGACCTAAGGTTGCTCTGAAACTCTTGAAGAATCCCTCTTTTGGAAGTTCTTACTCGTAAATGAATGAAATAAGAGGGGTAGTGGGGTATTTATATTTCTCCGCATGTGTGAACTGTAAATCCGCAGCACGTTCCTGTTGGGCGGTCGCACAACATACTAATCTCCTCAATGTTTACACTTTGTTCGTATTTTTCATGCTCCAACATCCAAGCCGTCCATAACGTGTATCCTCGAAAACAGGTTAGTGCTGCCACAAGGTGCTCCACATTGTAGAAATTGGAAACGGCTTAGAAAAACTGACCAAAAGTTATTATTATTATTTTTAATTTTTTCATCCGGCCATTTTCCTTTTTTAATTGTGGGCTAGCTATTGATGTGATCAGCTATATTTTTCGCGATAAAATATTAAACAGTGTGACCCACCTGATGGACGGATTGGATCTTGTGTCCGTGTGTCATCCTAGCACACGTGGTGGTGCGTAGATGAGATGCCTTGTAGTGGCTTGCCACTTACCAGATCACCTTGGCGTGGGGCAGAGCACAAGGCCAATATGCCATACCTCCACAGGGAAGAAGAGATGTTGTTTGATACTCTGCAATGTGTGAAGCTTGATAGGCAGGAACGCAGAAAATGTACACGTGGCATACATTTATCCCAATTAAACCGACGAATTTGAGGAACCCACTATAACTTACTCAAAATCCCAAAATCAGATTGACGGAGCTATCCCAACCTCTAATTCCTGGACACTAGCGTTTGCTGAAATAGGGCTGTTGGATATTTTTCATTTCAACCGTCCAATAAATGTTTACCAATACAATAGTTAGATAATCAACAAGGGTCCTTTTTTTCGACACATCTTAACTGGACACACCCGGTTCCCCAAGTTCAATTTGAATTATTTCTATGACACGTGTACAATTCTCTCAGTGCCTGCGTATCATCCATCCATCCATCACCGTCGAACCGGAATAATCCACAATACCTGTTACAGGAAGCGCGTGCAACAGCCAAGCACCCAGGGACCTATGGTTATGTGTGTGACATCCACACCGTCAATCAGTTTTGAAGAACCTCATTTTCACTGTTCATAACAAAAATCAGCTGGATCCAATACTCAGGTGGACCACACCAAGGGAACAATTTAAACTCACGTTTAAAACATTTAAATTCACTCAGTGTGGTCCACCTGATTTTTGATAGGATGATTTTTTGATCTATTTCATTCTGGTGGTGCTTATCTGATGAACAGTTAACACGTTGTGGACCCATGATGGTTTCTACGTTGGGTCCCCATCCCTACTGTTTCCTGTGGTTTTGAGGACTTGAGTATTGGATGATCCTTATTTGTGTGGTGAGTTCCTAAAATGAGGTGGGGCAACGAATGGATGGAGTGGATTTTATATCTACATTACGGTGGGCCATGGAGATCGGGTGTTGCACACTCTTCCTATCCCACGTCCCTGCTGTTGTAGAAATTTAGTTCCATCATCCTCTGCGAGATACACCTGATGAATGGTCCGGATCTATAGCATGTGTGCTTTATAAGCACGTGTGAAGAGATGCATCTCCTTCTCTTACTCGCGCGACTCTCGTTTCAATCGTTACGAGTTGATTCTTCTCCCTCTCCGTTGAACTTCCTCCCTCCTGCGTTCCGTCAAGAGAATGCTAATTCCATATATGGCCCATCTTCAAGCGCCCAAGGCATAAGTACCACACATGCAATCTAGAAACACGTGTAATAGATCCAAGACGTTCATCAGACGAACCTTTTGATTGCACGTCTTCTAGTGATTAATTAATTGATAAGCACATACAAGTTGATCTACACCGTTGGTTATCAAAATTTACGGTCGGTTCAATTATCCCTCCGCAGGCTACAACTAACGAGTGGGCCCACCCTGTTTTTCTGTCTAAGAAACATTTTCAGTGGGGCCGCCCTATGAACGCCACGGATTCCACGAAACATCGACCAAACTGGCAGGACTTGTATTTCCTGCAACGGTGTTGTAGGGAGCCCATGCAAAGAAAGTTCCCTGGGGTCTACCATGATGTCTGTGTGAAATCCATTCCATCCATCAGTTGACCCAAATCATTTTATAACATAGGAGAAAACTTAAGGCAGATTTAAAACTCAAATGGGCTACACCACATGAAACAATGGGGATGGAGATTGCCACCATTGAAACCTTCCATGGGCCCACCGTGGTGTTGAAATTCCATCACAACCGTTCATAACGTGATTTCAAACATCATGAATGGAAGAAATAAATACCATCCTGATCCAAAAGTTTCATGGGCCGTAGGAAGGCTCCAATTACAGTCGTCCCCATCCCCACTGTTTCCTGCGTGTGGACTACTTGGGATTTGGATCTGTCTTATATTTGGGATCACGTAATAAAATGATCTGTATCAACTATTGGACGGAGTGGATTTTACAAATACATCACGGTGGACCCCACAGAGCTTTTTCTTGCAGGGTTCTGACGCACGCGGCACGTCTCTTCGGACGCGGACTGCTTCCTACCCCCTCTTCTAACCACGAACTGGCAGATCTGTGTGTGGGCCACCTTGATGTAACTGTTTATCCACACCGTCCATCAGTTTTCTCAGATCATTTTAATGTTAAAGGCCAAAAATGAGGCAGATCCAGCGGTAAGTGAGCCACACCGCAGATGACTCTTGCATTTAATGCAATCCAATACCACTATTTGGTGTGGTCCATTTGATCGTTGGATCATCCTAATATTTTAACATATACCTTAAAATGACCTGATAAAATGGATGAACGGAGTGGATAAACAGATACATCACGGTAACCCTCACACAGACATTGCGTCCTACCCGCCCGGATGGTAATCCGTCCGGGCAGGGCTCTGTGGGGCCCACTGTGATATAAATGTTTTATCCAAGCCGTTCATCGCTTTTATCAGATTATTTTAATATGTGATCCTAAAAATTAAGCAGGTACACAGCTCCAGTGGACCACACCAAAGTAAGCTGCAGTGATAATGACATCCACCGTTGAAACCTTTCAAATGGCCACATGATGTTTTTTTTTTTTACCATCCAACCTATTCATAAGGTCATGTAGACGTGGATGAAGTGAAAAAGCAAATATAAGCTTGATTCGAAACTTCTCCAGCTCCCAAGAAGTTTTTAATGGTGGATGTTCAATCCCTACTTTGTGGTCCACTCGAGCCCTGTACCTTCCTAATTTTTCGTTTTATACCTTAAAATTATCTGAGAAAAAATATTGACGGCGTGGATAAAACACTTACATCACGGTGGGCCCCACAGAGATGCAATCCGCATCCCGTCTATGGTGCGTCTGTATTTGGCGCTTGAAAAATGCGACGTCTGGAATTAGCGTTTTGGTTTTCTACTCAAGAAACTTCCCTCCTCTGCTGCTTCTGTAAAGGGAAAAGAAGAAATCTCTCTCTCTCTCTCTCTCTCTCTATCAGAGAAATCGGGCAATGGCAGCGCCCGTCGTCCGATTCCCGATCGTGATGGTGGTGAGGGCCATGGGAGCCCTCATCACCACCCTTGTTCTGGTGTGGGCCCTACACTTCCGAGGAGGAATGTCTCTCATCTCCGAAAACAAGGATCTCATCTTCAACGTAACTCTCTCTCTTTCTCTCTATTCCATTTCTTTCTGTAATTCTCTTTAACTTGTAAACTCCACTTATCCGATCTTTCGTGTTTCGATTTACTGTCGCCCGTTGGATTCTATCCGTTCATAGGTAGATGATATTTTTATTCACTTTATGGAAATTTTAGAAAAACAATATCACAGCTGATGTTTCGATTCGAATTCTAGAACGTTGTCTGAAAATCTTCAGAACATGTTATTAACTTATAAGCATTATCAGAACTTTGCGTGAAAATAGTGATCCACACCGTTGATCTGATGGGACCCAGTGTGGATGGCTATCCCCAGAGGACGATCCTAGCACTTTGATGGCCGTCTCCCCATATGGACGATCAAGAGAAAAAAAAGACAGAAATGGCTCATATTGGATGGTTACGAAGGCTGAATATTCTATTCGTGAGGATCTTTAGATGCTGGAGGTTTTTGGAGTGTGCGCCTGGCCCATTCTACGAACGGTCTGGATTGCTGGACCATCAGCCCCACTTGTAAAGATCGTATAGTTCATCCATCCTCACCTTGACCCTGATCGAATGGGATACGTAAGATTACTGTATGAACTGTCCTGTTGAAGCATTGCTAGGGTTTCTTCAATGCCTGGCTGCCTTATAAGATAGGTTGTCGATATGGAAAGGCACATTTGCAGTTTTTTACTAGAGGCAAAACACCAAACCTTGCAGCCATTTGAGCTTGTTGTGTTACAATCCCAATGGTTTTGAGAGCCAAGCTTGACGTGTTCTATCATTCCTTGGGCTTTTGGTGTATTGGTTAGGTTCTTAACAATTGGTATTAGAGAAGGTATGCCAAAATGGTTACGTAACAGCTAGCACAATCCGTACTCTTGACTAACCAAGCTGCAAAAGGACTGAAAAAATATAATCGGAAAACTGTCAGGTCTCGAAGATTTTTCTTTTTCAAGAGCTAAGGCTGCTTCTTTGATTTCTTCCATTGAATTTTTCGATTCCAGAAAACCTGCATCCTTTGTATAGAGAGAGAGAGAGAGAGAGAGAGAGAGAGAGAGAGAGAGAGAGAGAGAGAGAGAGAGAGAGAGAGAGGAAAACTCCAAAGAATATGGCCAAGGGCGATTAAAACCATCAGACAACAAGGAAGTAAAAAAGTTTACAATCTCTTCCGTAATTCCCTTTTTGTTTGAAATAGTCCTATTATCCACAACAATATAAGAAATAGAGTTTACTTGCGCCTGGGCACTGGCTACACCGTGAAAGAATTTAGTATTTTTATCCCCTTCTTTTAACCAGATTGCCTCGGAGCGTTGACTCCCCTTTATCTCTCCTTCCTTTACTCTCGAATTATAGTCTGAAGTATACATATCTCTCAATCAAAGATCTTCATCCGTCAATTGCTGTGTTTCCTCCTTGATGTCCAAATTCTGCAAAGCATTGAGAATATTGTCCATCTCCTTTTCCCTAGGGCCAAAAACTCACTATGCCACAATTTTAGTGTAGATTTGAGCATCAATAATTTTTTAAATAACACAAAGGCTGGTCTGCCCGTAGCATCAAAAGAAACCCACCAATCTTGGACCATTGAATGAAAGTTTTCTATTTCTAACCAGGCCATTTCGAATCTAAACGGTCCAGGGCTCCAATTGATTTCATCAACCTCCAATAATATCGGACAAATGATTTGAGACTGGTTTAGGAAGCCCCTTTTGGCAGGTAAAAGGAAAATTTTCAATCCAGTCCAAGGAAACTAAAAATCTGTTTAGGAGAGCTAAAGTTGGAGGATTCCTACCATTTGACCAAGAATATTTGATCTCCCTTATGGGCAGGGTCTATCAACTCATGATCAAAAACCCACTTAGAAAAATAACGCATGCTGGTCATAACTCGCTCCCTCAAAGATTTTTCATACATGTATCAAGTAACATTGAAATCTCTCCCAATACACTAGGGGAGGGAAGATCTCTCTCGAGTTAATGAGAGTTCCTTCCAAAAGTCACTTCTAAGGGAAGAACGAGTCGACCCATAGACCCCTATGAATAACCATTTGAAACCAGAAGAAATATCCTTAAAAATCACATTAACATCATATTCTCCTACCTAACTTTCTTCCTTTTTCCAAAAACCCAAATCCCACATAACAAGGACTCCCCTAGCTGAACTCAAGGAGTCTAAAGAGACCCACTCCGCCCCTTTCTCATCCCAAATCGATGTAATAATGGAATTGTTTACCTGATTCAATTTTGTTTCCTGTAAAACGATGATCTCTTAGTAATGCAGGGGCATTTTCACACCGGGCTCGAGTGGGGTGGCCTGTGGGATGCAGGGGCACACTCGAGGTGGGCAGCCCGTGTGAGGCGGGTGGCTTGTTTGAGGCGAGCCCCACTCGTGTGAGGCGGAACCCATGTGATTTGGGGCCCACGAGAGGGGTTCGGCCGAGGTCCTAACCCATGAGATGTGGGGCTTGGGCTATGAGATAAAGGGATTGATTCGCCATGCTCTATCAGTTCGAACTTTTAGAGCAAGTGGCTAGTTGTCCTGCATCATTTGGCCTTAGATTTCAAACAACTTCTCTTCACAGCTGCCCTCTTCTGAGGGCAACCCAATTACCTGACACTCCAAGAAAGAATCTTTATAATTGAACTACAGGAGACCCCCTTCCCTTTCTTTCCACCCTCAGAATGGAATGGACTATCCCCGCTGATTTCACTCCCAAACTTATCAACTCCTTGTTCCCTCTTGACACCCTAGGGGCATTCCTAAAGGCAGAATCAGACTAGATTCGAAGCCCTTTTTCCACCACCAAACGAAATAAATCATAATAATCATCACCCCTATTCCCAAACACAACTCCCAATAGTCTGCCTATTTGACAAACAACATCTTTAACCCATCTCATCTTTTTAATGGTTTTAATCAATAAATCCAATTGCTCTTGAGACAAAACAAGAGGAATGCGAAACTCCTGGTTGATATTCTGATCTAACAGATGATGGGAAGCCCTGAGTGGAGATACCATTAAGGCCTCTACCAAAAGTTCCCTATCAAATTTGAGGACTAGGCCCCTTTCCTTGGTCGGCCAAAATGTAAGAAATCCATATTCACCGACTCAGAAGAAAAGGGAATCATCGCAAGGGAATTTACAGAAGAGGGAAAAGAAACCCCACAAATGGAGTTGGAGTCAAGATGGCACACCGGAGAACTTACTTGAGAAGACAACCTGGGGTCCACTGTTGAGGAGAGAGGGATCTATAGATCGTTTGAGAGTAAAGACTTCTTTGCTCTGAGAACAAGAGGGAAGAAGATCTATCGGGAACCCTAGATGATTTGTTGTGCTGAAGCTCTGAGGGGTTGATTCTCCACGGGTGTGATCCAACAATCTCATACTTGAGAAGTTAACCTCAAAAGTTCGAAGCGATTCTTCTGCCTCGAATGATAAGGGGCATATATATGTTCCTTTCTCTTCTCAATCATCATCGTCTGTTGCTCTTCTCGAATTTCAATACTCTCTGAACTTCCCAGTCCTTCCCAAAGCGTCTCCTTATTGCTAGTCTCCTTTTCCAACGATTCGTTTTCTACATCAATAATTAGAGTTTCTCACCCGAGTTGAAGGTTTGGCCATTTTGGGCACATGTTTCTTCACTGAGAGCGAAAAAGAAGTCACTTCTCTCCTGGGGAAAAATATCTCTGACGACTCTTTGGAGTAATTCACACTCATCTGGACATATAATGGAAGTGTCGAGAGCTGGTTGCGACGCTTGGACAACTGTAAAGGAAACTTTGTCCTTTTCGACCATATCGAGATGGAATCGAACATCTTGCGTATTTTTGACACTTTCCTGATTATTGTCAATATCCATCCCATCTCTTGTTAGAAAGCAAGGTTTGAACTCTTCGTCTCGAGTGATTTCTTTGAGATGATCTTCATGAGATGAATAATTGACGATATTTTGATGGGTATTGTCGAGATCTTTTCTCACTAATCGAGAGGCATCTGGAGCATCGACCGGTCTCAAAACAGGATCGGATGAAGAGATCTCCTCTATACGTTGGGCTTGAATCGGGATCGTCTGCAGGTCCACACGATCCTAGGAGGAGGCAAGATTTCTGCACGCATTAACCCTTCTAGACGATTTCTGACACCCTCGCAAACCAGAGGACAAATATTCGGGTCGAGTAGTGAGAGATAGGCTGATATTTTCTATCCACGAGACCCGGTATGTGGCTGCGTCTCCTCCACGTTTCCTTTCACACGAGTTTGCGGGCCACATGCTTTCGGCAATTCTTCTAGTGGATTGTGGGAGCACTTAATTTGAGTTCTTCCTCCCTTTCGAGAGGGGGATTAGCAGAGCCTCCCATCTTCGGATCTTGACAATTTTCAATCGGGCTTTCTTCCTTTTGCACTAAAATCTGCACCAAATCCTCTTCAACCTTGAGAGAAGTCACTTCAAGGATCTTCTTAGACCTCCTTACCCGGATGCAGAGCCTCACCTAGCGTAGCTCCTCCCATCTCTCCGTCGTTTGCTCCACTGTAATCGTCTCCCCAATGCAAGAACCTAAGGAATGAAAGAAATCAGCATACCATAATTCCATAGGAATTCCAGAGAAGTGAAACCACAAATCAGACTCACCAAAATGGGACCAATCTTTCCATCAACAAATGGATTTCATTGGTCCCTCCCGATGTAGTAATCCAATAAAAATGATATTATCTAAATTAACTGACGGGTGAAGAGATCCCCAAACAGTCGATTCATCAAGAAAATAGTGTACAATATTTCCGTGACCAATATTGCAATAATACTGGAACCAATATTCCAAATTGTTGATGGAAAAACCAAGTACGTGATAACAGATAGTTTTGTTATGGGCATTGAATGCGACAAGGATTGAGTAGTTTAGGTACGGCTGATCCTCTAAACCCTGAATTGCCAGGATGCTGATATGTCAAGGATTGGTTGCAAATTGCAAGTAAAACTGTATCAAAACAGTTTAAAGTTGGGTTATAGCTAAATTGGTACGATTCACTTGAAATTCCAACTACTAAGTATATACTGCAAAAATTAGGTAACTCTAAAAGTTCAAGTAATAGTGAAGGGGGATCCCTTATCCTCGTCCAAATATCTGAGTGGGATGTATTCCAATTTTTAAGGATTTGAGCATCATAAGAGTACCATAAATATGAGTGGATTTGTTAAAAAAGAAGTTTAGGAGTTCACTTTGTACAATTTGTAATACATGTCTAGTTTGAAATGTGGAACACCCCATAAAACGTAGGTTTAAGCTGTGGTGTAGGGTTTTCAATTTGGAGCAAGTTCCTGCGAAATCCTTCGAGAAACTAATGCATTTGATGATATTGAGGAATGCTCTTGTTTTGTACACCACACTGAAATTAGTTAATTGCAGCATTAGGTTTAGCCAATTGATGTGGCCTATTTCTGGGAAAAGAAAAGGAAAAAAGCCATTGGTTTATCTTACACACTTGATATTACAATCTGCATGATGACTATATGCCGAATTGAATAATTTGATGGGAATGAATTGGTTTTAAAGGAAAACATTTTAGGTGATTTAATTGTTGTTTTGTCCTTTGTAGGTCCATCCCGTACTTATGGTGATTGGGCTCATACTTTTGAATGGTGAAGGTATTCATTCTACTTCTTTGTACTTTGTAAAGTAATTCCTATTTCAGATTTGACATCACAGTGTCAAATGGGAAGTTCTCGACAAAAACAGAAAACAAGCAAATTGACTTTGCTGCACAAAGTTGTAATTGCCAGTGTTGTAAACTTGAAGGCTGGATGGCTCTATTCTGTCATGTTGCTACTGCTAAGAATATTTCAGAATGAACTAGGAATGATATTATCAAATCTCCATATTTCCATACTCCCAAAACATATCTGTATTTGCAGGAAAAAAAGTACCACCTAGTTACGACTGATTCGAGGCTTCAGCTGCTCTGTCTTCTGTTTTTCTATCCGTGTCCATCTTTCATCCGCTTCGTCATTGTAGCACAAAATACAAGAACTTGAAGAAGATCCCCCTTGAAGCAATAACTTCTTCAGCTTCTATTTCATATTGCTGAAGCTTTTATTCTTGTGAAAAAGTATTATATTAGGAATCTAAAGTAAGAAGTCATGAGTAGAATACTGTGTTGAAGAACTAGGAAGCCTCACATGAAAAGGAACATCAATTGAAATGTACTGTGTGTATGCGCGCTCTCACTGATGAACCATTGTAAACACTCATTTGATGGAGCAATTAACCGTGGCAAATGAATCTTGTATTCATGAAATCCTTCCTATTGTATGAGTAGTATGCATAAACTTGTAAATCCGAAGTTACAGGCGTTCATTGCTGTTGTGGGTTTCTTCCATGTGAGACAGGGTTATGTGCTCACTTGGGTTTCTAGCTAAACAAATGTACTCCTTTGATATTTGTTTTGTTTGAAATGGATAATAACTCATACAGAGTTGATTATGACCAATGCTCCTTTGGCTATATTGTTTATTTCATAAGAAGAAAAAGAAAATAGTACAAATAAATTGTGAGCACAGCTCATTGATCAAGCACCAGAAGAAATTATTTCTAAATAGATTATGACACAACCTGTAGAAGAAGGAGAATCCTGAAGGGCAGAAAAAACTGGAGATTCCCATTCCAATCCAAAATGCAACATATCTATTTAGAAAACTATGAATGTTCAAGAATATTTCTTAATTGTTTTGCTTCAGCAATGGTGGCATCCAACAAACACCAGTGACTATTTAAATCATTGACATATGTGGCCATTATTGGGTATGCGCATGATGATGATGATGAAATTTCTTGAGGGAGATGGTGTATAATTACTAGGGATATGCATAAGTAGGATGAATTCCACTTAGAATATTAAATATTGGAGTTTCAGAGTCTAGTTAGGTAAATAGAACTCGGGCAGGCCGAGAAAACATTCTTACCAAAAAAATGGCCTGTTAAACCATCATATACATGTTTAAAACCAGAAAACAATAGATGTTTGGGATCCTCCCATTTTTCTAGAAAATTTTAATATTTTTTCACATTTTTTTCTTTAAAAAAATTGACTGTTACAGGGCCGTTGCAATATCCTCCCACTACTCGTATTTGTTTTTTGTTTTTTGCATCAGATTACTTGAAATCATTTGGTCTTCCACTTTTATCACTCCATTACCATCAGAACTCTCACTATCACCACCACTCATTACAGGGCTGTAATGGTTGTTATGGTCCATATCATAATGGCCATAAGGCTGGCTGTAATGGCCATTACCATTATTGTGAATACCTTGATCCCAACTAATTGGGGTTGACTACATGAATCCTATTCTGCCATTCCACTCTATCAGGGGCCATATCCTCTGTTAAACCATAGGTCTTGCCTATTTCTCATTGCACCAAGGTGCCAGTGCAGCATTGCTTGCAATGATTGCCCTCGCATGAGCTTGAAACGTTGTGTTAGGATTCATGAGCTTGAAACTCTTTTCTCTTTTGTTTTTCTTTTGGCTTTGGCCTAATAAAGTGTGATTCATCTTTCAAAAAAAAAGAGTCGGGATTCAGGAAAAGGATATGAGAAAAGTTTTACACTGGCTACCCACCTGACACAACCCTTTATTCAAGCTTGGGATTGGCAATGGGAACTGCTATGATACAGAAGTATGAGCTTGAGAAGCTAAAGATTTCTTTCTTTCTTTCTTCTTCTTCTCGTATTTATTTATTTATTTATTTAAAAGTTTGAGAAAGCTAAAACTGTTGGCCATCAGAGTCTCCTTAACGAGCGTTTTTATGGATAAACGACAATGACTATCTGATTCCCACCAAATTTCCTTCTATGCAGTCTTACCCATGCTTTGGCAGCTCCAATGGTGTCAGCATATTCCAAGAATACCTTTCCAACACATTAATGACTAAAATGAATAACTATATAAAAATAAAGGTCTCACCAGTTGATCTGGATGCTTCGGCCTGGACCGTTCAACCAGTTCTTTCTGACAATGGATTTTTGGTCACCTGACCTACTTTGGTGGGTGGATGCAGTCCAACTGCCCAGTGCGGTTGGGGTTCAAGATATTGCAGCTAACAAACACAATGGAAATATACCAATCTACCAATCATTTGACTAAATTAACTTAAATTCATTCGGCATCTTTACAACTAGAATGATTTTCACGCACATGCACTTTACTTCCCAAGATTTCACTTTCACAAACTGTTCTTTGTTTCTACCAAATACTCTCTCAATTTTAAATATCACTCGTAGAAAAGATACATCCTCATTGAAAATTTCCAAGTCTTGGACTTGGTTCGTCCCTGTTTAACGATCGTTAATCAATCTAAGGATGTGTATACGGCATAAATTTGTATAAATGGTTGGTCTGCATGACATTTAGTGTTTAGCAGTAGTACTAATTCACATGCCTGCAAACTTTTGGTTGGACCTTAAAAAGTTAGGATGCTTGTAATGTTCAACTAACAAGGGTCCTAAGCACATGAAATGGGGCATATGATCGTTCAATCTACTTCAAGAAGTTGATCTCTAAACTACTTTTGAGTTATTTGAACTACTGTAATTTCTTGCTTCTTGCACTCAATTCTCTATATCTGGTGACTGCAGGCATGTTAGCATACAAGACGGTATCTGGAACCAAAAGTTACAAGAAGTCGGTGCATCTCATAGTGCAACTCCTAGCCTTCTGTTTGAGTGTGATCGGTGTATGGGCAGCTATTAAGTTCCACAATGACAAGGGCATCGACAATTTCTATAGTCTGCATTCGTGGTTGGGTCTAGCCTGTCTAGTCCTATTTGGCATCCAGGTGTGTTCCAAACTCCATTTATTTCCCTAGGTCGCGTTTAAATTCACCATCACCATGACCATTGTCAAACAACCACTTTCTCTAAAAGCTCAAGCCTTTAGAGGATGGCATATCAATGGATATCAAGGGACTAAAAAACTCCCCCGCATGTGTGGGTGGAACTCTACATGGGAACATATTGGGCAAGGGTGGAGGGACACTCACAACTCACACCATAAATGGTCCCCTGTGGGAGGATATATTAGGGAGGCATATTTGCTGCTCCTGGCATTTGAACACAAGACCTTCCGCTCTAGTAACATGCCAAACAACCACTTTCTCTAAAAGCTCGAGCCTTTAGAGGATGACATATCAATGTATATCAAGGGACTAACAACCATCATCATCGTCTGAGCACTGTTTGGGAGATGCCTAGAAATGAGTATTAGAGATCAAGTTCTATAATACATAGTTACTGTTAACTAAGATGAGATGAACTCATTTTTAGGCGTCCACCAAACAGGGCCTTAAGCCTTATCCCAACTAGTTGGAGTTGGCTACATGAATGCTGTTCCGCCATTCTGTTCTATTGAAATGTCAGATTGTCGGGATTCATGAGAAAAAGATGTGGCTGAAGCTTGACACTGGCTACCAACCTCCTTTAGCTAGGCTTGGGACTGGTAATGAAAGCGCAAAACTCCTGGCGGAGATGACCAAATTGCAATTACTGCTCTTTGTATTCATATTGAGAGGTTAGTCTCCAGAAAAGAATCTAACTGCAATTCAACGGCCTTGCTATCGATACTGGGAAGTAATTACAATTTGGTCATTTCCTCTCCTTTCATGTAACTATTACAATCCAATCCAACAGTGCATCAAAACACAGCCCCGAATGCCTTTTTTTTTTTTCCCCTTGGGGATCGTCCATTTATGCAATTTATGTGATTTGATCACGCATTTTAATTTGCTGTTATAGTGGGGCCTTGGATTTGCAACCTTTTGGTACCCCGGGGGTTCAAGAAATATCAGAGCTGCCTTGCTGCCATGGCACGTGTTTTTCGGCATTTACATATACGCCCTCGCTGTTGCTACCGCCACTACTGGTATCTTAGAGAAGGCAACTTTTCTTCAAACCAATAACATAATATCGCGGTACTCAACTGAGGCTTTATTAGTTAATTCGCTAGGAATCTGCATTGTAGTTTTGGGTGGTTTGGTTATACTTGCACTTGTCACTCCTACAACAGCCAAAGTTGATGCATACAGAGCCACAGAATAGGAAAGTATTCGAATTGTTCTGACGATTGATTGGAATTTAAGTTGTGTTGTTTGTAATGGAATGTCGATGTTTCAGAATAAATGATTCACGTTACCTTTTCATTTGATGCAATTACAAGCATAGTTCTAAAACTTGCTGACTAGGCTCGAAACTTATTCCTGAATGTGACTCCATCCCAACCATCAAGACCCATCCAGTCAACCCACAAACTCAATCGACTCGATGTGACTAGCGAGTCATTCACCTGGTCAAGAGTGTTCATTGATGAAATTCAGGAGTAATAAGCAATTTCAACCCCTAACCTCTACAGTGGCTTGATCCAAATGTTTCATGTGTTGGGCTGTATCAGCATATCAAGCCTCAGAGGTCATCGATGGGCTGGGCCGGGCTGTTGGATTCTCTGGCCAGGTTTGGGTTTAGCTTTCACACGTGGCTGGTGTTGTTCCTGGCAAAGAAATGGGCTGAGCCTGTGTTCATTCTCTTTCAGTGCTTGGCTGAAACCCGAATTTAGGTCCGTTTACTTCTGCCATTGGCCTAGCTTTTCCTCAAGTTTATGGCCATGGGCCAGGCTGGGCCCACATTTCAGGCCAAAAATTTAAATTGTTGGAAGTGGCAATGGGTGGAGTTTGGACTTGGTTGGGGTCAGCCCAAGCCTGATCTTGATTTACTAAACGGACCAAGAATTCTCGCCCAATCCTGTCCCACGGTTCATTACCCTTTGAGGCTTTGACCCAACCTGACCGACCTGACCCATTTAATTATATAAGGGTTGGGCTTGATTGACCTGGTTGACCAAACCCAACATGATCCAACAGAGGTTTAAGAATGGAATAAGACACTGACTATGCACAACCTAGCTCAGATCATGGATCTGTACATAACATTAAAAAAATTAATCTGTACTTTTCTTCTTATGGGTTTTGGGTATGTTAGAATAGGTCTCTAGCACAACCTATTGATAATCTATTTGGGTCGGGTCGGGTAGGGTTCAACCCAAGCCAACCTATTTACTTATATGGGTCATATTTCTAGCCTGACCCAACTCGCTACCCACTTAGGTTGGCCAACCCACCTCAAAAGTGAGTTGGGTTAGTGGATCCACATGTGACCCGACCCATTTCCATCCCAAGCAGCCTGGCCTGAGCCATATCCACTGACCCATTAGGTTGTTTGTGCCCATCGATAATTCCTAGCTGGATTTCTTTTGGAGGCCTGGAGTTGGCGTCCTCATCCTTCCCACCAATTTAAAGAGAGTTTGTGAGAATCTAGAAGGCATTTCAAAATGCAAATTTTCGAAAGCCAATTTTTAAAGTTTGTCAAGATGCCTGCTATGATTCTCAGTTTCGAGATTTGCGCACCCACTCTCAAAGTACAGTGTCTGCAGGCAAGCTTTTCCCTGATGGGCGGTTTGGGTTGACGGATTTGGGGCAACGATTTGTGAAATCCACAAATTCTAAGTCTCCCTGTTTGTTTTTAATCGGGGATTTGCTAATTCTATGGATTTTCTAAGCTTATACCCCTTATATCTAGAGCTGTACACGAACTGAGTTAGCTCAGTTAACTTACTTGACTTGACTCAAAGAAACTCGGCTCCAAACTAGGTTTGAACTGATTTTTTTAGCTCAAAAAAATTTCAAGCCGAGTCCGAGCTTGACTCAATTCCACTCAGAACCTGACTCCGTTCGAATCGATACGACTCGGATTGGGTTCACTTACACACACAATGCTCACCAGTTCGAACGGAACTTGTGCGGACTTTTTTTTAGAGCTCATCATATGTGATGTGACTCCAAAATCACCCAATTTTTACTTTGATCCAAAACTTCATGGGCCATAAAAATGCAAATAGTTTCCTTCCTCGATTTTCATTTTTCTTTGTCATGGACCACTAGAATTTTAGATCAGGCGAAAATTTATCGTTAGGGTTTCATGGGATTTGCATCACATGGACCATTCAGATTAGATGCCCATGACACGTGTGCAAAGGTGTGTAGGTGCGTAGGTGAGCATCTCTCTCTCTCTCTCTCTCTCTCTCTCTCTCTCTCTCTCTCTATATATATATATATATATATCTATATATATATATATATATATATATATATATATATATATATATATATATATATATATTAAAAACCATAAAATGTAAATTCAAACTCAGCTAGTAGGCTTGAACTCGTACTTGGGCCTACCAACTTATCAAATTACGAATATGACTTCAAAATGAAAATAGTCAGTGGGGGTTGTGCGTGGGACCCACCAAATGGATGAGTTGGATCATTGTCCACGTGAGCAATCGAATGGTTGGGATCATCCATGATACTATGAGACCTACTCGATTGATGATTTGAATTATCGTCCATATGAGCACGGAGATGCGCCCCAATCTCATCTCTCTAGAACTGCTGCCGTTCTCACATAAAGCCGTCTTTGACATTCTGTCCTGCCCGAAAAAAAAAACAAAAGAGAAGATTTCATTTCTCTCTCTCGACAAGCTTCCCTGTCCCACACGTGCTTCGAGGCACCCCATTCATCCCTCCTCCTTACACGTGGAGGTGGGCCCACTTTTCCACGTGATCCGATTCCTTCTGATCCCTTGAAAATTGCGGCCTTCTGTATGGAAATTCCTTGCATTCCGCTCCGCGATCTGTCCTAACGTTTTTTCAAAACCAATGGATAATATAAGCTCATGGGAAAAGGTTAGAGTTGGAAATATAATTCTTTGAATAATCATCCACGCCAATGTGATCCGACCCGTTCATCTCGCAGGCCCTATCATGGATGATAGGCCATAGCCCAAAAATTCAGGCCCTGTTCGATCATCTTAATCATTTGAATGGATGACTTTTGAGGAAGGAAAATTGACGGTCATAAGGAGAAAGTTTCTTCCACGGACGGTCCCTTTTTTATTCCTGATCCTTTGGTTTTAAGGACTATTTCCTCGTGCAGTGGGAAGCGGATTGAGTACTGAGTAAACTCTGTGGGGCCCACTGTGATTTATTTAGCTGATCGACTCCGTCCATTCATTTTATCAGATAATAATATGGCTTGTTCCCAAAAACGAAGGATATAAAATCTAAAGTGGACCACACCACTGGAAACACTGCGAATTGAACGTCTACTATTGAAAATTCTTAGGGCCACAGAAGTTTTGGATCAAGCTGATATTTGTTCTTTCCCTTCATTCATGTATGTGTCATCTTATGAACAGGTTGGATGAAAATAAACATCACTGTGGGATATAGTAAGATTTCAACAGTGGAAATCATTATTCTCTCTGTTTCTTGTGGTGTGGTCCACTTGAGCTTTGGATATACTTAGATTCTGGGCTTAACCCCTAAAATGAGCTGAAAAAATGGATGGACGGCCTGGATAAACGATATACATTCACGGTGGGCCCAACAGAGTTTACTCAGCAGGATAAAAGCCTATGAGAGTAACTCGGTACGCAATCCGATTTCTGTGCAATGACTAGGGGTGTACACGGGTCGGGCCGAGTCGAACTGGCCTCAGCTCATCCAGGCCCGTTCAACAGCCACACCAGGTCCGAACCGGACCGGCCTGGTCACCGGGCCAACATCTCCAGCTCGAACGGGCCCGGGCGAGTTCGGGCCGAGTTCGGGCCAGTTTCGAACCTTCGAGTTCGAGCAAGTTTCGAACCTGAGTTCGGGTCAGTTTCGAACCTTACAACAAGTTCATGGGAAGGGCTTGGCAGGTAAGGTAATCCGTGTCCCATTAATTTACAAGGCCCTCGATCAACGGTTTAGATAGTTGAACTATAAACTCCACAAAAAATCTTCTGGCCTGGAACGTTCGATTCCTCCCGGTGACCATGCTGCCCAAAACAAATGGGTGACTAGAGAATTTGTTTTAGCAGTTTATTTGTTTTATACCTGTGGCCAACCTAAGGTGTTTACCGGCCTGATTTCGAATCAGAAGATCTAATTAGTACAAACCAACCGGATGAAACTAAGATTTCATTTTTCTAATCCATATTAAGACAAGAAATGTGGCCACATGTGTTTCACATCTAAGCCAGTCCTTATTGGGTCCCACTTTGAACATCCAATGGCCCAAAAAAAATAGGATGATAGACTCACCATCAGTCATTATTGCTTTTCCAACCATTGATTCTTCTGGTAGAAATGTGGGCCAACTGATAAGTGGGAACCAGGGCTAGCCCACCTGATGACTGACCCAGATCTTGTACACATGACATTTTGCCATGTTGCAAATCATCTTCACAATCTTCATGAAGAAATGATTTGATACTCTTGCAGAGTGATAGATGAGACATGAGCAGTTAGAAGTTACTTAGAAATTAAGTATATGGCTTTAAACTTTTCAAATTACAAGAACTAGTTATATATATATATATATATATATATATCTATATATAATAATATATATATATATATATATATATATATATATTATATATATATATATATATATCATGAACCGGGTTCGGACCGAGTCGGGCCGGGTCGGGTTGGGCCGGGGCGAGTCGGGTTTCGGACCGAGTCGGCCGAACTGGGAGGTATCCGAACTCGGCTTGAACTCAGTTTCGAGCCTAGAAAATTGGCCCGTCTTGACCCGAACTCAGTTCCGGGTCGGGCCGAGTCGAGCTTTTTCGGGCGCCGGGTCGAGCGAGCTAACCGGGCTAGCCCGGTTTGTGTACACCCCTAGCAATGACCCTTTCATGGTATGGCTCGCTCGAAGAGCGGATCGGATCTCGTCCATGCGTGCAACAACTTTGATATTTCACAGGATCATGCACGTGCTCCATGGAAAATGCATACGTGCGAGAAGGCTTCTTTTTTTTTTTTCCTCCGTAGAGAGTGCTGCTGCTACTTGGCATGATATCATGGGACATGGATTGGCATGATCTCGAAAAACGGATGGACGGATTGGATTTATCAAAAACATGTCTTTGGGTCCCACCCAGCATCCTTGCGTAGTAACTTACTGCGCAAGGATGCTGGGTGGGACCCAAAGACAGTTTTTGATAAATCCAATCCGTCCATCCGTTTTCGAGATCATTTAAGAATTTGAGATAAAAATTAGGTATATGTAGAACTAAACTGGGACACACGAGAGGAAACAGTGATCATACAGTGCAGCACCGTTGAAGCATTCTTATGCCCAAAAAATTATTGTATCAGTCTATATTTTTGGTTTTTCCACTCATCCCATTGACAATGACCTTATAAAGGGTTTAGATAACATATAAACATCAAGGTGGAGCCTGGGAAGATTTCAACAGTAGTAATTTCTTCCCTAATTTTCTATCTCGTGTGATCCACTGAGTTTTTTATCCGCCTCATTTTTTGTCGTACGCCCTAAAATGAGATCTCAAAACGGATGGACGGAATGGATTTCTCACATACATTGTAGTGGGCGCCATCCAGATCCTTGCGCAGGAACTTCCGGCGAAAGGCTTTCGCAGGAATCCGCGTCCCGCCGGTACCGACGTCGGTGCTGGAAAAGCTCCGTGGGTCCCACAATGATGTATGTGTTTTATCCACGCCGTTCATTTATTTTTCCACCTCATTTTAGGGCATTGGGCCAAAAAAAGAGGCAGACACAAATCTCAGGTAGATCACACCTTGGAAAACAGTGGAGATTGAACGTCCACCATTAAAAACTTCTCGGGGGCCACGGAAGTTTGGATCAAGCTGATATTTGTGTTTTCCCTTCAATCAGGTCTTTTGACCTAATCAACCGGTTGGATGGTAAATAAACGTTACAGTGGGCCCTAGGAAGTTTTTATTGGTCCGCATTCAATCACCACTGTTTCCTGTGGTGTGGTCCACCTGAGATTTGGAACTGCCTTACCTTTTTTAGGTTCATAATCTAAAATAAGCTAGCGAAATGGATGGACGGCGTGGATAAAACACATAAATCATAATGGGCCCACGGAGCTGTTCCAGCACCGACGTCGGTAATAGAGGGGTCAGAACCCATATCCGAGTCCGATCTCATGCAACGTAAGTGTCTCATGTTCAGTGGTCCTGAAATCGCGATCTTGCAGTCAACGACTGCCACGTGGCAGAACCTGCTGGACAAGTTAGAAGAAATGGGAAAGCTGTGGGTGGTTGGACTTTATAAATTAATATAATATAGATAACATTATTCAACCTACATTCTTTTAATTTGGATCATTCATCACGTGGGCCCCCTATCGTTGATTCTAATCCTCTGGTAGGTCGCGATCGGACGGTGCAACGTGCTCTACAGTTGATGATCTGACTGTTCTTCTGATGGGATCCATTGGTTGGGGTCTACGCTAATCTATGATGGTGTCCACCAGATGAATAATCTGAACCGTAAGCCAACAAGGGTGAAGTGATCCAATCACATCTACGGTCGTAGAAAGAAGAGGGCAGATCTACTACAGAGCTTTTTAGGTAAGCTTAAATTATATCGTGATTTGTAGGGTCTACGATTATGTTTTCATGACATCCAATCCGTCCATCATGTGATCCACCTCTTTTCCTACTTGATGTCCAAAAATCACAATGATTTAAAAATTAGGTGGGCCACACCATTTAAACTCACGCCTAAAACCTCTAAAATCAAGTGGTCTGGCCCATCTGAGTTTTGGGAATTGCCTGATTTTTCGTATGCCCACTCATCCTACTTGCGCATATTTTGAATGGACTGGGTGCCATGTACAAGACATAGCGGTCACCACACACACTCTAGATGGTTTTTAATGGTGGATGCCCCAACGGTGACTGTTCCCTGTGGTGTGGTCCACCTGAGTTTTAGATTGATGTTTTTCTTTGATGGTAATGTTAATATGAGATGGAGCACATGATAGATGGATTAGATTTCATGCACACATCACGTGGGCCCCACACAGTGTTGTTGTTGTCATGGAATCATTCTCCCAGTATATTTAATTTAAATGCCCCGTAATAACGAGATATATTAGCTTACACGTGGGAACGTAGTCTGCGTGGAAGCAAGCCAACCATCAGCACCCTTGACACGTGTGTGGATGTGGGTTAAGAAGATTTTCATCATCTAATTTTATTCATGGAAATATCTTCTCATGTGATATGCTCGGTCTGGACTTTGACATGAAAGCTTTCTCATATTCATACAAGTTTAGACACGGCCACCATTTCTTGGACGGTGGTGACTCATCCATCTTGACGTGGCTTTTTTACAAATCAATCTCGACCATCCAAATAGTGGGAACCACACTTATATAATGATCCTAGCCATCGAATTATATATTTGCCGTCAAATGCACAGCTAAAAGCTAAATGGACCCATTCAAATTCAGTTTTCATAAGTTGGATGATCGAGATTGTCTCATCGGAGTCTTGGACTCTTCTCCATCAATAATAGGGCCGGAATTAGTTTGGAATGTGAAGATTGCCACACGCCTATGCCAAGTGCATAATAAAAGTGGTGGTGAACGATCACCATGGTCTTGTGCACGTGACCTATGCAGGAGGGTAAGATGCATTCATGCATCTCCAGCGGACTTGGGAAAGTACTGTTGCTAAGTACAATGTCTCAATGCTAATTATAAGCATGCATCTCTCTCTCTCTCTCTCTCTCTCTCTCTCTCTCTCTCTCTCTCTCTCTCTCTCTTACATTCTCTCTCTCCTTCACACACACACCCCTCTCTCTCATTGAAATTAATCATCACCTAGATAAGACATTGACATGATCAGTAACATGTTTCTATAAGTTCATAGTAATTTTTTTTGCAAGTATGCAAGCATCTAAAAGGGCTTCCTCCAAAGTGGGTACAGACATGTATGACCAGGCAATATTTGATTTCAGGAACTGTACATTTCATTACCTTTTCTTTGTCATCATGGGTTAAACATCAGCTAATATGGGGCCCATTTTTAATTGAAGAAGATTTTAATATTTCTATTGATTAGATTTAAGATAGACATATATATTAACCCTCATTTAACTCTACTTAACATACGGTTTGAGGAGGTAGATATATAAGAAGGGGCCTTGCTTCTTTGTACATGAATGGTTTGTATTCATTCAATTCAGTGTCTTATTGACCAAAAATGGAATATATTATTTCATTTCAGTGTTAAAATTAATGTGTAACGCCCTCATAAAATTTTGAGCAATTAGCAGAAAGATCATAGGACCAATAATTTTAGAAGATGAAACTTTATGATATTGTTGAAAGAAATGCGCTTCTTTTAGAGACCTCGATCGTGACATTTCACGTAAAGATCCATGTGTGAACTAGGTGGGCCTATCACAAATCAACCTTATTTTGTAGATAACCATTATAGTAACTATAAGAGATTACATTATGAAAACTATATATAACTTATTTATTTCAGCAATAATGAAGAGAATATATAGAAAAGATGAGAATTTTGTAGAGATTTGGGGAGATCTTAACAGATGTACATTTTAACAAATAAAAAAATATTTTAATTTAAGTAGATTACCTTAATTTATGCTAACAAAGCAATAATTGTTAGAATCATAGTTAAACTTGAATTTTTCCCACATGTGTTATTAAGGTTTATAAGGGAAATGATCACATTTGTTTGAATGTTTGTGAGTTCTCATGAGAAACTCAAGTGGGCCACCCCACAGGAGACGATGGGATGGAATGAGGAGGGAGACACCTACCATAGATAGTTTCATATTGTATGTGGGCCCAAAGTGTTGTTTATACACAATGTTAACGTAACAGTGATATGGATTATGTGCGGGCCTACTTTTGTTTCTTTTATCTTTCTTTTCTTTTTGTATGGTGTGAGTGGGATGATTGTTCAAATATATTGTGTTCAACTTGAATCACCACTGGTCAAATAAAGCTCGGAATCCACAGTCACTTAGAAACCCTAGAATTACTTTCATAGTTAGACAACCGCAAAAATTCTCCAGACTAAGCGACTCTTGAGGTCAATCTGCGATCGTGGATTCCGGATAAGGGCCTCGACTCTCAAATGATTTTTTTTTTTTATTATATTATTATTTATTATTATTTATTATTTTTTATTTTTAAGTGAATGGTTAGAGGACAAGGGAGAAGGTTGTAAGAAAAGATTTGATGACTTATAGTTAATTTAACGTAAGATATAGTCCTTAACCTAGTTAATGGTAGAACAAATTCTTCTAGCCGACCTCAATTAGTTGGGATAAAGTATAGATCATGATGCATAATCACCATAATGTGTGAGATACACATATTAGAGGTGTTTTCACCCTGTTGAAGCAAAGGCTAAGCATTTTGTTAAAATTTCGTAGGACATATGGCATACATGTCGTTGTGTATGTTTATATGCCATCATTTCATGTGAGTGTTTGGCTCAAATTTGGTTATGCGTGTTGTGCGTGTGTATTGGGGTGCCTGCAGAGCCGAATGTGGCTCGAACCGAACCGAACACATATGACCTCAAGCATTGAAATAGACTGAGAGTTTAAGTTTTGTACAAATCTACCATCTATTTAGCTACTAATCAAGATAGATGAATTGATTAAGGAGAGATTTGTCATTCTAATTGGTTATTTTTGCCTTTTAGACGAAAGGACTTTTAATTAAGTGCATGATAACAACCACAATTCTATAATAATAATATAAAAAGAAAGAATGGTAGGACAACAGTTGAAAGTACTTTATTAATATTTAGAATGAATACTTGCTATGAACTTCAATGGGTAACGACGATTTATTTATTGCGCAATAAGAAACTGAGCTTTGTGGCAAGATGGTCGTCTATTCGTTGCTTGACCAGAAATCGAGTTTCATGGCAAGATGGTCGTCTATTCGTTGCTTGATCAGAAATCGAGTTTCGTGGCAAGATGCTTGTTAAGCGTGGAATGATCGTCTATTCATTGCTTGGTAGGAAATTGAACTTCGTAGTGAGACAGCTGATGAAAGGTGGATCTTTGATAGTCTGTTCAAGGACATGGTCAAGAGATTAGACACATAGTGAGAAAATCGGTGGGGTCAACAATCCGTTCGAAGACTTAGTAAGAACCAAGCACATAGTGATATGGTCAATGGTTCAATTAAATGTTTGTAGATTCAGTTAAAAGACCGAGCTTTGCAACAAAATGGTCAACAAATTCATTTAGCATGTAGCAAAAAAGTTCCTCACCTTTTCGTTTGAGACTAAGTGATCTTCCTGTTAATTAATTTAGCAATGTGTTCATGGACATAGGGTGGGGGATAATAATCTAATCGGTCAATGCTTTCTACAACATTGCGTTGGCTAGCAGTGAAGGAATTAGACCAAAATGAAACTAAAAGCGTTTTTAAGAGAAGAAGTATAGGTAGTGTTGCACCGTACAATAGAGTTATCTTGGGTTGGTGTGGGCATGGAGCTCTACGGTCTTAGCTTTATTTATAGACATGAAAGGTGATTACTAGTGTATAATCTTAAGAATTGTTTTTACAATTCTCGCTTCAATCAATCAATTAATTAGCAAATGTGGCCAATTTCATTCTTCCATCAGAATTACTCTCCACAATCTTTGTGCAACCAACTAGCTATCAAACAAGCTTGGTGAATCATATTATGCCTTATGTAATCATAAAAATTGGCACTAGTTAACTATGCGATTATGTGCACTTTTCAAGTAATTACATAAACTATAGCTTTTTATATTCTATTTCGTGTTTATATAACAGTTGCTCACTTTGATTCTCTTGATCATATGACAAGTGCCTTATGACAGTGGCCATATAAGCTTCCCACGGTCTTCCTTATGTCGATTTTATCCACGGTAAGAATTTCATCCCGATCTCCCATATAATGATACTGTTACATGTTGACTTTCTAACCCTTTGATATAATAATGTGAAATCGGGTATAAACAATGTTTATTTATTTATTTATTTATTTTATTTTTAAGAAACGATTTTATTCATTCACAAAGACTGGGTTACATTCGGGCCTGCCCAGAAAAAAGAGCCAGGCAGACCTATCTTGAGAAGAAAACACAAAAACAGAAAAGGTAATTACAAAAAAATTATTCCCTGCCATCACGACCTCACCCGCCCCCAAGCCCACCCTATCCAAGAAAAGCAGGCCCCTAACATAATGTGGCAACTCGACAACAGTTGAGAACTGAGAAGAACATTTGGTCTCGCTCCCAATTTTGGCCAATGCATCAGCAGGGAAATTGGCCTCCCTGAAAGTGTGAACAATGAGAACTTGGCCCAACATTCTGAGATTTTGGATTCTCTTGATCCAGTAGCTCCACTTCCATCCCGGACATGAATATATTCATATGTGCCATGGATATATTCATATGTAAACATCCCAACAGATAAGTGCCACTTAGCAATCCCATGAGAAAAACAATAGATGATGATATCAGAGAATGCATGTGAAGAGATTGATTTAACAACTTGTCTTAATATCCTTAAAAGAGGTTTAACAGCTTGGCTTAATTTTCTAGCATATCTTCTCTATTCTTTATAAAACATTGAAAGTTCCATTCAAACCCCTAACCTCCGTTGAACTGAGGAAGAGAAAATCTTTGATACTCTGGAAGAGTATGATCGCTGATACACATTAACTAAGAAAATGTACATGTGGAATATAGGTAACTTTTATTAAACCAACTCAATCGTTGGTCCCAATTTCATTGTCTTGTAAACGAAAAATTACACTGATTTGATTTCCTATCTAGTCGATTGGTGGACAATTAATGGATGGTCAGGATAGAAATTACTCAATTGATTTGTATTCAACAAACGAAACAGCCACATTAATTAGAGGTTAGGATCATTCTGTAAATCTGATTTTGGACAATGATCAATCTACTGTGGTCCCTCAATTTGGGCAGTTTAATTTGAGTTAACACATGACATATGTACAATTTCAAAGTAGCTGTATATCATGTTGGGGATTTGTGCTGCGGACCACATAGATCTATATCTAGGATAGTAATCCAATGACACCAAGCAATCACAAGAGAACACACAGATTTAATGTGGAAAACCCTTGTGGGAAAAAATCACGGTACAAAGTGACAGAATTCCACTATAAAAGCATAAATTATAAAAAGAAGGACTTACCCGATTCGAATAACCTCGAATCTCACCCTTGTTACACTCTTTAAAAATCCTAAAAACCCTTTTAGGAACCATTGGAACCCTTTTAGAAAGCTTTTGCATTGCCCTAGAATAGCCCTAGGGACCCTTATTTATAGTTTAGGAAACTCCTCTTCCACACCTTTGTGAAACCGCCTCAAATTTACGCAGTTCGCACAAAATTTGCACAGAATCTGCAAAACCCTCGACTAGTTGAAGGAGGGTCTCAACCTGTCGAGCGGATCCTCGATTGGTCGAGTAGCAAAAAACACAGCTGCTGGACTTCGAGTCGAGCGGGCCTCGACCGGTCGAGCCAGGCCCTCGACCAGTCGAGTAGCGTGGTCGCATATAGATTTAAGACATCTGTTTACAACAATACAACATATCAATCATTATACTCCACCAGAGTATCAAATAACTCCCATTATTACAAAGCTAATGAACCCCATTTCCTTAATCTTTCTTTAATTACCTCTACTTGGTCTACTTCTTCAAAGTACACAGCATACAGGATAACAATCATTGCTAATAAGAAACAACCTTAATTTAACCCTTTTATTGAACTGACGGTGGGTGTACTAATAAGCTAACAGAAAAAAAAAAAAAAAAAAAAGCCTTTTATAGAAACATGAGGATTTTTAATGTCTGGTGGGCCACTTAAAAAGCACATGGTCCACCTCATGTATTATAAATAATCAGATGCTTTCATGGAATTCCACAAGGTTGTAAAGATAGACATATTAATGTAGGAAATCAAGGGTCAAAGATGAATAGAAAAAATAAGGCAAGGAGAATGCAAGGGAGGCGAGAGCTGGCTGAGGATGCAACCCTTTCAATCAGGAATAAGATTATCGTGATAGTTAATCATCTTCTTAAAACAGTGGTGACTCATCCACTATACACATGGCACGATGTACACAAATCTAGACCGTCCATGTAGATAAAAATCCTGAGTGCGGTTGCACTGATCGAATGATCACAACTATACAAGCTATCGAATGGAACTAAAAAGTATAATTTTCAACTGTTTGAATTAAACAAGAAAACTAGATAGTTAAGATCATCTGATACGAGCGGTTCATGGTCTAAGCTCCATTCACAATTGAATATACGAATTGCACGGTCCAGATTGTCTACTTACAATGCCTATATACGGTGGATGAGTCACCACAAATTTGGGAAATGATCTCAAATTATCACTATTTCTTAGACCCTCAGTCTTATATATTTTAATAAACGGGATCTGTGATATATTGATTGAGTTTTTCCCTTTGGGAAAGCGATGGGGTATGAGTGCATGTGATTCTCCATGTGAGATTTTCAATAAAATGATACATGTGTCATGTGGGCCCCACTTAAGAGAAGCAAGTGTAAAGACAGGAGAGAAGGCAGGAAATAGAAAATCTTATTTATCTTCCCAAAAAAAACAGAAAGGAAGACAGGACAAAGCAAAGAGGCTTCCTTCCATTCCACCAGGACCACCACCCTTCTAATGTCCTTCTACACGTGACTGTTGCATGCAAGTCAATTTATAGGAATATTTTGAGTGCTGTCCTTAGGGCCAGGTTATTTTGGTACTCTAGCAGTTTAGTAGTTCATATACACCCGCACAAAAGTTGTACACGTGGCATATATAACCGACATTAACTGTCCAAATAGCCAGATTTCCTTTCAAGCATGATTGAATGATCCTAACCTCTGTTTAATTAATGGGATATTGATCAGATGATGAGAACCATACAATTGGCATCTGTTGGGGAACGTGGATTGCTTAGCAGTAGCCACGTGGCTATTGTACGGTGCTCTATGGGCCCACAATGATGTATGTGTTTATCCATCTTGTCCATCCATTTTAGATAATTATTTTAGAAAATGAGGCAAATCTTAAATATCAGGTGGATCACACCATAGGAAATAGTGGTTGTTGTAGGAGAATTTGAGCTGGCCCCAATTGAGGAAAGCTCGGCCCGGTCACTTGAGTCACATCATCAAAGCAGGTCGGACGGTAGAGCTAAATGAGCCGCCTTTCGGTCCATCTTCTTCCAATCATCATCAGTGATATCCTTGGATTTTGCTGATATGCCTAAAATTGGAAAATATAGGTCATTGCAATAAAGCAAGTCCTCCATCTTAGCCTTCCATATGGTCCAGTTAGAACCATTGAGGCTGATCATCATTGATGATCCACTTTCCATAATTCAAAACTGATCCTATCCGTTTAATGAACTTAGCTTTGATACCACTTTGTTGGGGGCTTTACACAAAGCCTTAGGATCTAACCCTCCAGAATAAACCAGAACTATGGATAATAAGCAATGAAAATAATCAATGCATCGATCACACACCACACAAGAGATTTTTACGTAGAAAACCTCAAAGAGGTAAAAACCATGGGACCTCGTCCAGATCAACAATCCACTATGAAATAGAACGTTACAAACTTCTTCACTCACGCAGGAGTGGATAAACAATGAAAGAAACAAAGAAAACGGAGAGATCTCACCGATTACGAGAACATAGAAGCGTCGAGATATATATAGATTGCACAGTAGATAACCTCTAAGAGCATAATCTCCCTTCTATAAGCTTCCTCTCTCTCTCACCTTTAATAGCCCTAAACCTTTTAACAAATCCCTTGTAAAGCTTTAGAAAATCCTCTTATTGTACCTAAAAAGCCCTAGGAACTCCTATTTAAAGTTTTAGGAAACTCCTTTCCGCATCCCAGTTGCGAAAGTACTTGCGACACGAAATCCGCAAAAAATCGCGGAATGAATCTGTGTAACCTCAACTGGTCGAACCGAGTCTACGACCGGTCAAGAGCCACCTACGACCGGTCGAGCACCTCCTTCGATTGGTCGAGCACCCTAGAGAAAAATAGTCCACAGTTGCTGGACTTTGAGTCGTGGCACGACTCGTCTTCCACGACTGGTCGACCACCAGCCTTCGACTGATCGAGCAAGGCTTATGACCGGTCGACGACGGGTCAAAAAACCCATCACACATAATAGGGATCTTGTAGATGAATCCTCAGCTAATTTGTTGTGAGTCATGAATATTTAATTCAATTTTGCTCAATTCAGAAAAAAAAAAAAAAGAAGAAGAAGAAGAAAAGTTAGATAGGCTTATCACCATCGCCTAATTAGGTCAGGTGGGAAACATGTCAACATTTGAAAAGCGTGGGGCCCACTAAGGAAATGTGGATACCTAGAGCGGTTTCGTGGGAAACGCCCATCATTGTCTCACGGTGATCTGATCAGAAGTTTGCGATGAGTGCCTACCTAGAATAATCGACTTGTAATGTGCACGGTGCAATATGCACCTTTCCCTTCAAAAATCCTTCCAAACCGTGAAATAGACACCATCTGATGATGAATGTGGGAGAGGCACCCCAGGTCAGGTGCGCTACTGACCGGTCATCCAGAGTTTGAGCACAGTAACTCAAATTAAATGGACCGATTTTGGGAACATCTACACACAAGTCAACCACAAAATCAGATTCATTGAACCATCGCGCAGACTTTGCTTAATGGACCAATTTTCATATTTTTCATCTTAACCGTCCATCAGATGTCCTCTACTCAGCCAGCTGAGACATCAATTCTGTGTAAAGCTGGACCATGGTTTGGAAAGTTTAGCGATTCACATGCCAAGTGTACCATCCATGAGTGCATGAGTATGAACCATCAAAACTCTGTCATAGCATTAATACCCCTTATCTTTCAAGAACGTGAGAAATTCAAAATAACACTAGAAGATGAAAATGTCAAGAGAAATTGAATGTGGCCACCCATTTATTGTGTCACCACCCATCTAATAAAATCCACAGCGGCTTCTCAATCTCAGATACTCAGAACTCAGTTCAGTTCCATTACATCCAAGATAAAATAAAATAAATACCATTACAAATCATAAGAGAAACTAGACAAAAGAAAAGAATTAAAAAAAAAGAGAGAGAAGGAAAGGAACGGAAGGAATGAAAGGAGAATTTTGTAGCACTAAAGTCCAAAACAAAGGCATTTACTTTGTGCCCATGTGTTTTGGTTTTGTTAGGAGTCTTATGTTATTTCTATTCCTTAACAACTTCTACTTCTTCTTGGTCCACCTCCCACATGGGATTCTCACTATCCCCATCAACTTCTTCTTCTTGGGTCCACTTCCCACATTAGATTCTCTCTCTCTCTCTCTCCTCTCTCTCTCTCTCTCTCTCTCTCTCTCATTTGGAGCTTGAATTCCTATCTTTGTGAGAAGAGAGGATGGCATCAATGGCTTCCTTCACTTGAGCAACCTCAGGAGCTTTCCCACCTTGTGGTGGCCAGAATTCGTCGGTTGCCAATACCTGCCACATAACCAAATAATATGTTACACAAATGCGTATACATCAACAAGATCGAAGATCCAATAAAAATTATTCCCATTGATCCATTGGGAAGTTGAAGAGATCCGAACTGTTCATCAGGTGGGCCCTAAAGTGGATGACCCATAGCTCAAAATTGACACTGGGCATCAAATATATATGGACTGTTATCTTGTAGTGCTCACTTGTGGGATACTGCCTGAATAATTAGAATAATCAATGACTGTGATTTTTTGACCTATGGACCCTTCATTTTATGCCCCCTCTCACAATAAATGGTCTAGATCTTGTCCATGTGTGGACATAGAGTTCTATGTCCTCAGGGTATATAGAAATCAGGACCTTATATTAATTTTGCTTTGGTTTTATCCATGTGATTGTGCCTTAATTACCTTCACTTGCAATTGAAGGAACTTCACATAGCTTATGGCTTTCTCTAACATGGTCACCAAATCCACCTGCATTTAGATTCTAATGTTAATTATCATCATAATCAACAATGACCCATTTCAGATTGCCAACTACTTAACAAGAAAAAACCCGCCTTCGTCCCATTCGGTACAAGATCTTGCAGTATCTTCAGCCGTTCAGTGATCCGCTCCCTTCGATTCTGAAATCATGAAACCGATCTTCGATTGAAGTTGTTTCGAAAAATACCCACAAGTAGATGTGAAATTATCATTGTCTAAATAATTCTAATTAAGATTAATTAAGTAAAGTAAGCACACCTTAGCGGCAATACTCTGAGGGTCCTTTGATGGAATTGGCTTTGGTTTGGCCTTCTTAGGCGGGCCGCCACAATGCTTCTTTAGAGCTTGCATATCACTGCCCTACAATGATAATCTCTTGGTAATCAAGACCCTAATCATCATCCTTTTGTGTTTAAGAGTTGTAGGCTAAGAAGTGGAAATATAGAATAATGAAATGCAACTTTGTGAATCGTGGGTATTGTTTGTATATCTAGTTTTAGGAGGGCCCTTAATAGAAAGGGTTTTGATGAGAATTTGGACCTGATTATCATGCACTTCATGATTAATCCAACCCTAAGTGTTAGTGCACTTAAGAAATGACTTACTGAATAAGGGCGTTTATGGTAGCTTTTGTCTGATCCCTCAGTGTCGTGGACATCTTCGCTGGCTAGAGCTCCTGTGTATAGCCACCCAGGCCGTGCATCCCCATGTCGACCTTCCTTACAAGAATTGTTCAGCGGGCCATATCCGCTGGCCGTCTCATAACAGTTCATGTCATCATCTAGGCGGGAATCAATGCCACTATTCGAATCGAGGTGATTGCACTGATTGCCGTGGTCCTCGGAATCGACCCAGATCGAGTATTCATCTTCATGGCCAATCTTTGGATGGACGGGGTGAGAAAGCCGGTCCCCTTGATCGAAGCTAAGCACAGAGCCACTTGAGTAGGACCAATGATCAGGCCCAGTCTTGAAGTTGAGAAGAGATTGAGCTTCATCAGGAGAAGGAGAATCGGTGGCTCCAAACATGAATTCGCCGGGCCCGTCCATGTCGTGAAGATCGGGTAGAGAAGGAAAATGGCCAGTGGAGAGGCTCTTTAATGGGCCGTCTGTCTTCTCCGAGCCATCTCCTTCTTCAAGCGCCGCCTTGTGGTAGCTCTTGCAGCCGAAACATCCAAGAGGAGAATCGGACACTTGAATCGACGATCCGCCATAAGCATTGCTGAAGTATGAGTAGGATTGGATCGAGCCCAAGTGCGAATCTTGTGCAACAGCTCGCTCTTTTCCAAGTGCCATTGAGTGTCTTTGTTGCACCCAAGAGCTTGAACTTGAGATGCTTAGGCTAAAATGCAAGAGAACTCAGGTCAACACACAAGGAGAAAGGGGATTCATGAAGATGGGTGTTTTGTTTGGAGATGAAATTCTTCTTCTTATATATACTCAAGACTTGGATTATTGTTTCTTAAGAAGATTGTGTTAGAGGAGTTTGATAGCCGAGAGCATGAAGAAAACAAAACCCCCATATTTCAATATTAGGCCCAAAAACCGCCTGATTTTAGTTTCAGGTGAATGATCACATAAGTTCGAGCGTATGGTAATTATTGTACGTTCCAGCTGTTTGGGGTCCAATATTGGTGTATATATGGGATCCAAACGGTGAATCTGGTGTGCCGCCTCATGTTAACCACATATCCCAAGAATCATTCAGATCCAAAAGTCTAGTGGGCCACAGCAAAGAGATCAATGTACCATGATGCCTAAGACTTATATATTCACGTGGTGTGGCATGAGTTTTGGAATGGCCTGAGATTTTTGTCCCTTCATCCTTTTGGGGGACACTTGATGACTGGGAGGGATGGCATATCCAAACATGGTGGACCCCAAATTTCATTTGGGAGTTTCTATGGTGGTTTCCCAATGGCCCCCATTTCCCTTTGGCATGACACACGTGCGTCATGGATCATGGTGACTTTTTTTGGCTTTAGGCATAACATATGAGTGCATCTAATCGACAGGTTGGATGATACTCACACATCATGGTGGGCAAGCAAAGAACTAGATGGCTAAGATGGCTTGGTAGCTGCCATTGGTGGGTGATGGCCCATTCATTCGATTACTTAAACGGATCAGTGGTCCAGATCGCTTTAGTGGACATTTTGGTAGGAGAGAGATTTATTCATGAGAAAAAGAGTATTATATACTCTGGCAGAGTGCGATGGATGAAGGACATGCACTTGAAATTACTTATAGAAATTGGATACGTAGGATATATACAAGTAGTCCAAATTAAACCGCCTAAATTACTGTCCAAGTTTTGAAATATATGCATCATGAAAGAAAAATTACTCTTTTATGATTATCTGTATATGAGTTTGGTGGACATTTACTGGACGGTTAAGAATGAAAAATATCACTGGTCCCCATGTTTCAACGGATCTGATTTTGTTAATTTGATTCAAAGACAGTGAATTCTATCATTTGAGTTAATGTATATATGACTCGTTTATAGTTTTTAAGTACCTGTGTATCAAGTGTCATACACAGCCAGAGTATCAAATAACTACTCTTTATTTTATTAGATTGTATCATTCTTTGTTAACATATGAATAGTTATAAGACCAACCTTTCCAGACCATGAAGTGTTTGTTATGGCCTTTCAAAGGCCAGCTCACTAAGTTGTGGTAATTCTTCCACTCTGCCCATGTGTAGAATACATGCATGTTGATCCAGTCCGACTGAATGATGGACTCTATTTTGGATGGACCATAGGCCAAAAATCACACCAACCAGACAATCTCAATCATCGGATTCTGGATATTGAATTCACACCGCTGACCATTTCCTTTCCCACCATTCATTTGATGACCCACGAACTGAGAGGTTAATATTATCCAATCGATGCACCAATCCACAATAGAGTCCATGATTTGAACGGTTCAGATTGGTGTGAATGCATGCCACATGCACAGTGGACGAGTTACCATAAGTTAGTGAGTGATGTCAAACGCATAATGTTATCTAGCACTTTATTAAATAATGTGGGGTGTTTTGACATAAATTAAGAAGTGAAGGGGTTTTATGCAAGAAGAAATGTATAATAAGTGTAGATGTAAGAGCAATGGCATTGAATAACACGCATGGGAATTGTTAGCTGGCACATGAATGAATGAATGGATACGAGAGAGAGAGAGAGAGAGAGAGAGAGAGAGAGAGAGAGAAGCAAAAGAACGGCGGATCTATCGCCCTCCCACGTCTTAGATTCCTCTGTGAGTTAAGACGTACACCTTCCTTGTGGGTTCAAGAGACTGGAGCACGTGCATTCAGTGGCATACGAATTTTTATGGATATCTTCCAATCTCTTAATAAAATCAAGTTGTGAGAAGATGTATCTTTGGAAAGAATCTGAGAGACATAAAATGATGGGATTTTATTATATTTTTATTATTGTTATTATTATTATTACTACTATGATTTGTTACGTGTGTAATTGAAAGTACGACTGCTAAGCCATAATGAAACAGCTTTTTTTCGACCCCGAACGAACTTTTAAAACAAGGCCAAAAAACCATGATCACAACTTCTAAGAATAGGACACTGCTTCAATACAATTATGACTATGGGCTCTAAAGAGTTTTTAGTAGTTGTATATAAAATCTGTTAAATCCAATTTGCTGAAAAATGAGTATGACCATAAGTTGAAGCTATCGCCAAATAACTTTTAAGCTAGATCAATTGTAATTATTTATTTATTTATTATTATTATTAGTGATAGAGTATTTGGTAGGCTAGAGAAATATTCTTGAATTAATGTATTTTAATTTATTCTTGTTATGATGTATATCTATTACGATCTCTTTAGATTCTTACAAATCTCATATTCCTTTATATATTTAGTTGTTATTATAAATAATAATACGAGGTGATTTACCATACCCATTCGACCGTCATCAACCCAATCTTATGCCACATTGTCACCGGTCTTTGAGTTGCTAGTTTTTGTAACTGGAGCGGTAGTAATGTAAGTTTAATTTTTCAAAATCTCCACTACAACCCCATTCATACCATGTTCAATGCAAATCCGGTGAATCCCAACCACCATCTTCACTGCATAACAACACCAACTCATATCCCCATTTCAGTTACCACTACTTAAAAATTCTGATCATCTGCACCCAAGTCATTCGTCATTATTAATACATTACTGTTTCTGCCCCCAAATCCACCGTACGATCTATCTCCACCTGGCTAGCTCAATCTTCGCCCACTATTATCAAGGAACCCACAGGCCTTATTGACATGAGTGGAAACTTGTGTCTGGGTCAAGCTTTCGGACGTGGTATGGTAGAGTATTATACATAATTTCAGAAAATTATTTTCATTGTCAAAACATCTGCTAGAAGAGTAACGGTTAAACACCATACCATCGAAAAAGTAATGAGTGAAATCTCTAGATCATTTGTCATCTATTTAAAGTGTTCTTGGTTCACATCCCAGAAGTCGTCAAAAGTACCATCTTGCCTAAAGACATGTCGTTTTATCGCCGCTCGTCATTTCATCGTCATTGGAATCTTGTGCTTTTGAATAAATATTCATTATATATTTCAAATTCAAGTTACTCAATTCAAAGCACTTTGAGTTTGAGGGTGGATGTTAGAGTATATTAAGTAAATTAGGATAATATTCCTGAAATATTAGGGTATTTATACTTTTATTATATTATGTATATGTTGGGATCTCTACAGGTCGCTTACAGATCTCACATCTCCTCTATTTATTCAGTTGTCATTAGAGTGATAATACAAGTTAAACTTTTGGTAATGTAATCACTATGATTTAACAATTAGAGGTTGGGTTTTTTATTCATTATAAGCAGGAATTTTACAATTTGAGGATGCGGATTACCTATAATTAGCCCTAGCATGGCCTAATGAGATAGCATGCATACACTTGTTAAATGCAAACAGATTAAACAACGACTTTGTCCTTTTTATTTTGTCTCCACATATGACAAGTGTAAGCGGTAATTTTTTAATGAACTAACTTAATATAACATCCGGTTATAATCCGAAGAGGTCATAGTCAAATCTTCCGTGTAGTACGAGACTCTTGTTGGTTTATCCAATCCATTGATCTGGCCCCATATTGGATATACAATGCCTATAAATCTCTTTAATTTAAAGATCGTGACTACCAATTTTTGTCATTTCTTCATTGAATGTCGGTCTTTGGTGCATCTCTTATTAACCATGTATTTACATGACAAGGTTGATGTTGACCCCATGATGAGATTCTTTTGGGAATGGTTCATCCACAATGGTCCTAACAGATTCATGGATTTGGATGCATAGATTAGATACCAACAAGGAAATTTCAGCCTATTATTATTATTACTACCCTACACATGTTTTCAAAAGAGACTATCCAATCGCCACCTTCTGTGATAAGTTCCACCATGTGTTCGAGATTCAAGCAGTCCATCAGATCTACAATCATATCCGCATGGATTGGTTTTGCTACATTTTATAATATGATTGGATGGTTAAAAGAATTTAAACAAGCTTTTCTAAGCCAGTCTTTTGTGTCTAGCATGTGGCTTGTTTGATGACTGACCAGATTTTTGGCACATGACGTCTGAGGTTCGATGGTCTTGATTTCATACGTGCTCTGCATTGGCACGTGCGTGGTCTGTAATGAGCTCTCTTTTATGAACTTGAGGGATTAACAAACCTCATTATCATCATGATCTTTATATAATAATAATAATAGTGTTGTTGTTGTTGTTGTTGTTAGGTGAGATTGCATCAACCCCATGGTTTCGTTGAAGATGGGTCACTGAGTCAACACTAACTCGGTAATTCTATTGGACATATTGTGGGGTGAGTCAACTGAAAAATAAGTTGAGTACTCAACTTACCTTTTCTTCAAGTTTAAAAGGCCTGTGCGTGTGTATATATATATATATATATATATATATATATATATATATATATATATATATATATATATATATATATATATATATGGGAAAAGGTTCTATGTGGTCGAACTCATGGGAACTTCCCATGAGGTCGAGCCGTGTGGGCCCACCGTGATGCGCGTCAAACATCTACCCCATTAGTCAGATGCACGATTCCATGGTTGACCAAGGGCTTAAAAATCAAGTCAATCCATGATTGTGTGGGCTACACCACATACAAAAGTTGAGAGGGGTTACCCTCCATTAAAACATTCATAATCATTTGTTGGGCCCACCGAGATGTGGTTCACAAATCCAGCCCATCCATTATGTGTGTCCCACTTGGATGCACTCAGGGTCAGACCAAGTTTCAGATGCATCCAAATTTCAAGTGGGCAAACCAAGTGCTTTTATATGTTTTAGGCATGTCTTCACATGATTTTAGATGGTGGGTCCTTGCTCTTGCTCGGGTGGTAGACTCTTAGGAGTTTCAACACCCGGTCAAGGGTTCAAGTACCCGTAGGCGGTGAAATTCCACTAGCGTGAGTGTGTGCGTGTGTTTAAATATATATATTTAAAAAAAAAAAAAAAAAAAAAAAACATGATTTAAAGGGTGACTTTTGGGATATCCCATGATTTAAAGGGGACCCATCAAATTCACGGTGTTGATGTTCGACATACATCATGGTGGGGCTCACACAACTCGACCTCATGGGAAGTTCCCATGAGCCCGACCGTGTAGACACACAAATGTACATGAGGTTGACCTCATGGTTAACTTCCATGAGGTCGAGCTATGTGCATGGGCCCCACCTTGATCTATGTCGGACATTCACCCCATCAATCAGATGCACCCTTCCATGAAGGGACACAGGCGTAAAAATCGGGCCAATCAATGAGTTAGGTGGGCCACACTGTAGGCAACAGTTGAGAGTAGATATGCACTCATTGAAACCTTCATGATCGTTTATTGGGCCCACAGATATGTGGATCAAACATCCAGCCCATCCATTATGTGTGTCCAACTTGGATAAGAGGATTCTTTCGAGTTTAGTAATGCCGTGTTATTCCTTCAACTCAACCCACGCTCTAATCTGGGTTGAGTCGACTGAGCTGGTTTTTGTACTTCTAAACAATGCATTCCTTACAAGGAGCTTTGTATCGAGCCATAAAACACTTGAAATCGATCTCCAGTCAACATGGATCTGAGCCCAAGTTTCAGACATTAATCAATGTTAATATCTAATCCATATAAGTACTCGAAAATCTTAAATCGAACGGTCCAAAGCCGTTGTATCATATCTCTTCACAACACCCAATGAAGATTAATGCCCCCATCTTTTGTTCCTCTAAGTAGAAAAACAAGTAAATAAAATTATAATAATAATGTATGCATCGGAAAGCGCACACATTTCACCTGTCGCGGGATATTGTTCCTTTCCATGAACTTAGAAATTAAAAATCACAACTCGAAACACTCAAATCCATCATTTTTTTAAAATGGTTTAGTCCATTATTATTCAGTAAATGGCATTATCTCCACAAAGCTTGATTGGTGCAAAAATCCATCCAAACCATCCAATTAGCAGACCACCTCATGGATGAGACATAGCCAAAAAAACACTGATTTTAAATCTCCATAAATCTTTGATCCATAAAACGGTAAATGGATCGATCGGTGAGTTGTGGCCCATTGATTGGTTTGTCCGAGTTGATTGATTGGGGTTAAAGATTGGAACAAGCTTAAGATCTGGCCTTTTAAAAAAAAAAAATGGTTTTCTTCCTATCATCAAACTTTAAAAAATGTTAAAACCATGCTAATGAACTTCTTAAAACACCTGGCCAATTGAATAAACAACACACCCTTTTTTTCTTTTCTTTTTTATTATTATTATTTATTTACACACGCACACACACCCCACACACTCACGCTAGTGGAATTTCACCACCTATGGGTACTCGAACCCTTGATCGGGTGTTGAAACTCCTGTGAGTCTACCACCCGAGCAAGACCAAGGACCCGAATAAACAACACACCTGGCGTTAGCTATTGTTTTTTTTAATTAAGTTACACTTTAAACTAATCATTCTCTTCTTCAAAGATGCCCATTTGAAGATCTGTACATAAACATGGATTTGAAGATCTCATGAATTTTTAGAACAGTTGTACATTGTCCAGGACGGTTGGAGTTGTCCTTAAATGGCATATACTGATTTTTGTATTATGTATACATAATCACATATTATTATTTTTTATCTAAAGATAGTAAGAAGACAAGGCCAAATGCATCTGATCACATCGAAATCAGGACACTAATCCATTTTGATGAGTTAGCCTCCTAAAGGGTGTTTGAAGCCCCATTCATATCATAAGAGGAGGTAGGTGTTTGGTACTCTGGTGGTGTTTCATGCTTGATACTCAGTCACACAAAACTTTTACATATGGTGTATATTTAATTCAAGTTAAACTGTCTAAATTGTGGAAGGCACTGTAACCGAGTCACAAACCAAAAACCAGAATGGTTGAATGATCCTAGCTTATGATTTGTGGACACTTGTTGAAATAGTAGGATTGGATATTTCTTTATTTGGACGGTCCAACAGATGCACACCAATCTGAAAGTCGTATTATCAAAAAAGTGTAAATTTTGGTTTATGATGGATCTAAATTATTTGGCTGTTTCAATTTCAATTACTTATAAACCATGTCTATCTCAATGGATCACACGGCTAGACCATAATGAAAGTTCACCACCATTTTAGGCATGATTTTACACTGTTTGCAATAATGTGGTCCATCTAATCACTGGACTAGCATGATTCTTGCCTCCCTGATGAACATTGGCATTTGGTTGGACCATAAGTTATGGTCCACCAATTGATAACTTTCATATTAATTTCATGGTAATTGTGATTTGAATTTTAATTTATTGTATATATAAAAACTCTTGAGCGGGCCTTTAATGTGCATGCAACATCCAATCTACCTGATTAATTGACCTTATCATGAGAATTTTCTCGGGCAACAATCAGCCAAATATACTCATTAAATGGGTCAATTTTATATTTTTATATTGATCAATGGTTAGAAATTATTTCTATGGTGTGGCCCACCTCACGAGGACATAAGGCTGATTTTTGCACAAGATGAGGCCAACCTATTATTAGATTGGATGTTGCATTCATTTAATAGGTTGGAAGTTATCTGCTAGGTGGACCACAATTGCAGTGTTCCACATACCTTCTCATTTTTCACCTATAAAAACATGGATCGGCCGTGTTTTTTTTTTTAAAATTTATTTCTAGTAAATAATCTAATCTTTTAGATTTATTATGAAATTTCTTAATATGAAAACATCATGATACTTAGTGCGACCAAATGCGTCCTCAAGTCAATCGCAGTGTTTTTTTTATACTCATAGTTTTACTTTTAACCATTCATTTAATATCTATCATTGGGATGGTTAGGATTGTCTTGATGAATATGATTTTAGAGAGATGATCCATCTACAATATACCCCGTAATTTGGATGATCTGGATATCCATGCAGAAGTGCCAAATGGGAGGATGATGAGTCACTGCCATTTATAAATGGTGGATAATTATCATGGGAATCTAGAGCCTGATTTAAGTGATCCAGACTGTTGGCCTGATGGGACCCACCATGGTCTTGATTTAGCATTCTATCGGCAGCCCAAACATTTCATAATTAGGTCAGAACTTGGGCCCAACTCCAAAACATTAAAATTCGGGTCAGGTTTGGGTAGAAAAGATGCAGAAGCAGCAGCCAACCCAATTTATTTAATGGGTCAGGTCCAAGTACAAGAGGACCCATACTCAGACCCATTTTATCTCGTGTCAAGTCTGATTAGGGTGTAAAAGTTACAGGTGGGTTTTCACACTGTAGCTAGTATTAATTAATTAGCCAAATGTTTAGATTTTCCTATATATTAATTAAGGACTTTTCCTGAGTATGGATTGGGTCCAGGACTAGGTTGGCCTTGGGTTCGATTCATTTTAAGATGGCTCATATAAGCCCAGTTTAAAACTAGTCTAAGAGCTATCTTGGCATCTCTACTCTAATTCAATAAGAGCTATTCTAATAAGCTCATTTTGTTCTGGCTCTTGTTTTAAATAAATTCATTGGTAAAATCATTTTTTCAAGTCCAAAAGAAGTCAATGGATATCAAGGGACTAAAAAACTCCCCCGCATGTGTGGGTGGAACTCCACATGGGAACATATTGGGCAAGGGTGGAGGGACACTCACAACTCACACCATAAATGGTCCCCTGTGGGAGGATATATTAGGGAGGCATATTTGCTGCTCCTGGCATTTGAACACGAGACCTTCCGCTCTAGTAACATGCCAAACAACCACTTTCTCTAAAAGCTCGAGCCTTTAGAGGATGACATATCAATGTATATCAAGGGACTAACAACCATCATCATCGTCTGAGCACTGTTTGGGAGATGCCTAGAAATGAGTATTAGAGATCAAGTTCTATAATACATAGTTACTGTTAACTAAGATGAGATGAACTCATTTTAGGCGTCCACCAAACATGGCCTCAAGCCTTATCCCAACTAGTTGGAGTTGGCTACATGAATGCTGTTCCGCCATTCTGTTCTATTGAAATGTCAGATTGTCGGGATTCATGAGAAAAAGATGTGGCTGAAGCTTGACACCGGCTATCAACCTCCTTTAGCTTGGCTTGGGACTGGTAATGAGAGCGCAAAACTCCTGGCGGAGATGACCAAATTGCAATTACTGCTCTTTGTATTCATATTGAGGGGCTAGTCTCCAGAAAAGAATCTAACTGCAATTCAACGGCCTTGCTATCGATACTGGGAAGTAATTACAATTTGGTCATTTCCTCTCCTTTCATGTAACTATTACAATCCAATCCAACAGTGCATCCAAACACAGCCTCGAATGCCTTTTTTTTTTTTTTTCCCTTGGGGATCGTCCATTTATGCAATTTATGTGATTTGATCACGCATTTTAACTTGCTGTTATAGTGGGGCCTTGGATTTGCAACCTTTTGGTACCCCGGGGGTTCAAGAAATATCAGAGCTGCCTTGCTGCCATGGCATGTGTTTTTCGGCATTTACATATACGCCCTTGCTGTTGCTACCGCCACTACTGGTATCTTAGAGAAGGCAACTTTTCTTCAAACCAATAACATAATATCGCGGTACTCAACTGAGGCTTTATTAGTTAATTCGCTAGGAATCTGCATTGTAGTTTTGGGTGGTTTGGTTATACTTGCACTTGTCACTCCTACAACAGCCAAAGTTGATGCATACAGAGCCACAGAATAGGAAAGTATTCGAATTGTTCTGACGATTGATTGGAATTTAAGTTGTGTTGTTTGTAATGGAATGTCGATGTTTCAGAATAAATGATTCACGTTACCTTTTCATTTGATGCAATTACAAGCATAGTTCTAAACTTGCTGACTAGGCTCGAAACTTATTCCTGAATGTGACTCCATCCCAACCATCAAGACCCATCCAGTCAACCCACAAACTCAATCGACTCGATGTGACTAGCGAGTCATTCACCTGGTCAAGAGTGTTCATTGATGAAATTCAGGAGTAATAAGCAATTTCAACCCCTAACCTCTACAGTGGCTTGATCCAAATGTTTCATGTGTTGGGCTGTATCAGCATATCAAGCCTCAGAGGTCATCGATGGGCTGGGCCCGGCTGTTGGATTCTCTGGCCAGGTTTGGGTTTAACTTTCACACGTGGCTGGTGTTGTTCCTGGCAAAGAAAGAAATGGGCTGAGCCTGTGTTCATTCTCTTTCAGTGCTTGGCCGAAACCCGAATTTAGGTCTGTTTACTTCTGCCATTGGCCTAGCTTTTCCTCAAGTTTATGCCATGGGCCAGGCTGGGCCCACATTTCAGGCCAAAAATTTAAATTGTTGGAAGTGGCAATGGGTGGAGTTTGGACTTGGTTGGGGTCAGCCCAAGCCTGATCTTGATTTACTAAACGGACCAAGAATTCTCGCCCAATCCTGTCCCACGGTTCATTACCCTTTGAGGCTTTGACCCAACCTGACCGACCTGACCCATTTAATTATATAAGGGTTGGGCTTGATTGACCTGGTTGACCAAACCCAACATGATCCAACAGAGGTTTAAGAATGGAATAAGACACTGACTATGCACAACCTAGCTCAGATCATGGATCTGTACACAACATTAAAAAAATTAATCTGTACTTTTCTTCTTTATTGGGTTTTGGGTATGTTAGAATTGGGTCTCTAGCACAACCTATTGATAATCTATTTGGGTCGGGTCGGGTAGGGTTCAACCCAAGCCCAACCTATTTACTTATATGGGTCATATTTCTAGCCTGACCCAACTCGCTACCCACTTAGGTTGGCCTAACCCACCTCAAAAGTGAGTTGGGTTAGTGGATCCACATGCTGACCCGACCCATTTCCATCCCAAGCAGCCTGGCCTGAGCCATATCCACTGACCCATTAGGTTGTTTGTGCCCATCGATAATTCCTAGCTGGATTTCTTTTGGAGGCCTGGAGTTGGCGTCCTCATCCTTCCCACCAATTTAAAGAGAGTTTGTGAGAATCTAGAAGGCATTTCAAAATGCAAATTTTCGAAAGCCAATTTTTAAGTTTGTCAAGATGCCTGCTATGATTCTCAGTTTCGAGATTTGCGCACCCACTCTCAAAGTACAGTGTCTGCAGGCAAACTTTTCCCTGATGGGCGGTTTGGGTTGACGGATTTGGGGGCAACGATTTGTGAAATCCACAAATTCTAAGTCTCCCTGTTTGTTTTTAATCGGGGATTTGCTAATTCTATGAATTTTCTAAGCTTATACCCCTTATATCTAGAGCTGTACACGAACTGAGTTAGCTCGGTTAACTTACTTGACTTGACTCGAAGAAACTCGACTTAACTCGGCTCCAAACTAGGTTTGAGCTGATTTTTTTAGCTCAAAAAAATTTCAAGCCGAGTCCGAGCTTGACTCAATTCCACTCAGAACTGACTCCGTTCGAATCGATACGACTCGGATTGGGTTCACTTACACACACACAATGCTCACCAGTTCGAACGGAACTTGTGCGGACTTTTTTTTAGAGCTCATCATATGTGATGTGACTCCAAAATCACCCAATTTTTACTTTGATCCAAAACTTTCATGAGCCATAAAAAATGCAAATAGTTTCCTTCCTTGATTTTCATTTTTCTTTGTTATGGACCACTAGAATTTTAGATCAGGGCGAAAATTTATCGTTAGGGTTTCATGGATTTCGCATCACATGGACCATTCAGATTAGATGCCCATGACACGTGTGCAAAGGTGTGTAGGTGCGTAGGTGAGCATCTCTCTCTCTCTCTCTCTCTCTCTCTCTCTCTCTCTCTCTCTCTATATATATATATATATATATATATATATATATATATATATATATATATATATATATAATAAAAACCATAAAATGTAAATTCAAACTCAGCTAGTAGGCTTGAACTCGTACTTGGGCCTACCAACTTATCAAATTATGAACATGACTTCAAAATGAAAATAGTCAGTGGGGGCTGTGCGTGGGACCCACCAATGGATGAGTTGGAACATTGTCCACATGACCAATCGAATGGTTGGGATCATCCATGATACTATAAGACCTACTCGATTGATGAGTTGAATTATCGTCCATATGAGCATGGAGATGCGCCCCAATCTCATCTCTCTAGAACTGCTGCCGTTCTCACATCAAGCCGTCTTTGAAATTCTGTCCTGCCCGAAAAACAAAACAAAAGAGAAGATTTCATTTCTCTCTCTCGACAAGCTTCCGTGTCCCACACGTGCTTCCAGGCACCCCATTCATCCCTCCTCCTTACACGTGGAGGTGGGCCCACTTTTCCACGTGATCCGATTCCTTCTGATCCCTTGAAAATTGCGGCCTTCTGTATGAAAATTCCTTGCCTTCCGCGATCTGTCCTCACGTATTTCAAAACCAATGGATAATATAAGCTCCTGGGAAAAGGTTAGAGTTGGAAATACAATTCTTTAAATAATCATGCACGCCCATGTGATCCGACCCGTTCATCTCTCAGGCCCTATCATGGATGGGCCATAGCCCAAAAATTCAGGCCCTGTTCGATCATCTTAATCATTTGAATGGATGACTTTTGAGGAAGGAAAATTGACGGTCATAAGGAGAAAGTTTCTTCCACGGACGGTCCCTTTTTTATTCCTGATCCTCTGGTTTTAAGGACTATTTCCTTGTGCAGTGGGAAGCGGATTGCGTACTGAGTAAACTCTGTGGGGCCCACCGTGATTTATTTAGCTTATCGACTCCGTCCATTCATTTTATCAGATAATAATATGGCTTGTTCCCAAAAACGAAGGATATAAAAATCTAAAGTGGACCACACCACAGGAAACACTGCGAATTGAACGTCTACCATTGAAAAATTCTTAGGGGCCACAGAAGTTTTGGATCAAGCTGATATTTGTTCTTTCCCTTCATTCATGTATGTGTCATCTTATGAACAGGTTGGATGAAAAATAAACATCACTGTGGGATATAGTAAGATTTCAACAGTGGAAATCATTATTCTCTCTGTTTCTTGTGGTGTGGTCCACTTGAGCTTTGGATATACTTAGATTCTGGGCTTAACCCCTAAAATGAGCTGAAAAAATGGATGGACGGCCTGGATAAACGATATACATTCACGGTGGGCCCAACAGAGTTTACTCAGCAGGATAAAAGCCTATGAGAGTAACTCGGTACGCAATCCGATTTCTGTGCAATGACTAGGGTGTACACGGGTCGGGCCGAGTCGAACTGGCCTCAGCTCATCCAGGCCCGTTCAACAGCCACACCAGGTCCGAACCGGACCGGGCCTGGTCACCGGGCCAACATCTCCAGCTCGAACCGGGCCCGGGCGAGTTCGGGCCGAGTTCGGGCCAGTTTCGAACCTTCGAGTTCGAGCAAGTTTCGAACCTGAGTTCGGGTCAGTTTCGAACCTTACAACAAGTTCATGGGAAGGGCTTGGCAGGTAATCCGTGTCCCATTAATTTACAAGGCCCTCGATCAACGGTTTAGATAGTTGAACTATAAACTCCACAAAAAATCTTCTGGCCTGGAACGTTCGATTCCTCCCGGTGACCATGCTGCCCAAAACAAATGGGTGACTAGAGAATTTGTTTTAGCAGTTTATTTGTTTTATACCTGTGGCCAACCTAAGGTGTTTACCGGCCTGATTTCGAATCAGAAGATCTAATTAGTACAAACCAACCGGATGAAACTAAGATTTCATTTTTCTAATCCATATTAAGACAAGAAATGTGGCACATGTGTTTCACATCTAAGCCAGTCCTTATTGGGTCCCACTTTGAACATCCAATGGCCCAAAAAAAATAGGATGATAGACTCACCATCAGTCATTATTGCTTTTCCAACCATTGATTCTTCTGGTAGAAATGTGGCCCAACTAATAAGTGGGAACCAAGGCTAGCTCACCTGATGACTGACTTAGATCTTGTACACATGACATTTTGCCATGTTGCAAATCATCTTCACAATCTTCATGAAGAAATGATTTGATACTCTTGCAGAGTGATAGATGAGACATGAGCAGTTAGAAGTTACTTAGAAATTAAGTATATGGCTTTAAACTTTTCAAATTACAAGAACTAGTTATATATATATATATATATATATATATATATATAATAATATATATATATATATATATATATATATATATTATATATATATATATATATATCATGAACCGGGTTCGGACCGAGTCGGGCCGGGTCGGGTTGGGCCGGGGCGAGTCGGGTTTCGGACCGAGTCGGCCGAACTGGGAGGTATCCGAACTCGGCTTGAACTCAGTTTCGAGCCTAGAAAATTGGCCCGTCTTGACCCGAACTCAGTTCCGGGTCGGGCCGAGTCGAGCTTTTTCGGGCCGGGTCGAGCGAGCTAACCGGGCTAGCCCGGTTTGTGTACACCCCTAGCAATGACCCTTTCATGGTATGGCTCGCTCGAAGAGCGGATCGGATCTCGTCCATGCGTGCAAACAACTTTGATATTTCACAGGATCATGCACGTGCTCCATGGAAAATGCATACGTGCGAGAAGGCTTCTTTTTTTTTTTTTCCTCCGTAGAGAGTGCTGCTGCTGCTACTTGGCATGATATCATGGGACATGGATTGGCATGATCTCGAAAAACGGATGGACGGATTGGATTTATCAAAAACATGTCTTTGGGTCCCACCCAGCATCCTTGCGTAGTAACTTACTGCGCAAGGATGCTGGGTGGGACCCAAAGACATGTTTTTGATAAATCCAATCCGTCCATCCGTTTTCGAGATCATTTAAGAATTTGAGATAAAAATTAGGTATATGTAGAACTAAACTGGGACACACGAGAGGAAACAGTGATCATACAGTGAGCACCGTTGAAGCATTCTTATGCCCAAAAAATTATTGTATCAGTCTATATTTTTGGTTTTTCCACTTCATCCCATTGACAATGACCTTATAAAGGGTTTAGATAACATATAAACATCAAGGTGGAGCCTGGGAAGATTTCAACAGTAGTAATTTCTTTCCCTAATTTTCTATCTCGTGTGATCCACTTGAGTTTTTTATCCGCCTCATTTTTTGTCGTACGCCCTAAAATGAGATCTCAAAACGGATGGACGGAATGGATTTCTCACATACATTGTAGTGGGCGCCATCCAGATCCTTGCGCAGGAACTTCCGGCGAAAGGCTTTCGCAGGAAATCCGCGTCCCGCCGGTACCGACGTCGGTGCTGGAAAAGCTCCGTGGGTCCCACAATGATGTATGTGTTTTATCCACGCCGTTCATTTATTTTTCCACCTCATTTTAGGGCATTGGGCCAAAAAAAGAGGCAGACACAAATCTCAGGTAGATCACACCTTGGAAAACAGTGGAGATTGAACGTCCACCATTAAAAACTTCTCGGGGGCCACGGAAGTTTTGGATCAAGCTGATATTTGTGTTTTCCCTTCAATCAGGTCTTTTTGACCTAATCAACCGGTTGGATGGTAAATAAACGTTACAGTGGGCCCTAGGAAGTTTTTATTGGTCCGCATTCAATCACCACTGTTTCCTGTGGTGTGGTCCACCTGAGATTTGGAACTGCCTTACCTTTTTTAGGTTCATAATCTAAAATAAGCTAGCGAAATGGATGGACGGCGTGGATAAATCACATACATCATGGTGGGCCCACAGAGCTTTTCCAGCACCGACGTCGGTAATAAAGGGGTCACTACCCGTATCCGCGTCAGATCTCATGCAACGTGAGTGTCTCATGTTCAGTGGTCCCGAAATCACGATATTGCAGTCAACGACTGCCACGTGGCAGAACCAGCTGAACTTGTTAGAAGAAATGGGAAAGCTGTGGGTGGTTGGATTTTATAAATTACTATAATATAGATAATATTATTCAACCTACATTCTTTTAATTTGAATCATTCATCACGTGGGCCCCTTATCGTTGATTCTAACCCTCTGGTAGGTTGCGTTCGCACGGTGCAACGTGCTCTACGGTTGATGATCTGACTGTTCTTCTGATTAGATCCATTGGTGGGGTCTACGCTAATCTATGATGGTGTCCACCAGATGAATAATCTGAACCGTAAAACAACAAGGGTGAAGTGATCCAATCACATCTACGGTCGTAGAAAGAAGAGGGCAGATCTACTACAGAGCTTTTTAAGGTAAGCTTAAATTATAATCGTGATTTGTAGGGTCTACGATGATGTTTTCATGACATCCAATCCGTCTATCATGTGATCCACCTCTTGTTTTACTTGATTCCCAAAAATCATGGTGATTCAAAAATTGGGTGGGCCACACCATGTAAACTCATGACTAAAACCTCTAAAATCAAGTGGTCTGGCCCATCTGAGTTTTGGGAATTGCCTGATTTTTCGTATGTCCCTCATCCTACTTGCGCATATAAATGAATGAACTGGGTGCTATGTACAAGGCATAGTGGTCACCACACACACTCTAGAAGGTTTTTAATGGCGGATGCCCCAACGTTGACTATTCCCTGTGGTGTGGCCCACCTGAGTCTTATATTGATGTGTTTTTTGGGTGGTAAGTTTAATATGAGAGGGAGCACATGATAGATGGATTAGATTTCATGCACACATCACGTGGGCCCCACACAATGTTGTTGTTGTCATGGAATCATTCTCCCAGTATATTTAATTTAAGTGCCCCGTAATAACGAGATATATTAGCTTACACGTGGGAACTAGTCTGCGTGGAAGCAAGCCAACCATCAGCACCCTTGACACGTGTGTGGATGTGGGTTAAGAAGACTTTTCATCATCTAATTTTAATTCATGGAAATATCTTCTCATGTGATATGCTCGGTCTGGACTTTGACATTGAAAGCTTTCTCATATCATCATACAAGTTTAGACACGGCCACCATTTCTTGGACGGTGGTGACTCATCCATCTTGACGTGGCTTTTTTACAAATCAATCTCGACCATCCAAATAGTGGGAACCACACTTATATAATGATCCTAGCCATCGAATTATATATTTGCCGTCAAATGCACAGCTAAAAGCTAAATGGTCACCCATTCAAATTCAGTTTTCATAAGTTGGATGATCGAGATTGTCTCATCGGAGTCTTGGACTCTTCTCCATCAATAATAGGGCCGGAATTAGTTTGGAATGTGAAGATTGCCACACGCCTATGCCAAGTGCATAATAAAAGTGGTGGTGAACGATCACCATGGTCTTGTGCACGTGACCTATGCAGGAGGGTAAGATGCATTCATGCATCTCCAGCGGACTTGGGAAAGTACTGTTGCTAAGTACAATGTCTCAATGCTAATTATAAGCATGCATCTCTCTCTCTCTCTTCTCTCCTCTCTCTCTCTCTCTCTCTCTCTCTCTCTCTCTTACATTCTCTCTCTCCTTCACACACACACACCCCCTCTCTCTCATTGAAATTAATCATCACCTAGATAAGACATTGACATGATCAGTAACATGTTTCTATAAGTTCATAGTAATTTTTTTTGCAAGTATGCAAGCATCTAAAAGGGCTTCCTCCAAAGTGGGTACAGACATGTATGACCAGGCAATATTTGATTTCAGGAACTGTACATTTCATTACCTTTTCTTTGTCATCATGGGTTAAACATCAGCTAATATGGGGCCCATTTTTAATGAAGAAGATTTTAATATTTCTATTGATTAGATTTAAGATAGACATATATATTAACCCTCATTTAACTCTACTTAACATACGGTTTGAGGAGGTAGATATATAAGAAGGGGCCTTGCTTCTTGTAATGAATGGTTTGTATTCATTCAATTCAGTGTCTTATTGACCAAAAATGGAATATATTATTTCATTTCAGTGTTAAAATTAATGTGTAACGCCCTCATAAATTTTTGAGCAATTAGTAGAAAGATCATGGGACCAATAATTTTAGAAGATGAAACTGATATTGTTGATAGAAATGCACTTCTTTTAGTGACCTCGTGATCCGAAGTTTGTGACATTTCACGTAAAGATTCATGTGTGAACTAGGTGGGCCTATCAAAAAGCCACCTTATTCTATAGATAATCATTAAACTATAAGAGATTACATTATATATGAAAACTGTAACTTATTTATTTCACAAATAATGGAGAGAATATATAGAAAAGATGAGAGTTTTGTGGAGATCATTTGGGGAGATCTTAACAAATATACATTTTAATAAATAAAAAAATTATTTTAATCTAAGTAAGATTACCTTAATTCACGCTAACAAAAACAATAATTGTTATAATCATACTTGAACTTGAATTTTTCCCACCTGTGTTATTAGGATAATTTTGATAAGGGAAATGATCACATTTGTTCAAACGTATTTGAGTTCTCGTGAGAAACTCAAGTGGGCCACCCCACAGGAAATGATGGGAAGGAATGAGGAGGGAGACACCTACCATAGATAGTTTCATATTGTATGTGGAGCCCAAAGTGTTGTTTATACACAATGTTAACGTAACAGTGATATGGATTATGTGCGGGCCTACTTTTGTTTCTTTTATCTTTCTTTTCTTTTTGTATGGTGTGAGTGGGATGATTGTTCAAATATATTGTGTTCAACTTGAATCACCACTGGTCAAATAAAGCTCGGAATCCACAGTCACTTAGAAACCCTAGAATTACTTTCATAGTTAGACAACCGCAAAAATTCTCCAGACTAAGCGACTCTTGAGGTCAATCTGCGATCGTGGATTCCGGATAAGGGCCTCGACTCTCAAATGATTTTTTTTTTTTTATTATTATTATTATTTATTATTATTTATTATTTTTTATTTTTAAGTGAATGGTTAGAGGACAAGGGAGAAGGTTGTAAGAAAAGATTTGATGACTTATAGTTTAACATAGGATATAGTCCTTAACATAGTGAATGGTTGAACAACTTCTTGTAGCCAACCTCAATTAGTTGGGATAAAGTATAGATCATGATGCATAATCACCATAATGTGTGAGATACACATATTAGAGGTGTTTTCACCCTGTTGAAGCAAAGGCTAAGCATTTTGTTAAATTTCGTAGGACATATGGCATACATGTCGTTGTGTATGTTTATATGCCATCATTTCATGTGAGTGTTGGCTCAAATTTGGTTATGCGTGTTGTGCGTGTGTATTGGGGGTGCCTGCAGAGCCGAATGTGGCTCGAACCGAACCGAACACATATGACCTCAAGCATTGAAATAGACTGAGAGTTTAAGTTTTGTACAAATCTACCATCTATTTAGCTACTAATCAAGATAGATGAATTGATTAAGGAGAGATTTGTCATTCTAATTGGTTATTTTTGCCTTTTAGACGAAAGGACTTTTAATTAAGTGCATGATAACAACCACAATTCTATAATAATAATATAAAAAAGAAAGAATGGTAGGACAACAGTTGAAAGTACTTTATTAATATTTAGAATGAATACTTGCTATGAACTTCAATGGGTAACGACGATTATTTATTGCGCAATAAGAAACTGAGCTTTGTGGCAAGATGGTCGTCTATTCGTTGCTTGACCAGAAATCGAGTTTCATGGCAAGATGGTCGTCTATTCGTTGCTTGATCAGAAATCGAGTTTCGTGGCAAGATGCTTGTTAAGCGTGGAATGATCGTCTATTCATTGCTTGGTAGGAAATTGAACTTCGTAGTGAGACAGCTGATGAAAGGTGGATCTTTGATAGTCTGTTCAAGGACATGGTCAAGAGATTAGACACATAGTGAGAAAATCGGTGGGGTCAACAATCCGTTCGAAGACTTAGTAAGAACCAAGCACATAGTGATATGGTCAATGGTTCAATTAAATGTTTGTAGATTCAGTTAAAAGACCGAGCTTTGCAACAAAATGGTCAACAAATTCATTTAGCATGTAGCAAAAAAGTTCCTCACCTTTTCGTTTGAGACTAAGTGATCTTCCTGTTAATTAATTTAGCAATGTGTTCATGGACATAGGGTGGGGGATAAATAATCTAATCGGTCAATGCTTTCTACAACATTGCGTTGGCTAGCAGTGAAGGAATTAGACCAAAATGAAACTAAAAGCGTTTTTAAGAGAAGAAGTATAGGTAGTGTTGCACCGTACAATAGAGTTATCTTGGGTTGGTGTGGGCATGGAGCTCTACGGTCTTAGCTTTATTTATAGACATGAAAGGTGATTACTAGTGTATAATCTTAAGAATTGTTTTTACAATTCTCGCTTCAATCAATCAATTAATTAGCAAATGTGGCCAATTTCATTCTTCCATCAGAATTACTCTCCACAATCTTTGTGCAACCAACTAGCTATCAAACAAGCTTGGTGAATCATATTATGCCTTATGTAATCATAAAAATTGGCACTAGTTAACTATGCGATTATGTGCACTTTTCAAGTAATTACATAAACTATAGCTTTTATATTCTATTTCGTGTTTATATAACAGTTGCTCACTTTGATTCTCTTGATCATATGACAAGTGCCTTATGACAGTGGCCATATAAGCTTCCCACGGTCTTCCTTATGTCGATTTTATCCACGGTAAGAATTTCATCCCGATCTCCCATATAATGATACTGTTACATGTTGACTTTCTAACCCTTTGATATAATAATGTGAAATCGGGTATAAACAATGTTTATTTATTTATTTATTATTTTATTTTTAAGAAACGATTTTATTCATTCACAAAGACTGGGTTACATTCGGGCCTGCCCAGAAAAAAGAGCCAGGCAGACCTATCTTGAGAAGAAAACACAAAAACAGAAAAGGTAATTACAAAAAAATTATTCCCTGCCATCACGACCTCTAACCGCCCCCAAGCCCACCCTATCCAAGAAAAGCAGGCCCCTAACATAATGTGGCAACTCGACAACAGTTGAGAACTGAGAAGAACATTTGGTCTCGCTCCCAATTTTGGCCAATGCATCAGCAGGGAAATTGGCCTCCCTGAAAGTGTGAACAATGAGAACTTGGCCCAACATTCTGAGATTTTGGATTCTCTTGATCCAGTAGCTCCACTTCCATCCCGGACATGAATATATTCATATGTGCCATGGATATATTCATATGTAAACATCCCAACAGATAAGTGCCACTTAGCAGTCCCATGAGAAGAACAATAGATAATGATATCATAGAAGGCACCATGCATGTGAAGAGATTGATTTAACAGCTTGTCTAAATATCCTTAAAAGAGGTTTAACAGCTTGGCTTAATTTTCTACCATATCTTCTCTATTCTTTAAAAAACATTGAAAGTTCCCTTCAAAGCCCTAACCACAGTTGAATTGAGGAAGAGAAAATCTTTGATACTCTGGAAGAGTATGATCGCTGATACACACTAACTAAGAAACTGTACATGTGGAATATATATAGGTAACTTTTATTAAACCAACTAAATCGTGGGTCCCAATTTCATTGTCTTGTAGAAGAAAAATTACATTGATTTGATTTCCTATTTGGTCCATTGGTGGACAATAAATGGATATGGTCAGGATGGAAATTACTCAGTTGATTTGTTTTCAACAAACGAAACGGCCACATTAATTAGAGGTTAAGATCATTCTGTCAATCTGATTTTGGACAATGATCAATTTACATTGGTCCCTCAATTTGGGTGGTTTAATTCGAGTTAACACCACATATGTACAATTTCAAAGTACCTGTATATCATGTTGGGGATTTGTGCTGCGGACCACATAGATCTATATCTAGGATAGTAATCCAATGACACCAAGCAATCACAAGAGAACACACAGATTTAATGTGGAAAACCCTTGTGGGAAAAAATCACGGTACAAAGTGACAGAATTCCACTATAAAAGCATAAATTATAAAAAGAGAGGACTTACCCGATTCGAATAACCTCGAATCTCACCCTTGTTACACTCTTTAAAAATCCTAAAAACCCTTTTAGGAACCATTGGAACCCTTTTAGAAAGCTTTTGCATTGCCCTAGAATAGCCCTAGGGACCCTTATTTATAGTTTAGGAAACTCCTCTTCCACACCTTTGTGAAACCGCCTCAAATTTACGCAGTTCGCACAAAATTTGCACAGAATCTGCAAAACCCTCGACTAGTTGAAGGAGGGTCTCAACCTGTCGAGCGGATCCTCGACTGGTCGAGTAGCAAAAAACACAGCTGCTGGACTTCGAGTCGAGCGGGCCTCGACCGGTCGAGCCAGGCCCTCGACCAGTCGAGTAGCGTGGTCGCATATAGATTTAAGACATCTGTTTACAACAATACAACATATCAATCATTATACTCCACCAGAGTATCAAATAACTCCCATTATTACAAAGCTAAGGAACCCCATTTCCTTAATCTTTCTTTAATTACCTCTACTTGGTCTACTTCTTCAAAGTACACAACATATAGGATAACAATCATTGCTAATAAAAAATAACCTTTAACCCTTTTATTGAACTGACGGTGGGTGTACTAATAAGCTAACAGAAAAAAAAAAAAAAAAAAAAGCCTTTTATAGAAACATGAGGATTTTTAATGTCTGGTGGGCCCCTTAATAAGCACATGGTCCACCTCATGTATTATAAATAATCAGATGCTTTCATGGAATTCCATAAGGTTGTAAAGATAGACATATTAATGTAGGAAATCAAGGGTCAAAGATGAATAGAAAAAATAAGGCAAGGAGAATGCAAGGGAGGCGAGAGCTGGCTGAGGATGAGGAATAAGATTATCATCATCTTCTTAAAACAGTGGTGACTCATCCAATACACATGGCACGATGTAAATCTAGATCGTGATAGTTAATCATCTTCTTAAAACAGTGGTGATCTCATCCACTATACACATGGCACGATGTAACAAATCTAGACGTCCATGTGATAAAAATCCTGATGCGGTTGCACTGATCGAATGATCACAACTATACAAGCTATCAAATGGAACTAAAAAGTATAATTTTCAACTGTTTGAATTAAACAAGAAAACTAGATAGTTAAGATCATCTGATACGAGCGGTTCATGGGCTAAGCTCCATTCACAATTGAATATACGAATTGCACGGTCCAGATTGTCTATTTACAATGCCTATATACGGCGGATGAGTCACCACAACTTTGGGAAATGATCTCAAACTATCACCATTGCTTAGATCCTCAGTCTTATATATTTTAATAAATGGGATCTGTGATATATTTATTGAGTTTTTCCCTTTGGGAAAGCGATGGGGTATGAGTGCATGTGATTCTCCATGTGAGAGATTCAATAAAATGATACACGTGTCATGTAGGCCCCACTTACGAGAAGCAAGTGTAAAGACAGGAGAGAAGGCAGGAAATAGAAAATCTTATTTATCTTCCCAAAAAAAACAGAAGGGAAGGCAGGACAAAGCAAAGAAGCTTCCTTCCATTCCACCACCCTTCTAATGTCCTTCTACACGTGACTGTTGCATGCAAGTCAATTTACCGTGATATTTTGGGTGCTGTCCTTAATTAGGGCCAGGTTATTTTGGTACTCTAGTAGTTTGGTAGTTCATATACACCCGCACAACAGTTGTACACGTGGCATATATAACCAACATTAACCGTCCAAATAGCCAGATCCTTTCAAGCATGATTGAATGATCCTAACCTCTGTTTAATGGGATATTGATCAGATGATGATGAGAACCATGCAATTGGCATCTGTTGAGGGACGTGGATTGCTTAGCATTAGCCACGTGGCTACTGTACGGTGCTCTATGGCCCACAATGATGTATGTGTTTATCCATCTTGTCCATCCATTTTAGATAATTATTTTAGAAAATGAGGCAAATCTTAAATATCAGGTGGATCACACCATAGGAAATAGTGGTTGTTGTAGGAGAATTTGAGCTGGCCCCAATTGAGGAAAGCTCGGCCCGGTCACTTGAGTCACATCATCAAAGCAGGTCGGACGGTAGAGCTAAATGAGCCGCCTTTCGGTCCATCTTCTTCCAATCATCATCAGTGATATCCTTGGATTTTGCTGATATGCCTAAAATTGGAAAATATAGGTCATTGCAATAAAGCAAGTCCTCCATCTTAGCCTTCCATATGGTCCAGTTAGAACCATTGAGGCTGATCATCATTGATGATCCACTTTCCATAATTCAAAACTGATCTATCCGTTTAATGAACTTAGCTTTGATACCACTTTGTTGGGGGCTTTACACAAAACCTTAGGATCTAACCCTCCAGAATAAACCAGAACTATGGATAATAAGCAATGAAAATAATCAATGCATCGATCACACACCACACAAGAGATTTTTACGTAGAAAACCTCAAAGAGGTAAAAATCATGGGACCTCGTCCAGATCAACAATCCACTATGAAATAGAACGTTACAAACTTCTTCACTCACGCAGGAGTGGATAAACAATGAAAGAAACAAAGAAAACGGAAAGATCTCACCGATTACGAGAACATAGAAGCGTCGAGATATATATAGATTGCACAGTAGATAACCTCTAAGAGCATAATCTCCCTTCTATAAGCTTCCTCTCTCTCTCACCTTTAATAGCCCTAAACTTTTAACAAATCCCTTGTAAAGCTTTAGAAAACCCTCTTATTGTACCTAAAAAGCCCTAGGAACTCCTATTTAAAGTTTTAGGAAACTCCTTTCCGCATCCCAGTTGCGAAAGTACTTGCGACACGAAATCCGCAAAAAATCGCGGAATGAATCTGTGTAACCTCAACTGGTCGAACCGAGTCTACGACCGGTCAAGAGCCACCTACGACCGGTCGAGCACCTCCTTCGATTGGTCGAGCACCCTAGAGAAAAATAGTCCACAGTTGCTGGACTTTGAGTCGTGGCACGACTCGTCTTCCACGACTGGTCGACCACCAGCCTTCGACTGATCGAGCAAGGCTTATGACCGGTCGACGACGGGTCAAAAAACCCATCACACATAATAGGGATCTTGTAGATGAATCCTCAGCTAATTTGTTGTGAGTCATGAATATTTAATTCAATTTTGCTCAATTCAGAAAAAAAAAAAAAAAAGAAGAAGAAGAAGAAAAGTTAGATAGGCTTATCACCATCGCCTAATTAGGTCAGGTGGGAAACATGTCAACATTTGAAAAGCGTGGGGCCCACTAAAGAAATGTGGATACCTAGAGCGGTTTCGTGGGAAACGCCCATCATTGTCTCACAGTGATCATATCCGAAGTTTGCGATGAGTGCCTACATAGAATAATCGACGTGCATGTAATGTGCATGATGCAATATGCACCGTTCCTTCAAAAATCCTTCCAAACCGTGAAATAGACACCATGTGATGATGAATGTGGGAGGCCCACCCCAGGCTAGGTGCGATACTGACCGTCCATTCAGAGTTTGAGCACAATAACTCAAATTAAATGGACCAATTTGTGGGAGCATCTGCACACAAGTCGACCACAAAATCAGATTCATTGAACCATCGCAGACTTTGCTTGATGGACGATTTTCCATATTTTCATCTTAACCGTCCATCATATTCCTCTACTTAGCCAGCTGAGACATCAATTCTGTGTAAAGCTGGACCATGGTTAGGAAGGTTTAGTGATTCACATGCCAAGTGTACCATCCATGAGTGCATGAGTACGAACCATCACAACTCTGCCATCGCATTAAAACCCCTTATCTTTCATGAACGCGAGAAATTCAAAATAACACGAGAAGATGAAAATGTCAAGAGAAATTGAATGTGGCCACCCTTTTATTGTGTCACCACCCATCTAACAAAATCCATAGTGGCTTCTCAATCTCAGATACTCAGAACTCAGTTCAGTTCCATTACATCCAAGATAAAATAAAATAAATACCATTACAAATCAGAAGAGAAAATAGACAAAAGAAAAGAATTTTAAAAAAAAGAGAGAGAAGGAAAGGAACGGAAGGAATGAAAGGAGAATTTTGTAGCACTAAAGTCCAAAACAAAGGCATTTACTTTGCGCCCATGTGTTTTGGTTTTGTTAGGAGTCTTATGTTATTTCTATTCCTTAACAACTTCTACTTCTTCTTGGGTCCACTTCCCACATGGGATTCTCACTATCCCCATCAACCTCTTCTTCTTGGGTCCACTTCCCACATTAGATTCTCTCTCTCTCCTCTCTCTCTCTCTCTCTCTCTCTCTCATTTGGAGCTTGAATTCCTATCTTTGTGAGAAGAGAGGATGGCATCAATGGCTTCCTTCACTTGAGCAACCTCAGGAGCTCTCCCACCTTGCGCCGGCCAGAATTCGTCGGTCGCCAATACCTGCCGCATAACCAAATAATATGTTACACAAATGTATACACATCAACAAGATCCAAGATCCAATAAAAATATTCCATCGATCCATCGGGAACCTGAAATGATCCAGACTGTTCATCAGGTGGGCCCTATAGTTGATGACCCATAGCTCAAAATTGACACTGAAATCAAATATGGACCATTATCTTGTAGTGCTCACTTGTGGGATACTGCCTGAATAATTAGGATAATCAATGACTGTGATTTTTTGAGCTATGGACCCTTCATTTTATGCCCCCTCTCACAATAAATGGTCTAGATCTTGTCCATGTGTGGACATAGAGTTCTATGTCTTCAGGGTATATAGAAATCAGGACCTTATATTAATTTTGCTTTGGTTTTATCCATGTGATTGTGCCTTAATTACCTTCACTTGCAATTGAAGGAACTTCACATAGCTTATGGCTTTCTCTAACATGGTCACCAAATCCACCTGCATTTAGACTCTAATGTTAATTATCATCATAATCAACAATGACCCATTTCAGATTGCCAACTACTTAACAAGAAAAAACCCACCTTCGTCCCATTCGGTACAAGATCTTGCAGTATCTTCAGCCGTTCAGTGATCCGCTCCCTTCGATTCTGAAATCATGAAACCGATCTTCGATTGAAGTTGTTTCGAAAAATACCCACAAGTAGATGTGAAATTATCATTGTCTAAATAATTCTAATTAAGGTTAATTAAGTAAAGTAAGCACACCTTAGCGGCAATACTCTGAGGGTCCTTTGATAGAATTGGCTTTGGTTTGGCCTTCTTAGGCGGGCCGCCACAATGCTTCTTTAGAGCTTGCATATCACTGCCCTACAATGATAATCTCTTGGTAATCAAGACCCTAATCATGATTCTTTTGTGTTTAAGAGTTGTAGTCTAAGAAGTGGAAATATGAAATAATGAAATGCAACTTTGTGAATTGTGGGTATTGTTTGTGTTCTAGTTTTAGGAGGTGGGCCCTTAATAGAAAGGGTTTTGATGAGAATTTGGACCTGATTATCATGCACTTCATGATCAATCCAACCCTAAGTGTTAATGCACTTAACAAAGGACTTACTGAGTAAGGGCGCTTATGGTAGCTTCTGTCTGATCCCTCAGTGTCGTGGAGATCGTCGCTGGCTAGAGCTCCTGTGTATAGCCACCCAGGCCGTGCATCCCCATGTCGGCCTTCCTTACGAGAATTGTTCAGCGGACCATATCCGCTGGCCGTCTCATAACAGTTCATGTCATCATCAAGGCGAGAATCAATGCCACTATTCGAATCGAGGTGATTGCACTGATTGCCATGGTCCTCCGAATCGACCCAGATCGAGTATTCATCTTCATGGTCAATCTTTGGATGGGCAGCGTGAGAAAGCCGGTCCCCTTGATCAAAGCTAAGCACGGAACCGCTTGAGTAGGGCCAATGATCAGGCCCAGTCTGGAAGTTGAGAAGAGATTGAGCTTCATCAAGAGAAGGAGAATCGGTGGCTTCGAACATGAACTCGCCAGGCCCATCCATGTCGTGAAGATTGGGTGGAGAAGGAAAATGGCCAGTGGAGAGGCTCTTTAATGGACCATCTGTCTTCTCCGAGCCATCTCCTTCTTCAAGCGCCGCCTTGTGGTAGCTCTCGAAGCCGAAAAATCCAAGAGGAGAATCGGATACTTGAATCGAGGATCCGCCATAAGCATTACTGAAGTGTGAGTAGGATTGGATCGAGCCCAAGTGCGAATCTTGTGCAATAGCTCGTTCTTTTGCAAGTGCCATTGAGTGTCTTTGTTGCACGCAAGAGCTTGAACTTGAGATGCTTAGGCTAAAATGCAAGAGAACACACACAAGGAGAAAGGGGATTCATGAAGATGGTGTTTTGTTTGGAGATGAAATTCTTCTTCTTATATATACTCAAGACTTGGATTATTGTTTCTTAAGAAGATTGTGTTAGAGGAGTTTGATAGCCGAGAATGACAGAAAACACCCCATATTTCAATATTAGGCCCAAAAACCGCCTGATTGTAGTTTCAGGTGAATGATCACATAAGTTCGAGCGTATGGTAATCATTGTACGCTCCAGCTGTTTGGGGTCCAATATTGGTGTATATATGGGATCCAAACGGTGAATCTGGTGTGCCGCCTCATGTTAACCACATATCCCAAGAATCATTCAGATCCAAAAGTCTAGTGGGCCACAGCAAAGAGATCAATGTACCATGATGCCTAAGACTTATATATTCACGTGGTGTGGCATGAGTTTTGGAATGGCCTGAGATTTTTGTCCCTTCATCCTTTTGGGGGACACTTGATGACTGGGAGGGATGGCATATCCAAACATGGTGGACCCCAAATTTCATTTGGGAGTTTCTATGGTGGTTTCCCAATGGCCCCCATTTCCCTTTGGCATGACACACGTGCGTCATGGATCATGGTGACTTATAACATATGAGTGCATCTAATCGACAGGTTGGATGATACTCACACATCATGGTGGGCAAGCAAAGAACTAGATGAGTAAGATCGCTTGGTAGCTGCCATTGGTGGGTGATAGCCCATCCATTCGATGACTTAAACGGATCAGTGGTCCAGATCTCTCTGGTGGACATTTTGGTAGAAGAGAGATTAATTTACGAGAAAAAGAGTATTAAATACTCTGGCAGAGTGCGATGGATGAAGCACATGCACTTGAAATTACTTATAGAAATTGGGTACGTACGATATATACTAGTCCAAATTAAACCGCCTAAATTATGGTCCAAGTTTTGAAAAGCATTATGAAAGAAAAATTACTCTTTTATGATTATCTGTATATGAGTTCGGTGAACATTTACTGGACGATTAAGAATGAAAAATATCAATGGTCCTCATGTTTCAATGAATCAGAGGTTAATTAGGATTATTCAACCGATCTGATTTTGTTACTTTGATTCAAAGACAGTGACTTCTATCATTTACTCGGTGTACTTTTGAGTTAATGTATATATGACTCGTTTATAGTTTTTAAGTACCTGTGTATCAAGTGTCATACACAGCCAGAGTATCAAATAACTACTCTTTATTTTATTAGATTGTATCATTCTTTGTTAACATATGAAAAATTATAAGACCAACCTTTCCAGACCATGAAGTGTTTGTTATGGCCTTTCAAATTAAGGCCAGCTCACTAAGTTGTGGTAATTCTTCCACTCTGCCCATGTGTAGAATACATGCATGTTGATCCAGTCCGACTGAATGATGGACTCCATTTTGGACGTACCATAGCCCAAAAATCACACCAACCAGACCATCTCAATCATCAGATTCTAGATATTGAATTCGTACCGCTGATCATTTCCTTTCCCACCATTCATTTAATGACCCTTCCCATCGATGCACCAATCCACAATAGAGTCCATGATTTGAACGGTTCAGATTGGTGTGCATGCATGCCACATGCACAATGGACGAGTTACCATAAGTTAGTGAGCGATACCAAACGCATAATATTATCGAGCACTTTATTAAATAATGTGGGGTGTTTTGGCATAAATTAAGAAGTGAAGGGGTTTTATGCAAGAAGAAATGTATAATAAGTGTAGATGTAAGAGCAATGGCATTGAATAACACGCATGGGAATTGTTAGCTGGCACATGAATGAATGAATGGATGCGAGAGAGAGAGAGAGAGAGAGAGAGAGAGAGAGAGAGAGAGAGAGAGAGAAGCAAAAGAACGGCGGATCTATCGCCCTCCCACGTCTTAGATTCCTCTGTGTGTTAAGACGTACACCTTCCTTGTGGGTTCAAGAGACTGGAGCACGTGCATTCAGTGGCATACGAATTTTTATGGATATCTTCCAATCTCTTAATAAAATCAAGTTGTGAGAAGATGTATCTTTGGAAAGATACTGAGAGACATAAAATGATGGGATTTTATTATATATTTATTTATTATTGTTATTATTATTATTACTACTATGATTTGTTACGTGTGTAATTGAAAGTACGACTGCTAAGCCATAATGAAACAGCCTTTTTTCGACCCCGAACGAACTTTTAAAACAAGGCCAAAAAACCATGATCACAACTTCTAAGAATAGGACACTGCTTCAATACAATTATGACTATGGGCTCTAAAGAGTTTTTAGTAGTTGTATATAAAATCTGTTAAATCCAATTTGCTGAAAAATGAGTATGACCATAAGTTGAAGCTATCGCCAAATAACTTTTAAGCTAGATCAATTGTAATTATTTATTTATTTATTATTATTATTAGTGATAGAGTATTTGGTAGACTAGAGAAATATTCTTGAATTAATGTATTTTAATTTATTCTTGTTATGATGTATATCTATTACGATCTCTTTAGATTCTTACAAATCTCATATTTCCTTTATATATTTAGTTGTTATTATAAATAATAATACGAGGTGATTTACCATACCCATTCGACCGTCATCAACCCAATCTTATGCCACATTGTCACCGGTCTTTGAGTTGCTAGTTTTTGTAACTGGAGCGGTAGTAATGTAAGTTTAATTTCTTCAAAATCTCCACTACAACCCCATTCATACCATGTTCAATGCAAATCCGGTGAATCCCAACCACCATCTTCACTGCATAACAACACCAACTCATATCCCCATTTCAGTTACCACTACTTAAAAATCTGATCATCTGCACCCAAGTCATTCGTCATTATTACATTACTGTTTCTGCCCCCAAATCCACCGTACGATCTATCTCCACCTGGCTAGCTCAATCTTCGCCCACTATTATCAAGGAACCCACAGGCCTTATTGACATGAGTGGAAACTTGTGTCTGGGTCAAGCTTTCGGACGTGGTATGGTAGAGTATTATACATAATTTCAGAAAATTATTTTCATTGTCAAAACATCTGCTAGAAGAGTAACGGTTAAACACCATACCATCGAAAAAGTAATGAGTGAAATCTCTAGATCATTTGTCATCTATTTAAAGTGTTCTTGGTTCACATCCCAGAAGTCGTCAAAAGTACCATCTTGCCTAAAGACATGTCGTTTTATCGCCGCTCGTCATTTCATCGTCATTGGAATCTTGTGCTTTTGAATAAATATTCATTATATATTTCAAATTCAAGTTACTCAATTCAAAGCACTTTGAGTTTGAGGGTGGATGTTAGAGTATATTAAGTAAATTAGGATAATATTCCTGAAATATTAGGGTATTTATACTTTTATTATATTATGTATATGTTGGGATCTCTACAGGTCGCTTACAGATCTCACATCTCCTCTATTTATTCAGTTGTCATTAGAGTGATAATACAAGTTAAACTTTTGGTAATGTAATCACTATGATTTAACAATTAGAGGTTGGGTTTTTTATTCATTATAAGCAGGAATTTTACAATTTGAGGATGCGGATTACCTATAATTAGCCCTAGCATGGCCTAATGAGATAGCATGCATACACTTGTTAAATGCAAACAGATTAAACAACGACTTTGTCCTTTTTATTTTGTCTCCACATATGACAAGTGTAAGCGGTAATTTTTTAATGAACTAACTTAATATAACATCCGGTTATAATCCGAAGAGGTCATAGTCAAATCTTCCGTGTAGTACGAGACTCTTGTTGGTTTATCCAATCCATTGATCTGGCCCCATATTGGATATACAATGCCTATAAATCTCTTTAATTTAAAGATCGTGACTACCAATTTTTGTCATTTCTTCATTGAATGTCGGTCTTTGGTGCATCTCTTATTAACCATGTATTTACATGACAAGGTTGATGTTGACCCCATGATGAGATTCTTTTGGGAATGGTTCATCCACAATGGTCCTAACAGATTCATGGATTTGGATGCATAGATTAGATACCAACAAGGAAATTTCAGCCTATTATTATTATTACTACCCTACACATGTTTTCAAAAGAGACTATCCAATCGCCACCTTCTGTGATAAGTTCCACCATGTGTTCGAGATTCAAGCAGTCCATCAGATCTACAATCATATCCGCATGGATTGGTTTTGCTACATTTTATAATATGATTGGATGGTTAAAAGAATTTAAACAAGCTTTTCTAAGCCAGTCTTTTGTGTCTAGCATGTGGCTTGTTTGATGACTGACCAGATTTTTGGCACATGACGTCTGAGGTTCGATGGTCTTGATTTCATACGTGCTCTGCATTGGCACGTGCGTGGTCTGTAATGAGCTCTCTTTTATGAACTTGAGGGATTAACAAACCTCATTATCATCATGATCTTTATATAATAATAATAATAGTGTTGTTGTTGTTGTTGTTGTTAGGTGAGATTGCATCAACCCCATGGTTTCGTTGAAGATGGGTCACTGAGTCAACACTAACTCGGTAATTCTATTGGACATATTGTGGGGTGAGTCAACTGAAAAATAAGTTGAGTACTCAACTTACCTTTTCTTCAAGTTTAAAAGGCCTGTGCGTGTGTATATATATATATATATATATATATATATATATATATATATATATATATATATATATATATATATATATATATATGGGAAAAGGTTCTATGTGGTCGAACTCATGGGAACTTCCCATGAGGTCGAGCCGTGTGGGCCCACCGTGATGCGCGTCAAACATCTACCCCATTAGTCAGATGCACGATTCCATGGTTGACCAAGGGCTTAAAAATCAAGTCAATCCATGATTGTGTGGGCTACACCACATACAAAAGTTGAGAGGGGTTACCCTCCATTAAAACATTCATAATCATTTGTTGGGCCCACCGAGATGTGGTTCACAAATCCAGCCCATCCATTATGTGTGTCCCACTTGGATGCACGCAGGGTCAGACCAAGTTTCAGATGCATCCAAATTTCAAGTGGGCAAACCAAGTGCTTTTATATGTTTTAGGCATGTCTTCACATGATTTTAGATGGTGGGTCCTTGCTCTCGCTCGGGTGGTAGACTCTTAGGAGTTTCAACACCCGGTCAAGGGTTCAAGTACCCGTAGGCGGTGAAATTCCACTAGCGTGAGTGTGTGCGTGTGTTTAAATATATATATTTAAAAAAAAAAAAAAAAAAAAAAAACATGATTTAAAGGGTGACTTTTGGGATATCCCATGATTTAAAGGGGACCCATCAAATTCACGGTGTTGATGTTCGACATACATCATGGTGGGGCTCACACAACTCGACCTCATGGGAAGTTCCCATGAGCCCGACCGTGTAGACACACAAATGTACATGAGGTTGACCTCATGGTTAACTTCCATGAGGTCGAGCTATGTGCATGGGCCCCACCTTGATCTATGTCGGACATTCACCCCATCAATCAGATGCACCCTTCCATGAAGGGACACAGGCGTAAAAATCGGGCCAATCAATGAGTTAGGTGGGCCACACTGTAGGCAACAGTTGAGAGTAGATATGCACTCATTGAAACCTTCATGATCGTTTATTGGGCCCACAGATATGTGGATCAAACATCCAACCCATCCATTATGTGTCCCACTTGGATAAGAGGATTCTTTCGGGTTTTAGTAATGCCGTGTTATTCCTTCAACTCAACCCACACACTAATCTTGGTTGAGTCGACTGAGCTGGTTTTTGTACTTCTAAACAATGCATTCCTTACAAGGAGCTTTGTATCGAGCCATAAAACACTTGAAATCGTCTCCATTCAACATGGATCTGAGCCCAAGTTTCAAACATTAATCAATATTAATATCTAATCCATACAAGTACTCGAAAATCTTAAATCAAAAGGTCCGAAGCCGTGGTATCATATCTCTTCACAACACCCAATTAAGATTACTGCCCCCATGTTTTGTTCCTCTAAGTAGAAAAACAAGTAAATAAAAATATAATAATAATGTATGCATCGGAAAGCGCACATTTCGCTTGTCGCGGGACATTGTTCCTTTCCATGAACTTAGAAATTAACAATCACAGCTCGAAACACTCAAATCCATCATTTTTTTAATGGTTTACTCCACTATTATTTATTATTCATTAAATGGCATTAACTCCAGAAATCCATCCAACCATCCAATTAGCAGACCACCTCATGATGAAACATAGCCCATAAAAACTCTGATTTGAAATCTCCATAACTCTTCAATCCATAAAGCGGTAAATGGATCGATCGGTGAGGTGTGGCCCATTGGTTGGTTCGTCCGAATTGATTGATTGGGGTTAAAGAGTGGAACAAGCTTAAGATCTGGCCTTTTAAAAAAAAAAAAAAATGGTTTTCTTCTTATCATCAAACTTTTAAAAAAAAAAATTGTTAAAACCATGCTAATGAACATCTTAAAACACCTGGCCAATTGAATAAGCAACACACCCTTTTTTTCTTTTTTTTTTTATTATTATTATTTATTTACACACGCACACACACCCCACACACTCACGCTAGTGGAATTTCACCACCTATGGGTACTCGAACCCTTGATCGGGTGTTGAAACTCCTGTGAGTCTACCACCCGAGCAAGACCAAGGACCCGAATAAGCAACACACCTGGCGTATTTTAGCTATTGTTTTTTTTAATTAAATTACACTTTAAACTAATCATTCTCTTCTTCAAAGATGCCCATTTGAAGATCTGTACATAAACATGGATTTGAGATCTTATGAATTTTTAGAACAGTTGTACATTGTCCAGGATGGTTGCAGTTGTCCTTAAATGGCATATGCTGATTTTTGTATTATGTATACATAATCATATATTATTATTTTTATCTAAAGATAGTAAGAAGACAAGGCCAAATACATCTCATCACATTGAAATCAGGACACTAATCCATTTTGATGAGTTAGCCTCCTAAAGAGTGTTTGAAGCCCCATTCATATATATCATAAGATGGGGTAGTTGTTTGGTACTCTGGTGGTGTATCATGCTTGATACTCAGTCACACAAAACTTTTACATATGGTGTATATTTAATTCAAGTTAAACTTTCTAAATTGTGGAAGGCACTGTAACCGAGTCACAAACCAAAAACCAGAATGGTTGAATGATCCTAGCTTATGATTTGTGGACACTTGTTGAAATAGTAGGATTGGATATTTCTTTATTTGGACGGTCCAACAGATGCACACCAATCTGAAAGTCGTATTATCAAAAAAGTGTAAATTTTGGTTTATGATGGATCTAAATTATTTGGCTGTTTCAATTTCAATTACTTATAAACCATGTCTATCTCAATGGATCACACGGCTAGACCATAATGAAAGTTCACCACCATTTTAGGCATGATTTTACACTGTTTGCAATAATGTGGTCCATCTAATCACTGGACTAGCATGATTCTTGCCTCCCTGATGAACATTGGCATTTGGTTGGACCATAAGTTATGGTCCACCAATTGATAACTTTCATATTAATTTCATGGTAATTGTGATTTGAATTTTAATTTATTGTATATATAAAAACTCTTGAGCGGGCCTTTAATGTGCATGCAACATCCAATCTACCTGATTAATTGACCTTATCATGAGAATTTTCTCGGGCAACAATCAGCCAAATATACTCATTAAATGGGTCAATTTTATATTTTTATATTGATCAATGGTTAGAAATTATTTCTATGGTGTGGCCCACCTCACGAGGACATAAGGCTGATTTTTGCACAAGATGAGGCAAACCTATTATTAGATTGGATGTTGCATTCATTTAATAGGTTGGAAGTTATCTGCTAGGTGGACCACAATTGCAGTGTTCCACATACCTTCTCATTTTTCACCTATAAAAACATGGATCCGCCGTGGTTTTCTTTTATTTATTTCTAGTAAATAATCTAATCTTTTAGATTTATTATGAAATTTCTTAATACGAAAACATCATGATACTTAGTGCGACCAAATGCGTCCTCGAGTCAATCGCAGTTTTTTTTTATTATTATTATTATTTATACTCATAGTTTTACTTTTAACCATTCATTTAATATCTATCATTGGGATGGTTAGGATTGTGTTGATGAGTATGATTTTAGAGAGATGATCCATCTACAATATACCCCGTAATTTGGATGATGAGTCACTGCCATTTAGAAATGGTGGATAATTATCATGGGAATCTAGAGCCTGATTTAAGTGATCCAGACTGTTGGCCTGATGGGACCCACCATGGTCTTGATTTAGCATTCTATCGGCAGCCCAAACATTTCATAATTAGGTCAGAACTTGGGCCCAACTCCAAAACATTAAAATTCGGGTCAGGTTTGGGTAGAAAAGATGCAGAAGCAGCAGCCAACCCAATTTATTTAATGGGTCAGGTCCAAGTACAAGAGGACCCATACTCAGACCCATTTTATCTCGTGTCAAGTCTGATTAGGGTGTAAAAGTTACAGGTGGGTTTTCACACTGTAGCTAGTATTAATTAATTAGCCAAATGTTTAGATTTTCCTATATATTAATTAAGGACTTTTCCTGAGTATGGATTGGGTCCAGGACTAGGTTGGCCTTGGGTTCGATTCATTTTAAGATGGCTCATATAAGCCCAGTTTAAAACTAGTCTAAGAGCTATCTTGGCATCTCTACTCTAATTCAATAAGAGCTATTCTAATAAGCTCATTTTGTTCTGGCTCTTGTTTTAAATAAATTCATTTGGTAAAATCATTTTTTCAAGTCCAAAAGAAGCTCTTATTTGAAATAAGCATGTTTGGTGAAACCTTCAAATAAGAGCTTTTTTTATATGGGTAATTGACATCATTTTTAAATATTACAAGAACTCTACTATAAGAGCAATCCAGATGGTTGTTTTGATGGATCTCACCATAGATGAAGCATACCCTAAATGACAAAAGAATGGATAGATATAATCCTATATTGTAAGACATCTGGGCCATCCATTATATCACACATTAGATGTGGATCATTCATCATATGAAGCCCACCTTTGATGTGGACTGTCCATCGTGTGAGCCAAAACTTCAAAGTAGGTCGTCCATCATGCAAGGCCTATCTTGGATGTGAATCATTCATCATTAGAGGCCCACCTTGATGTAGGTCATCCATCATGTGGAACCACCATCAATGCTAATTGTCCAAAAATTAGCCAAAAAATGTTTACCTACTTGAACCAAATAGGCTCTTTTTTGAAAAGTAACTGATCCCAAACTTATAACATCAAAGCTTATTTGCTACTTTCTAAAAAAATTAGCTCCCTAATTAGACTTTTACCAAATGGTGTTAAAGCTTATTTTTTTAAAAGAAATAAGTCGATAAGCTCTTATTTGTAGAGATGACGACCCATGCCATGGAGAAATGATCTGAAAAGAGGAGTAGAATTACAAGAGCCACGGGCAACAAGGGAAAGTTTCACTAAATAAATTTCCACCCGATACAAAGGGCACATTACAAAGAAATAACTGCAAATACAACTTTAGTAGTTCAAAATGAGGATATTATTCTTCTTAGTCCTTGTATAAAATTATCCATATACAAGAAAAGGAGGCTTTAGCCTCGGTTCAAAACTGTGGCTAAAAATGTTAAAAACCGGGCTTTAGCCTCAATTTTAGCAACCAAGGCTAAAATGACTTTTATAGCCTCAGTTTTCTCAAAATGAGGCTAAATCAAAATTTTAGCCTTCATTGTTTCCAACTGAGAATAATCCAAAATTTAGCCTCAGTTGCCTCCAATTGAAGCTAAATCTATTTTTAACCTGGGTTCTCAACAACCGAGGCTAAAACCTTTAGCCACGGGAGTTGTAGTCTTAGTTTAGGTAACTGAGGCAAAAGATGGATTTAGCCTCTATTACCATCAACTGAGGCTAAATTAAAATTTTAACCTCAGCTCTCAATTATCAAGGCTAAATCATTCGTTTTAATCAATTTATAAACATGTGCATAATCATTCATTCATTCAATCGAATACTATCATTCATTTTAAGTTCAAAGACTGATTCAGCTCTGTTTGAGTTTTCCTAAGAAATTTAACTTCTTTGACAAGAACTTTAATATCCGCTTTTGATTTCATTTCCAACTCTTCTTGATGTTTCTGCAGGTTCTTAAGTTGTTCTCTTGCAACATAGAATTCCTGCAGCAACAGCTCCTCATGAATGGCAGACACTTTTGCCAACTCCGAACGAATCTTTTCATCCTGAAATAGATCATCATATTCATGGGATCATAACGAATAGAAAGGATTTTAAAGATCATTTCATGAAGGAATAGAAGGTAAAAAGGAACCTGTCAAATTAATGAAATAGTCATAAGAATTACAAAAAAGGAACCTGTTCTTGAGAAGATTCTTGTCCTTGAGAGGCGGATAATTCTCATAAATTTAGCCTCATTGAACTTGCCTGTTTTTTTAAAATATATTTTATGTCTCTGCTCAAAATGCCTGGTGCATGTAATTCGAAGATTGGAAAGAATTCAAAGGGAGTTCCTATGGAAAGGTGTTGGCAATAATAGCTTTTGGAATGGGGAGAAGTTTGCAAGCCAAGAACCGTTAAGATATAAAATTTCAAAAATAGAACACACCAAGAAGAATTTAAAAAAGAAAAAAGAAAAAAGCCATCAAACAGGGTGAACCATCTCAAAAGCTCAAGTGGACCACACCATATGAAATCAGTACTAATTGAACACCCACCATCCAAAACTTCCATCCCACTATGTTTTAAAACTAAACAGTTTTCTTGTTCATGCAAAATGATATCCTTGATCACATGCAGCCATTCGCCCAAATCGGCCGTCCGTTCGCCCAAATGGTCTTGGTAAATAATATCCAAAGAACTTAAATTAAGAAAAAAGGTAAGAAAATCTAATTTGTATCAGATACGGATGTGTCCATGAGTGGCCAACTGCTAACCAAGTCCAATTTTAATATGGAAATTTATTTAGACTCATTGCCTGTTTTCCTTTGATATCTAAGTGCACGGGACCTGGATCGGTTATATGTATTGGCAGAACAGAACTGCAGGATATGATTACAAGTGCCGAGTTAAGGTAAGAGAGTTATGGAAAGAGCCTGTTTACTTCTTTCGGAAGAGAATTGAAAACCGTGGCATATCGCCACTATATTCTGGACGTCGAAGAAATAAAAGTTGCAACAGGACAGGACGTTTGAAGTAAAAAAGCAAACTATTCCATGTACTATTGCATTTAAACTCAAAGATACAATTATAAATTGTACCAGTAATGCAAGTCACTACCATGCCTGAAATTGAAGAAATATCCATTGGGAACTAAAAATGCAGTGCTTTGAGCCAAAAGAAGAAGTTCCAAGGGCGTTTTTGGTAGATGACTAAAAATGAGTTTATCTCATTTTAGTTAATCATAATAATGTACTAGAGATCATGATCGTTGGTTATCGAGATTATGATTCTAACATATAATTACAATTAACTAAAATGAGATGAACTTGTGTTTAAGCATCCACCAACCAGACCCTAAACATTGCATTGGGAAATCATGGACATGTTTAATAACTTCCATTTTTTTTTAACTCAATGGATGCATGGCTAGCAAATTCCAAGGGAGAGGGCCCACTCCAATTCCTTTGGTCAGCCAAATTTCCCTTCACAATATGTCACATATGGAAGGCCAGTAATGCAAAGATTTTCAATGACAATCCGATTGGGAAAAGAGGAAATGCTCACAAGACTAGCTACAACAGTTAGGGAATTCTGCTGGGTGCGGGGTTTGAAACCAGTGAATCTATTGAGGAAATGCTTACCCCTGACAAAAAAGGCAGCAGGATGGGTGAAATTAAACTTCAATAGATCTGACTCTGATTCGACGCCTATAGGAGGGGCTGGAGGCATGCTCAGGTGCAGGATTCATTGATAGCTTTAGCAAAAGAATCAACCATTGGAAAAGGAATCTAGTTGAGTTGAGATTTCATTCAGTTTCATTTGATTTTGTTTTTAATGGACTATTTGATTCTACCAAAATATGAAATGCAAAACTACATTTAATAGCTAATTGCTTGTGCGGAAGGACCTTTTCTCCCTTCTCTTTTTTGTTTTGTTCTGCAAGAGCATTTCTAATGGATTTGAGTCACTATGAATGGCCAACATCTGGAAGCTAAGGACAGCATGAAACCAAATTCTAGAAATATCATGCACAAAATTAGAACAATTGAACTTACAGGTAATTTTGGCGGAAGAGTTGGATTCTCACCATCTTTCTTCACTAATATCTTACATCAGAAAGTCATTCAGGCTGCATTTGGCTCATGAGCATTTCACAGGCATAGAATAACAAATTTATGACTTTGGAATTTCTACTCTTAGGCTCTTAGTAGGTTTCTGTAAATTGTGAAATATGAAGAAAAATCTCTTTAGTGGCAACCAAATGTACTCTAAAACTAATAACCAGTCCGTAATAAACTGCAATTCCAATCATTTAAAACAAGGTTTTCCTGAAATGTGGCAACTGATATCCACAACTTCGCATGTATCTCAATTATTGCAGCTCAGACATTTCAATCAGACTTTGGTTCCATCCTTAAAAAAGACTACATATAGTGGTGGCAACAATGAAATGGGCAATCTTCTACAATCCTCGCTACTTCCTAAATGTTCATATTGACACTAAAGACTTGCCATAATAAATAGAGTTAGAACTATTTACAAGTCACAAATTCTCAACTCATGTCAGAAAATTACCAAAACTTGGATATTTCTGCCTTTTAACTACAGCACAAAGTGCATAATCCCACAGACATTGAAATGAAATGATAGAAAACAGAGATAGCCTGGAACTTTTTGAAGTGTCTAAGTCAATGATCACCCTTCAAATTGATGAAGGCGTTAATTAGATTGGTCCATCAACATACTAGAAATTTAGAAGTTGGGGCTATTGAAGAAAGCTTCCTTAACTATTCTTTTCTCTTAACTTGTCTCACGAAAGAAGATACAATTACATACAGAAAAATCAGCAGCCAACCTCAAAGTGGTAGTCCTCAGAATAGAGCAAAGCAGCAAAATAGTCCTTGTAAGTTGATGGAGATAACGGCTTCCTCAGAACTGCAGGTACATTGTCCTTCTTTATCAGATCCTCGAACTTCCAGGAATTTCATAGGTAGGAAGCGGACTCTTCTGCCTACCTGCCATGTTCGGCGATTCAGGTGGCTTTTTTGGTGGATCCAACCCGGGCAGTGATGCTGGTGACCTTTTCAGTTGATCCGATCCATAGAGTGATCCCAGTAGCTTTTTTTGCTGATCCAGCTTAGACAGCCCGCTGGACGGATCTACTAAAATTCCTTTCAGGAACTGGGAGAGAAGGCGAGGAAGGTGTGCTTAGACCCCTGCGAAACCCTAATTCTCCCAATCCTCGAAAAATCCATGCAATACTCCCCTAAATCGCCGCCTTCTTCCACATTCCTGCCAAACGTGGCCCTGCTCTTCGATCCGTGCCCACGGATCTCTGCTTCCTTCACATCCTCCTCATCATCCGCCTTCCTGACATGAACCGGATCATCTCATCCCGCTCCTCAATGTTCTGCCGCAGCTTCTCAACACAGATCCGCAATTCGGCCTCCGATTTCTCCATATCCTCGATTCGGAGCGTCGGATCACCGATTTTAACGATACTTACCTCAATCAAGAGAGATGTTCCGAACGGAAGGTAAAGATCTTAGGAAGAGAGACGATTCGGTGGGGATGAATTGAGGTCGAGTGAGAAAAGCTAGCAGAGATGGAGTTTCACAAAGTGAGAGAGAGAGAGCTGTTGAATTCGATCAAAGTTGAGAAATGAAATTGGGGATTTCAAATATATAGGGTGGGGTAACCACGGATTAGCTACTGATAGGTCGAGTAGCGACGTCACCAACTTCTGTGAGCCCCACTGTGATGTACGTATTATATCCACACCGTCCATCCATTTGGAGAGATCATTTTAGAGAATGATCCAAAGAATGAGTCGGATCCAAACCTCGAGTGGACCCCCACCACAGAAAACAGTGGGGAGAGTGACGCCCACCATTAAAACTTCTAAGGGCCACCCAAGCTTTCGATCAAGCTGATATTTGTGTTTTCCTTCTTTCATGTCTGCATTAACACATAAATAGGTTGGATTTCAAATAAATATCATGGTGGACGTTAGGAAGGTTTCAACGGTAGGCGTCACTCTCTACTGTTTTCTATGGTGGGGTCCACTCCGGCTTTGGATCTGCCTCATTCTTTGGATCATGCTCTAAAATGATCTCTCCAAATGGATGGACGGTGTGGATATAATACGTACATCATGGTGAGGTCCACAGAACTTGGTGACATCACTTCTGTAGCAACTCTCGCTACTAATCTTGTCAGTAGCTAATCCGTGTCCCCTGCCACCTGCCAATTTCTGGTGGTCGGTACTCTGTGGGCCCCACCATGATGAATGTGTTTCATCCATGTTGTCCATCTATTTTTATAGATCATTTTATGGTATGCGACCAAAAATTAGGTATATCTCAATCTCAAGTGGACCACATTACAGGAAACAGTGTTGAATGAACATCGACCATTAAAATTGGATTGGGGATGCCCCTTCAAAAAGAAAAAAATCAAAGATAAAGTGTGGACGGTAAAAGTCATTGGTGGCCCACACCATCGAGACGAATGGACAGCCGCTAGTCCAGCTCAAAATATAGGCATAGTCAAGACTGGCATCTTCATGGTGGGCCCGAAACCTGCGAGAGCCCAAATGTAGTGATTTCGGTTCTAAAAAATGCTTAAACAGAAAATCATGACATGCATCGCACCAATGTATCTGATCAGGCTCAAGGACGTTCTATCAGGTGGGGCCCAAAAATCAGGTCCCATCAAATCAACACAGCTGATCACTAAGCAATGGGCCCCACAACAATAATACTAATATTTCATATCTTGTTATGCTTTAGAAGACATTTGCAAAACAAAAGAGAAAGTCCACATTAATAAATAAATAGTAAACTTTTAACCTCGGTTCCTATGCAACTGAGGTTAGAAAGTAGACTTTTAGCCTCGGTTCCTATGCAACTGAGGCTAAAAAGTAGACCTTTCGCCTCCGTTCCTATGCAACTGAGGCTAAAAAGTAGACCTTTCGCCTCAGTTCCTATGCAACTGAGGCTAAAATGTAGACTTTTAGCCTCAGTTCCTATGCAACTGAGGCTAAAAAGTAGACCTTTCTCCTGCAACTGAGGCTAAAAAGTAGACTTTTCACCTCGGTTCCTATGCAACTGAGGCTACAACACCTACTCACAGAAAACCAATCTAATTGGTTTTCGTATTGTCCATGCTAACAGAAAAAATAAAAATAAAAATCCCACCAATCAGAGATCTATGTTGTCCATGTACATGTTGAAATCTGTGCAATGGGTGTTAAGGATCTCTGATCAATGAGATTCTTACCACGCAGCCCATCTGCAGGTAGATTTTTCAAGATTAAAGACCCCGTTCACCACATGACGGAGCGGAGATGGCAAGCCTTCCCAGTCTTTCTATCTGACAATGCATTTTCAACTCAACCACTATGAGAAGAAAATACACCACACACACACACTGATACATCTTGATCTATATAGCACTAACAGTTTATGAGAATAGTACAATCATTCTTTCTGGGTAGAACGATTGTCCTGTCAACAGGAACAGTTGGGTTTTCCTGTTGGGTTTGTTTTGGTCATTTTCCTATAAATAAGCATATGGGCCTATCTTTACCTTTACCATGGTCACCAGATGTTAACAGCCAAGACGTAAATGCGGGCCAGGGACCAACCAAAACCTAGAAAGCTGAGGATCAAAACGTAAGAGAGAATAAAACCTCGACATGCCTTGTTAAGTAGTACAACTTCTGGGTCACTGGCAGATAAGGAGCCTGTTTGAACATAGTAGCTGTGCTAAGCTCACAGGTGGCCGCACATGGTAACCATGTGAGGGACATCTCAGCCATGCAAGAGGGTTCTACCCTTCAGATGATCTGGTCTGAAAATCAGGCAGGCCACACATGCTAGAACACAATGGATGGTTTAGTGAATATTGCCAAAGACCCACATTGAATGCACACGTGTGGCTCACCAGATGACTGGACTAGCCTGATTTATGGGCCCGATTATCTGCATGGTGAAGCTCACCTTATCAACAGCTCATATATCCCACAAGCCAGGTGGCGCGTATGGGCACATACAGAGGCACATGCAACCTTAACAAAAACTAACACAGAATTAGTAAAGCATGAAAGAAACAGACTAGTTGGACAATCCTGACTTTAGTTTAGAATAAAGCAGAAAATGAAATAGAAAGGAAGTGACCGTTGCAAGACCAGGAAAGTATCACAAGCGAATAGCAGATGCTCTGAAATACATGTTTGTCCAATAGCTTTTGTTGAGTCGTTAATGCTGCATTTGGATATTCAACTGAATTGAATTACAATAATTCAATTCAATACTGTAGATGTCACAAAAGTGGATCTACCAATTCCAGCATAGCGCCACAAATACAAAAACTCCTCTCTCTTTTTTTTTTTCTTTTTTCTTTAATAGCAAAAACTCAGATTGTTTCAAGTCAGATTGTTTCAAGTCTAACTTGAAATGTGAGGAATTGTAACAAAGGACTGGTCATCATTATGACATAAAATGGTCTCACCTCCATTTTGATCATGTCCTCTATACTGAATTGTAACAAAGTTAGGGCCATTGCGATAGGTGTGCCAGTGAAGCAACCTGATGGTAGTTACCACTCTTCTTCGCTAGACAGATCTTAACAAAAAATTCCTGGATTTTCGATTTCCATTTCCATTTGTAGACAATTAATGCATTCTTAAAGACAAGCAAAGTCCTCAATCTCTTCATCAGATAAATTCCTATGAACATGTGGAACCAAGAAGCAGCATTCCCTACCAGAGTAACCCACTGAGCGATGATGACTCCAACCCATCAGCATTTCTACACAAGGATATTATAAAACAAAAGGTTTAGGAACGAACTGAAGATCCAACCAAAAGAACCAAAACAGATGAGAAATAATTCAGAATGGCAAAATCGATGACCCTGGATAACAACTCACAAGGTAGCTTGATTTGTTGTCTATTGCTCTAGACCCATATCAACATAAGGGCTGTGAATAGGTGGGCTGGGCTGGGCTGGTTCTGGGCAAGGCGAACTCAAAATTCAAAAGGACTCAGCCTGACCAATTGAAAATCTAGAGCCAAAGCAACACAAGACTAGCTCATTGACAGTCTAAGATACCATTTACTAAATTTTATTCGATCCAAAATGTGAGATAGCACATTCGTTTTCAAAAAGGAACTCACAAAGTGAGTTGTCCTCCCAGGTGACACCATCTTTGAAGCAGATTGCTTTTTTCCCCCCTCTTTTCCATCAATCAAGCTGCTGTATTTCTGGATGAAACACCATTCTGTTATGACCGTTATTTTCATTTGTGCAAGTGGAAATTCGGGTGCATTTGGATGCACAAGAAAATGCAATTATGAACATTCAACTTAAGGAGACAGTGGTGGGAGTTGAAGGTCTCCTAGTCTTCATAATGAGGAAATAACCCTCGTATTGCAGATATGCCCTTTCAATTCCAGTTGCAAAGGAGAAGGATCAAAAGGTGAACAAATGGAGGCATTGGTCATCCAGACATGTGGCCACCCTTATACAAGCTCTGTCACCCTTATACTCCTAATTGAGGAACTCTATTCGAATGTCCAGCTTCATCAAAATCTCAAAGATAAGGAGATGCAGCAGTTTGGAGGGCTTATGGGCATCTTGTAGAGGTATTATATCAATATAGACAAGAAGGATAAAAGGATATAGAAGGAGCCCTCAAATGGCAATTAAAAGATGTTGAAGGAGTCTCAAGTAGGGACAGAAAATAGATGTTTTCCTGGGATTGGAGGCAATGACTCTAGGGAACAAGGTTATGATAGTCAAGGTGGTTTGGAATCTCCTCCCATGATTGGTCCTTTGAAGCTGAATTTTGATGCTTGTTATATTGGCAATCTCCACTCCACCAAGATTGGAGGTCTTCTTAGGAAGGATAAAGTGAAAAATTACATACACGAGTGCTGAAGAGGTCAGCGTCGAGAGATTGGTGGTCGCTAATTGCAATCGGTTTCACACAAAGGAGCTCCTTTTGGATAATTTTTGGATACTTTTCTGAGTAAATTTTTGGCTTTCAAAAACCCCAATTAATAATGAAAACTTGTAACTGCTCCTTAGGCTTTCTCATAATTGCAATTAGAGGCCCTTTAATTACTTCTTTAGCATGTTTGACCATTGTAGATAACATTTTTGTAACATACGAATGGTATAAATAGCATTTGCTGGCCTTCATGGCCGACATTGCCAAGTGGGAGATCAAGATTACAATCCTTAAGCCTAGATACATTAGACACCCATTCAACAACCAGCAATCTGGCGCTTTGAGAGATACCCTCCGTCGGCTTGCTTTCATTTCGGAAGCATCTAGCGTTTCTTTCTTCCCACACAGCCCACCAAATAGCAAGCGAGGACATTCTCCACAACTCCTTAGCCTTTCCTAAACCCGCTCCATGCCAAGCTAGCAAGAGCTCACCCCCACCTCCAATGGGAGAGACCAAGAAACGTTGAAGCGGGAGAGGAAATCTTTCTAGATGGACCCAATAAAAAGAACAATGCACGAAAAGGTGATTAACCAATTCCTCATCATTTTTGCAGCTTACGCACATGTTAGGAATCATCATCCCTCTCTTCCGAAGATTGTCGATGGTCAAGACCTTTTTTTTTTTTGTTTTTAATGAACAACCACCCGAAGGCCGTTATCTTAGGAGGAACTTTATAATGCTATACAAATTTGGTGCGAACCACCTCCCTTTGCCTTCAATTCGTATAAAAACGGGAGTATAGGGATCATACTGAAAAGGAGCCAGATTTATCGAGATTCCAAATCATTTTATCTGTGGAGAAGTCCAGGGAATAAGGATGAATTCGCTCCAAAAGGGCTGCAAATTCCTCCACCTAGTCATCCCGAGGAAATCGCCTACAAGGGAGCTGCCAAAACGCGACATTTCCAATGATAGAGAAGCAACTAGCTACAGCCACTGAAGGATCTGGGGGCGAGGTGGAAGATTCGGGAGAAGTCGACTTTTAGGGGAAAGGATCCCACCCAAACACCTTCTAAAAATGCAGACTTGGAGTAAACCCCTCTCCACAAAGCCAAAGCTCTATATTGAGAGGAATCTCTCGTCCACTAACCTTCCTCCAAACACCCATACTTGCCTTTTATGACTTCCTTCCAAACAGCTCCATTATCATCCCCAAACCTCCAAAGCCATTTCCCAAGTAAAGCCAAGTTCATAGATTCGAGGTCTTTAAAGCCTAGTCTGCCATCCTCATATGCCTTGCAAACTTCGGCCCATCCCACCAAGTGAAATCTTCTTTTTTTAAATTTGTCCCCTTGCCACAAGAAATCGCGCCTTAATTTTTCGAGCCAGCGGAGAACCAACACCGGGCATTTAAAGAGCAACATGAAATATATGGGGACATTTGTAGCCCTGCTTCATAAGAGTGATGCGTCCTCCGAGGATTTACTTACAAGGTTCCTTAACCATAATAAGGATTTACTTTTAGTAATGGCTTTAACCTTCTTCTCCTCCTTCTTCTTCTTCTTCACACCTTTGTGATTATTTAATACCCTGAGACTTTTGCTCCCACTTTTGGCTTTACCCATCATGATCTGACCTTTGATGTTCCCAAACTTAGATATTTCTAAGTCCCATTAAACTCGCGATTTCAACATATTTAGCATTTTCCTTATCATGAAGATTTTCTCAGTTTCACAACCCATCACTCATGATAGACTAAATGCACCTGTGTATAACATCTTATGCCCACCCAAGTCCCAGCAAGCAAGAACACTTTGAAGCAACACCCTGCACTTGCACTTTGGCCCAAGGGATCGAACAACATATCTGCTGATAGAGGTGAATGTGGGCCATTCGATGATACCGCACATGGGCTATTAGCTCCATTTTTATGCTTATATCATCACAATATGTGTACTGGTCCCTCAACTATGCTCATCTTCAAGTCACTATGAAAAGTTTCATCCAGACAGCATATGTAGATCCTACACCATAAGTGATATTTTCTGCTTCCTAAGTGTACAACTAATAAGACCTCCAAAGAGGAAGAACATTGAATTGGACTTTCCATCATCGAACAAGACTCTGCTCATCTACCAAGGTCTTTGATAATCCACAATCATACAGGCCTTCAATGGCCCAGAACAAATCTCCAAGATTTGACGGTTTATCAATAAGATATCGTTCTAAATGGCCCCTAACTGTTGAGCTGAATGCTTGCACCTCAAAATCATTGGTCCATCAGCATATATACCATCATATGCAATTTTAGATAACCATGCAACCGTTTTTTTTTTTTTTTTTAATCAAACATGAACGGTTAAACATGTGGGACCCTGGTCTGCACAAGCAAAGACACAGTGATGATGGAACCGAACTTGATTTGATCTAGTAGTTCCTACCACCATCACTACCAGTGTTTCAAATAGCGCCCGTAGCGTAGCGGTAGCGTAGCATGCCCGTAGCGCTATGTAGCGTCCCAAATAGTGTAAATCCCCTATAGCGTACGCTACAGCTACGTAGCGCGTAGCGTCCGTAGCACAATGCATTTTTTTACTATTTTATTTTTTTATTTTATTTTCACATTTTCTTTGTTTCTAATGTTGAGGAATGTGACACTTGTATTATACTTGATGCTTTTAACCTATGAGATTTTTATTTCTTTTCATATTTGTGACTTGTGGTTTCAATTAGACATTATTGATTAAAGTGGTTTGCTTAGAAAGTTGTTGATGTGATAATCATTTGATTTGGCTTATATATGTGGATTGGCTCTTGATAAATGATAACTAATAACTTTTTTGAACATGCTTATAATTGATAAAATGAATCATCTTTTAGGCATTTTTATTTTATTTTTTTTCATTTTTTTCTCTATTTATTATATTTGTCATATTTTTAAATTTAAAAAAATAGAAAAAAAATAGAAGTATCGTGTAGCTTACGCTATACGCTATAGAGGGTTGAGCGCTACGCTAAATTTTAAAAAATAGAAGTATCGTGTAGCTTACGCTATACGCTATAGAGGGTTGAGCGCTACGCGTCACGCTACCGCTATTTAAAACACTGATTACTACTGAAACGAGTGATACCCTAAACAGGCTTAATGTATTCTGGAGATGAAATACTTAACAACTAGCGAGAAACAAGTACTTCTCTAACAATGGTCACCAACACGTCATGCATTCCAAGTACATGAAATCAATAATAGGGTGGTCTGGATAAATCACACAGGTGGAATGAAAAAGCATGCCAATGTGATGTCAATCACACCTAGACAAGCATTTTTAGGAATCAATCTCACTAATCACATGATCTATCGTAAACAGTCTTGGAGCCATGCCTACCTAGTGATCTGCAACATTTTCAAAGACTACATCCCTCAAACTAGAAAGACAACGTTCCAATCCAGGAAAGCAATCGTTTCATCCAAGATGATTTCATCATTCCAATCCAGGAACTCCACCCTTCAATGCAGAAAGCTTATCTACCAAACCAGGAAGATTCATCTCTAATCGAAGAAAGAAACATTTCTTATCAAGGAAAAAATTTCTCCACTAGGAAAAATGTGGCTAAATGATAATCTAGTGGACCTACTCCCACTATTCTATGTATACATGATCATTATGGCCAATTTCACAAGTATTTCACAAGGTTTGCACCCACTAGTGTGAGGATTTACCCTTATGATCATATAACTCACCACAAGGTCTTTCTTGCTTCAGTAGTTTTACCACTCATGAGAAAACAATGGAGTTCATTGGGTTTACTACTCAATCACAGCCAATATCACACGTGTGAATAAGGTAGGATTAATGATCAAGATCACACATGTGAATAAGGTAAGCCATGATGGTCCACTGCTATGCAACAGAAGGTCCACAATCACAGCATGCCATTTTAAAAACTTCATGCATGCATCAATATCATGTACTCATTCACATTTTTGCAAATATATGTGACTGCGCGCGGACGGGCACGTGCATGTGTGTATAGACTCTTGTTTCATAATAGAAATGCAATCAGGGTCAAAAGATTGAATCCGAACTTGTGGATTATCACATCCAACTGATGAATTATCACATCAAGGTATCATCTCTCATTTCCCTATGGCCCAACGGTTAGAACATTTATTTACGCCTTATCTGCCATAGGATGCATCAAATGGTCTATCTCTTAATACAAATCATCATAGATCTAACATGGCAACACACGCAAGTCCATGATCACACGTATTTTCATTTTGGGCCCCATGTGAACGAATATGAGATCTGATGGCCTCCACTTTTAGACATGGAGCACCATGTAGGCCTCATGAATGTCTACATACCAAAAAGATGCCAGGATGCATATCATGAAGACATGAACCTTATGTGCTGATTATGGGCCAGCAGGATGTGATCACAACAGTGACTTTTAAGTCATCCCCAGTCAGAATGCATTAGTCCCACTCCCAACACAAGCACACATACCATACAGAAGCCCGAAACGGGTGCACTGCTATCTTTATGTGCATGAAATCCACATATAAACATCCATTATATCTACAAAGCATGAATGGAGTTAATGAGCTTCTTGTATGGGCCCACTAGGATTTTCACAATTGTGGAGCCCACACATGAGTCTAGCCAGTATGATCATATTGTGAGGGTCCCACAAGTACTGACTTGCACACATTGACTTGGCGTCTATGGGCCACAAAAAATCGTGTTACCTCATGATGGGCCTAATGCAGTAAACTAGCCCATATAGTGCAGCCCACTGATTGTGATGAAAAATTGCAAACCATGGTAATTAAATGACACATGTGGTCACAGCAATAGTTTGTCAAAACAAAATAATAAAAAATGTCTCATGCATCCACTTGCCCAATGAATCAGTCCACAAACGGGCAAAATTTCATATGTAACGACGGGATGGCTCTTTGGGGGTCTAATTAAGCCATGTGTCAATGTAAATGGCCTTGAATAGTTCACACACCAATACCAAACACCCACATAATAATGATGCTTATAAACATCATTCAATAAACTAATGTGCATATAAACCAAATAGGCTCATGATCGTGGGCACAATTAGATTTTACACCCATGGAGGGTTCACATATGTCAGCACTTGAAATGGCCTTTGTCTAAACTCATTTGCAAGAATTTTATGCATGATCATGTGGCTAAGCAAAGCTTGCATTTGTGGTGTGTATATGAGCTGCTTTATATGCACATGTGGGCTAAGCAAAGCTTGCAATTGTGGTGTGTACATGAGCTGCTTTATATGCACGTGTGGGCTAAGCAAAGCTTGCAACAAGTTTTTTTCAGGCATGTTCAAATTTCAAACAAGTACATCTAGCTATGACACAATCACTGGCCGCTTAGAACCATCAAAATATCAGTGACCGCAGACACACATTAGAAAGAATGTTAACTGCTTAAGAGCTCCTCAATCCATTTCTTGGTGAGTCGATTCAAATTTTGCTAGTTTCAACCACAGTTACCCCAAAACCCATTCCACCTCACAAAAGCATATACATTCTCACTTCCCATTTCACGCATCTGGGTAAACTACAAACATGTTTTAAAATGAAGCATATTCATCAACAAAAAAAATATATAATAATAATAATAATAATAATGTATTCCACATCCGGTTTCTCAGAGCATTCCCTTCATCCATTTATCAGTTTGGAAAATCTCGATCTAACAGTGTTAATAAAGAAATAAATAATAATAAAAGGCACGTCTCAACTTAGAGGAGATTAAGAATGAGGAAAAATCAGATTGAACAACACAAATTCAGATTCCACAAATAAATACAATTCTATTGCATAAATAAAGAAAAAAAATGTATAAAATCATCATTATGAAATTCAGTTAAAGGAAAGAAAGATGGTTATATAAAAGACTCACACTGCTCATTGGAGCAAACAAATCCTCAGGCTCCAGCTTCTGGAGATTTCGCCTGCCTCCGCAATTCCTCATCTGCTCTCCTCAGAAACTGATCCCAACCACTCCCTGGGCTCGTATCCAAATAATCATATGGAACCGCGGTCTTCAACCCAGGGCGGACTGTGCACTGACTCTCAACAATCCTGAACTCAACATGCTCACCTCTCTCTTCCCGAAAATTCTCCAATTCATCCCAAGTAAACAGTAGAGGAAGCGTAAATGCCCCCCAAGGATTGAAATCCATGAGCTTCACTCGCCTATCCTTTGTAACATATACATCAAAGGTGTAGTCCTTCGATTTGAATCCCAACTGCACGTTCTCCTCAAAGAATTCTCTAATCAATAGTTCGAGATCTGATTTCTTCTCGAGTAGTACAGGATAGAATCCAGTGACTTCACGCTGAGAGATGCCAACAAGGTGTTGGTCGAGAACGAAGCAACGGAATTCCATCTCGGGGTGGAAGGAAGGGTACCATTTCCGGAGGGCAAGAAAGAACCGAGGTGGGCGCGAGGAAGTGTTGTCCATGCAGGAATCATATGCGTGGCAAAGGTCATGGACTGTACTGTCAGATGATCTCAATAGGAGAGCGATCTCGGCAAAGGAACTGCAGCGGAGAGTGCCAGTCGTGGCGATCCAAGCTGCATCCTTCGGTGAGCTCCAATTCATCTTGGGAAAAACGGCACCACCGAGGGTTTCAATGGAATCTTTTATTTGGGATTCAAGGTCTGGGAAGCAAGGCGGGGATGGAGATTCTTCCTCAGAATCTTTCAGAGATTCTTCTTCAGAATCTTGTTCAAAATCTTCTTTGTAATCATCATCATCGTATGAGTTGGGGTTTCTGCGGGGTAGGGCATCATCACCGGAAATAGAATGTGGGAGGAGGAAGGGTTTGGAATCTTCTAGAAGGTAACTGACAAAGGATTCAGGGAGCTCATGGATTAGAGTTTTGATGGAGAGAGATTTGAATTTAGGGTACCATTCTTGGATTTGGCAGCGGTTTACTTCTTCTTGCTTCATGTTGAAGAAGAGGAGAAAAGGATACAATTTTGATGAGGCTTTTGCTTTTTCCTACCTGTGTTTTAGGATGGAGTTCTTTTGCTCTCCTCTGGTTGACAAACATAAATAATGAGGGAAGAAATATCAAAAACAAGAAAATAAATAATAAAAATTATCTATCTACCTTGAAAACACTTAGCTACTATCAGAAATCATTCACTGTTATAACCCTTTTTCTCTAATGGTTTGTTTAGTTGTCCAAAAAGCTTTTTCTCTAATGGCTTGTTTGGTTGCCCAAAAAGCTCTGTCCAAATGGGCTTATATAGATACCAGCACTATATATGGTTTGCCAACCATCTTGGAGACCAATTTCGATAAAATATGAGATAGGGTAATGCAAAAGGTATACTTATCCACTATGTAATCTCTACATAGTAGTAAAAACATAACTTAGCTGCATTTCCCACTCTCACTCTGATACTACTTTGACGCAAGACAACTAACCGTTTGCTCTAAAAGCTCAAACTAATAGAGCATGACGAATCAATTCCTTTATCTCATAACACAAGCCCCACTTCTCATGGGTTAGCTCCTCGGCCAAACCCCCCCCCCCCCCCCCCCCCCCCCCCCCCCCCCCCCCCGTGAGCCCCACATCACATGAGTTCAACCTCACATGAGCCACTCGCCTCACATAGGTGGGACCCACCTCACACGAGCCACCCGCCCCTAGTGTGCCCCTGCATCCCACAGGCCACCTCACTTGAGCCGGGTGTGAAAATGCCCATGTATTATAGGTGAAGGAGAGTAGAGAGCTTAGGACTTGAAGTTGAAAGGGGGTAAAACTTTAGAATTGGAAGTGCTTTAAAAAAAAATAAAAGTCAGGCTTTGTGTTTGTTTTACACCATTTAAATATACTCGTGAATCTTAAGTTATATACCTGTCACACTTATAGAGCCAATTATAGTTGCCCGATATGTGTGATTCTAGCCACAATAGGACGCATAGTTTGAATGATCTGGATAGTTGTACTTTAGTGCTATGTGTGAGGAGGATGAGTTACCGCCATCTTTAAATTGGTGCTCAACTAATACAAATTTATCAAGCCAAAATCTTAAAATTCTGGAGTTTTAACTGTTGCTTACACTATACGCTGCAATAGCGTAGGCTACACTACAAATAGCATCTGCAATACGAGACTTGAGCTATTTGGCTGCATTATGTAGCGCCGCAGTTACACTATGAGCATTATCCAAAACACTAGCTGCAACTAATGGATGAATTAGATGCCATACAAATATCATAGTGGACCCACGGATTTTAAGTATGGCACAATGTTCCTACAACTAGAGGATTATGAACAGTCTCTAAGGGAGAGTTAATAAGTGACCATTTTAAGACATTCAATTACATACTAAATGATAATTAAATAGGTGTATATTACATAAATGCTTTAGATAAATGGTAATTAAAAATGTGTATAATAAAAATAAGTACAAAAAACAGCAAAAAGACCTCACTGTGTTGATCGGATGCCCCAATATCGGTGTCGCTGGCTTAGTGACACCGAAACCTGGTAATATCGAATCTCTACTGGATATCGGCTAGATTTCGTCGATTTTTTTGGATTTTCAGATAAAATGGCGAAATTGTCGACATTTTCGGTAATTATCGGCCATAAACTCAACAGCATAAATACAGAAAAATCCAAAAAATAGAAAATACCGTTTTTTCCCTTTCTTTTCTGCAGTTGGACTTGAGATCGACAGCTCGGTCTTCAAAGACTTCGATTAGAGTAATGAATTTGAAGGATTTTGACGAGATTTTCTTAATCTCACTGGGATTTTCCGTCGAAAATTCCTCCGTTGTCAGGAAGAATCCCGTTGAGCTGCTTTCTCGAAAAGAATGGCGTTGAAGATGGCGTAGAACGGGAAAAAGAGGGGAAGATGGAGAAACGCACTCTCCCTCTCTCTCTCTCTCTCTCTCTCTCTCTCTCTCTCTCTCTCTCTCTCTCTCTCTCTCTCTCTCTCCTCCACTCTCTCGCTCTCTCAACACCGCTCCCTCTCTACTCCTCCCAAAATGCAGACAGCGCTCCCTCTCCACTCCTCCCCAAACGGTGGGGTTTGATCGCAATGTTTCCTTTTTCTGCTTTGAAAACGGGAGTGGATTAGGTGTTACTCGTACATAGATAGGCATGCACACCTGTGCACGTGCGCACGCACGCACCTTTCCACAAGTGTCATGGGCCTTTAATCCGAACGGTCCATGTGATGAAACATCCCATTAAACCTCCAGGAACTAATTTTCACCCTGATCTAAAACTCTGGTGGTCCATATAAAAGTGAGATGAAAATAAAGGGAGAAGCTGTTTTCTTTTGCCATGGCCCACGAAAGTTTTGTATCAATGTAAAAGTTGGGCCCCAGGGGTTTCATGGGGTGCTTCATCATGTAGACCATTCAGATTTTGGACTAACATCACAAATTATAAGTTCTCAAAAAGTTCTCACAAGAACTTGTGCCCACTCGTGCGCGGCCGAGCATTTTGACGGAAGGGATTGATCCGTGATTTATGTATTTGATCCACCCACGTCCAGTGGTATATATACAATGGTACAATGTATACTCATAAGATGGCTGGTTTGTTTGATGGAGGTTACCTTTATACATGATCCATTCGTTAGTTTGCCGCACCAGAAATATAATCTGGATTACTAGAAGGTGGGTGCACTTACATTAGATGCTACTTATATATGGTGTTGCAGCTGTCATTTAAGAACAAACTGTCAATTTACCTTAAAAAATTAGTATGTTTTTTTCAAGTAAACACACTACGAAATGAGGGTATGCTCATTTTAGTACGTGATTCCAAAAATTAAGCTAATCCAAATCTCATGTGGACCCCACCACAGAAACAGTTGTAACTAGTTTAATGAATCCATGGGCTGTTTGCCTATTTCTAATGGTGAGGTCCACCTAAGATGGATTCTTTTTATACATTTATTTATTAATATATTAAGGTGGGCTGTGTATGGATTCTTTTTATGCATTTATTTATTAATATATTGAGGTGGGGCACACATCTTATCCTAATATGATCCCTTGGATTCTTTTAATGCATCTAATTTTTTCTTTTTATTTAATTATTTTCATGCATATAGATTCTAAAAATTGGACGGTAATGATATTTCTGATTTTGTTATACATGGACTATTTATGCTTAATGGTATGTGTTTCTTGACTTAATAATTCCTTAATTTTTAGATTTATTTGTGAAATGAATTCTGATTTCAAGATGGATTAATGTTTCTTGACTTATTAATGCTTTTAAGTTTTTTATCAATGTTTAAATTAAGTTATTGCTCCACATTATAGATATTTTGAATTAATGGGCCCACTTTTATAGTCCACTTGATATTTATTTTGGCTTAAAAATTAGCTAAAATATTCATCTTAATAGGCTTAATAAAATTACATATTTAATCCCATACCTTTTTATATGATTATAACATTTTGAAATAATTCTCTAATCTAAGTTTTGCTCGATGTGAATATACAATTTTTTACTCGTAAGTAACTTATAGGATGCCCAAACAGAAAAACTTATGTATAAATAACTTACAATATATCCAAACATGTTACTTTTAAGTAACTTTCACTTGTAAGCAACTTACAACTTAAAAGAACTTACAGGCATTCAAACGAGACCTTAGGGTTAAACAATGAAAGGGGTTTTGTTTCCTTTCATTAGAAATGGTTTATACAAAAAAAGGGGAAGAAACCAATGGGCTACTCCCATGTCACTGGCCCGGGCTGGTGGTCAGTGCTCTGTGGGCCGTACCATGACTTATGTGTTTCATCCATGCCGTTCATCCATTTTTACAAATTATTTTATGGCTTGATTCAAAAAATTAGAGGGATATAAATCTTAGGTGAAACACACCACAGGAAACAATAGTGATTAAATATCCACCATTAAAATCATCCTAAGGCCCAATGTATTGTTTATTTGACATACGATCCGTTGATTAGGTCATGTAGACGTAGATGAAGATGAAGGGAAAAAACAAAGATCAGCTTGATCCAAAACTTTTATGGCCCCCAAAAAGTTTTTAATGGTTGACGTTTATTTAACACTGTTTCCTATAATGTGGTCCACTTGAGATTGGTATATACCTTATTTTTGGTATTATATACTAAAATGATCTAGAAAAATAGAAGGACAGCATGGATGAAACACATACATCATGGTGGATCCCATGGATCAGTGACTATCAGACATTGGCCCGATTGCAGGGAGTAGCCAATCCGTTTCCAAAAAGGGAGTAAGGGGGGTTTATCTTCATGCGGATTGCGTACCAAGTACTCGGTGGGCTTACACTAAGCATACTGAATAAATTGTGGGGCCCACTGTGATTTAAGTATTTTATCCACTTCATCCATTCATTTTAACAGATAATTTTAGAGCTTGCTACCAAAAACGGAGCATATTCAAAGCTTAAGTAGACCACACCACATGAAACAGTATGAAATGAACATCTACCATTGAAAAGTTCTTATCAGGCCACAAAAGTTTTAGATCAAGCTGATATTTAGTTTTTCCCTTCATCCATGTCTTTGTTATCTTATGAATAGGTTGGATGACAAATAAACATCACTGTAGGCTTTAGGAAAGTTTGAACGGTGGTATATATATCATTATTCCTACTGCTTTTCATGGTTTAATTCACTTGAGCTATGGATATGCTTCAATTTTTAGTTCAACATCTAAAATAAGCCTGACACAGGGCTCCGTAGGACTACGACAAAAAGCCGGCTACCATATCACCCTCCTCCCTTATTCGGGCTTTAGAATAGATCAGCAGAAAATCATGTTTAGGCCTCCAAGGATCATTGCCATAGGGCTCACAGTGGTGTGTATGGCATCCAACCTGTCAACAAGGTCACCCCGCGCATGAAAGTTGGATGCAACAAAAGTCAGGCCTTTCCAACCATCATGTTGGCTACTATGAGAATTTGAAGGTTTTTGTATGATTGCTCATCATTTCTATTGCATTGTCCACATAATTATTGAATATGCTTTAATTTTTAGCATCTCATTATTTTGTTGAGCCCACTTAATGATAGCTAGTTTGGATGGTGTACACACAACAAGGTAAGCCCCAAACAGAAAACAATGTATAAGCAAATGAATAAGTTTTGGATGGAGATGAATGACCAGAAGAATAAGCTTATTGCAGAACTTGCACAAGAACCGGTCTCCTTTGATTATAGCAATTTACAAGGACATTTTTTGACATACATGCTTTATTGAGTCCACCAATCTGGGTTTGGGCCCTGTGCTAGCTTTACCTGATGAGTGGCCCAAATCTAGCACGCATGGATGATCCTCCGTGTCTTTGATGCAACAGAAAACACTGTACTGTAATTTCTTCGGAGCGGTATCCATGGCATATGATATGGACATCATTCCAGCTGTTAATCCAGTGAAGGACCAAACCCAAATGGCAAGGCTCATGGGTGGAAATGGGTAGGACTGGGTCTACTTGGGTCAGCCTTTACTATATGGACCAAAAATTATAATTGTAATCCCAACCCAACCCAACTCCGTTTCAGACCTTGCGTTGCGTTAGGTTAGATTGGGCTTGGGTTGGGCTCAAGTTCAGACCTTGTATAACCTAACCCAACCCAAACCCAGCTCTCTATTGCATTTAGATATGGAGTAGGTAAGTCACACGTGGAAGACTGGGGGGGGGGGTGGGATTTAAGAAGAAAAGAAATTAGAGAGAGGATGCTAGACGTAGAAGGAGCTTGCCATCCACACACAAAAAAGGAGCGGTTGAGAAGCGGGTAAAATCCAAGTCATTTATTTTGGGTGGATTAATAATCCAATCTGTCCCTCTATAAGCATGCATGTTTTAAAATTCCATAAATACGTTCATGTATCTTGAAAATCTATTTGATGATACATGAAATCTTGAAAGGCAGCTCTTGTAAAACTAATTGCATGGGCAAATTTGTCAATTTGCTTCTATGTAAACATATAGTAATGATATGGCATAAGATACTAAATTAGTATTCTTAATAGAATGCATGAGTATTGTGTGCTGGACCAAACCCCACCCGATCAGAATAGGTTAGGGCCGAGGACATGGAACATCAGGTTGAGAATCTGGGTCAGGGCAAGCTACCATCTTAGTCAGCTTAAGGTCAGATTGACCCACTTTTATTTTATCAATTTGTTTGAGTCTTGGCGAGGTTGGGTCAAATCTTCCTACTGCTCATTTGACAATTTTACAAGACGGGGACAAGTTGATTTTAACTAGATCTCAACTCTTTTACTTAAATAAGCTATGATTTTTAATTTGAGCTTGACACATTGTGTATCTATTTGGTATAAGTGAAGCTTTCATATAGCTAATGATATAGGTACATTTTCACATTGAGACGAAGTGACCCACAAGATGAGGCTTATGAAAAACAAAAGGGTTACTGAATGGGTGCTAATGTAGGACGTATGAGACGCAGGATAGCTCACAAGGAGATCTTGTTCGGCTTTAATTAGGTGAACGTGGATAAAAAGATAGTTTGTTGCTTCCCTGACAACTCTAAAGCTTTTTAAACATTGACCCGCATCAGCCAACTAATCCCAACACCTAGTTGCTTCTCCGCATTCAATGAATGGTCCGGATATCCTCCAATTTCTAGTCGACGGTAGTCCAGCCCTTCAATCACTCTCATTTTACCAAAAGAAATTCCAACCACCGTAGACGAACGTATACATATATTCGATGCGTGTGAAACATATGATTCACAAGTCAATCTACGTGGCATTTTCTCACTTCCCAACAACCCAAAACCCCTTTTAAATGTCTAATATAAAAAACTGCACATACAACCATTTGATTTGAAAATAAGGTCCGGAGGCTCTATATATAGATGTGACGTTTGTTCTTATGGAAGAAAAAAGAAAAAAAGAAAATCCGTTTTGACTGTTTACATTTCCCTTAGGCCTTATGTGACCAACTAGTTACACCCACACATTTTGATAGACACAACCTTCCTGTCTACTTTTGGTAATGCAATAGTACAAGTTGTAGTATTATCTCACCATGAGTAGAAAAGAAGGGGTTTAATATCGTGCTATCATAATACCAAATGGTGTATCCATCAAACTGGGTGGGCGTAAGTATCGATCGCTGTGCTTCTCTTGTGATGCTAGCACGCGGCCGAAGGTTGCCGTTGCCGAGCATGCATGGCCGTTGATTTGGTGAGGGCGTTGTTGGGGACCCTGTGGAGGGCGCTGCTGGTCACACGCTCGCAGCGAGGGCACATGGTCAGAGTGGACGCTGGGAGTGCCTCACACGTGTGAGGGGAGAAGACGGTGGGTGGGGCCACCCTCATGGCCCTTAGCTCTTCCACTTCTCGTTGGAGCCTCCTATTCTCTTCCGTGAGCGAGCCGAAGCACCTCTTCAAATACTCGCATTCCATCTCCGTTTGTTTCAGCTTCGTCCTGTTTTTTAAAAATCATTTTTCATTAAAAAAGAAAAGAAAGTGATTGGAGTGTGTGCATGCACGTGGGGCCCATGTTTTGGTGAATGGAGCCGTTGATCAGATGATCCCTATCGTTATTGAGATGTCTTCATGACTAACAGTTTCTCAGACATAAACCTTTGATCAGTGGCCTAAAAATGGATTTTGCTGAAAATGCAGCAATAGACAGACGGTCCTAGAGGGCCAAAGATTAGATGGCTAGGGGCATCTTCCATCCTATCTGCGTATCAGGTGGGACCCACAACTTTAAGACATTTCCAAGCTTTTTATAGGCCATCCAATGTTTTCGCGACGAGCTTGTCCTACCTTCTTGGTAAAGGGTCTGAATCTTGGCCAGAACATCCAAACGGCTGGTACCACGTGATACACCGTTCTGATGTCTTGTGTGGCCAAGATGATTCTTGACGGGCCTGAGTTTTTGACGGACGGTCTAAACCTCAGGTCCCAGCAGATAACCGGTTCTGATTTCACGGGTAGGGGAGGTAGCAAAGCTTCTCAGCTATATTGTCGACAGTGACTTTGGGGACCTTTTTTCCTCTTTCTCTGAGACGGGTTCCTATGCAATCATTGCAGAACTTTATTCTGCAACGTTGTGTGTGGGCCCCAAAGGAGTTTGCGCATGACATCCCCTATGTCCATCACGTGACCCCCACATGTTAAATCCAGGCCATTCAAAACTCAGGTGGGCCGCACCATGTAAAATCATGCCTAAAACCACGCCGTGTGGTCTACCTGAGTGGGGCAATGGCCTGATCTTTTGGACACAACTCAGGTGGGCCGCACCATGTAAAATCATGCCTAAAACCACGCCGTGTGGTCTACCTGAGTGGGGCAATGGCCTGATCTTTTGGTGTGTCCATTCACACCGTTGGGTTGCATCTTATGAATGGATTGGATGGCATATACAAAACAAGGTGGGCCCCACACAGAGTCCGGAATGGTTTAATCGTGGGGATCCCCAGCCCAACTGTTCCCGGACGCGGATTGCGTCCTACCCCCGCCCGGACGGTAATCCGTCCGGGCAGGGCTCTGTGGAGCCCACCGTGATGTAACTGTTTCATCCTGCCGTCCAATCATTTTTTCAGAAAATTTTAATATGTGATCCAAAAAATGAGGCAGGTCCAAGGCTTGAGTGGACCACACCAAAGGAACCTGCACTGATATGACACCCACCGTTGAAACCTTTCTAAATGTTTTTTTTTTTTTTTTACCATAAAACCTATTCATAAGGTCACGTAGACGTGGATGAAGCGAAAACACGAATATTAGCTTGATCCCAAACTTCTCTAGCTCCCAAAAGCTTTTAATGGTGGACGTTCAATCCCCCACTTTGTGGTCCACTCAAGCCTTGGACCTGCCTCTTTTTTTTGGTTTACATATTAAAATTTTCTGAAAAAATGGTTGGACGGCAGGTTGAAACAGTTACATCACGGTGGCCTCCACATAGCCCCGCCTGGACAGATTATCGTCCGGGCGGGGGTAGGACGCAATCCGCGTCCACTGTTCCCTGTATCGTGGCCCACCAGCGTTTTGTATCGGCCTCATCTTGAAGGGGCGCACCTAATGGATGGAGTGGATGTAACCACACATCACAGTGGGCCCACAAACAAAGTTGAATTAGTCAACCATTCAACAAAAGTTTCGAAGAGGATGTCAGGGGTTGTACGCAGATATACCCTCCGTACACGTGTGGCTTTTAACCGTACATATTGTCATATCACGATCGGTCCGATCCGGTCCAACCCCTCCACGTTGGAGTGTCCACGGCCCAGGACTGGCACCAACGGACGGCCCTGACCATACCATCAATTTCATTGGAAAGGTCTGTGCAATTTCTTTTTTCCGCACTCGGGAGATGATACAGTAGAGCCCCAAGAACAGCCGCAGATTGCCGAGTGACCCGACTGTGGGCCCCACCGTGGTGCATGTGTTTTATCCACGCCGTCCATTTATTTTGCAGCCAGGAGATGATACGGTAGAGCCCCAAGAACAGCCGCAGATTGCCTAGTGACCCGACTGTAGGCCCCAACGTGGTGTATGTGTTTTATCCATGCCGTCCATCCATTTTCCAACCAATTTTAGGGCGCAGATCCACAACTCAAGTGGACAGCACAACAAGAAACGGGAGGATATGACGCCCACCGTTGAAACCTTTGTATGGCCCACTATGATATTTATATGCCATCCAACCTGTTGATGGGAACGGATTGGGTACTCCCCCAGCTACCAGCCCTGTGGCTGGTGGTCGGTGCACTGTGGGCCCCACCATGGTGTATGTGCTTCATCCATTCCGTTCATCCATTTTTAAAGATCATTTTATGGCTGGGTACCAAAAATTATTGAATATAAATCTCAGGTAGACCACACTACAGGAAAACAATAGTAACTGGATATTCACCATTAAAATCTTCCTAAGGCCCACTGTACTGTACTGTTTATTTGACATCCAATCTGTTGATTAGGTCATACAGACCCAGAGAAAGGGAAAAAACAACGACCAACTTGATCCAAAACTTTTATGGCCTCCAAAATGTTTTTAATGGTCAAAGTTCATTCAACACTGTTTTCTGTAATGTGGTCCACTTGAGATTGGAATATAACTCATTTTTGGTCTCATACCATAAAATGATCTATAAAAATAGATGGACGGCATAGATGAAACATATACATCATAGTGGGGCCCACAGAGCACTGACCACCAGCCATTGGCTGGTGGCAGGGGGAGTAGCCAATCCGTTTCCCCTGTTATAAGGTCACACAGACCTTGACCAAGGGAAAACACAAATATCAGCTTGGTCCACCCCCCAGAAGTTTTCAATGGTAGGCATTTCATCCCCACAATTTCCACTGGTGTGGTCCACTTGAGCTTTGGATCTTCCTTTAGGGCTCATGCCATACAATGATCTGTCAAAATGGATGGACGGCATGGATAAAACACATGCATCAAGGTGGGCCCCACAGACTCGGGTCACCAGGCTATCCGCGTTCCCCCAAACCGTAATACGGTTTGGCAATCTTTCCACAGGACACACGGCAGACTCATGTACGATCTGGTCCACACTATCGTGGATCCAGACGGGTTGCTTACGTTCTATAAATAAAACCCACGAGTCGATCCTATCCATCGTTTTCCATGGTTTATGGCACTGCTACTTTGACCGTTGACTTTAATGGCCATAGATCAGATGGATGAGATCGACTAATAGCTATGATTTTTGAGTCATAAACCATCCGCCCTGCATATGAACCGACCGATTTGCACATCATCTCTGATGGCTCTACCATATCCCATTTCTTCCAGCTCCACCGCAGCATCTCCCTTTCTACTCATGCTCTAACGTAGAGCCTTCGAGAGTAATGATGCGTTCATAGATCAGTGATCCAGACCATTGATCTAATGGGCTTGTCCGTGGATGGACCAAAATCCAAAAAAAAATAAAAAATCTCCAACGTTATAAGGTCCTGACCATTCCCAGACGATACAATGAAAAAAATAAAAATTCAAAGGTCAAAAGGGCAAAAGATTGAATGACCAAAATCTTCCCGTGTGGGAGATTTTTGGACCGTCCATATTCAAAGCCAACTTAGTAAGACTGGAAGGTAACTTATAGACCCACTAAATAGACGGCCACAATTCACAGGCCATGTGAACACGCGTGTAAGAAAACGGTTAGACTAATTCAGGAAAAAAATACTAATAATAAAAATAAATGGAAAATAGAAAGAAAAAAAAAAAAAACGAAAGTAAAAAGAAAAAAAAGAAAAGAGGGGCATACCTTGCTCTACGGTTTTGGAACCAAACTTCAACTTGCCGTGGCTTCAGCTTCAACTCAAATGCCAAAGCTTCTTTTTCCTTCTGCGAAAAAATCCAAATAATTTTTTTTTTTTTAAATGAAGATTAAAAAAGAAAAAAGAAAAAAAAAGAGAGAGATGAGGAAAAAAAAGTACTTACTGGGTTTAAGGTCTGATTTTCTCTGAAAGTTTCTTCCAGCAATCGCGACTGCTCCTTTGTAAGCCGAAGCTTCTTCCTCGGCGGGCCGTTCTCTTCGTCGTCGTCGATGACTCCAATAGGCCATGCATCTGATCCTGATGGGAGTTGGTTTATATCCAAGTCCCTCATGCAACAACCACCATCTTCAAAAAAAAAAAAAAATCAGAAAAACACACATAAGAACATCTGGAAAATAGATATTTTCAGATATAAAAGAAAAATGGGCAAGCAAAAACCAGTACTCAAAATGGTAAAATAATCCACATGCAGAAAACCCATCAAAGAAAAATGACAAAAAAGGATCAAAATAAAGAAAACCCATCAAAGAAAAATAAAAATCTACATAAAAAACTCACAAGTAGAAAATACCCATATATTAAAAGAGAGATTAAAAAAAAAAAAAATCTCTAACTTACCAGATGAAGGAGGAGCCATGGTAAGTTCCAAGGAAGAAGAGCTCGAGGGCAAAATCGCCATTAAGAAAAAAGAGCAGAGGGAGGGAGGGAGGGAGGGAGGGAGGGTGAAAAGGGTATGAAAAATACAGAAGGGGTGGAGGAGATGACGGGGTAATGCTGTGCTGCGTCTCCCTAGGGTTTCGACTGTCAAAAAAGTCTCCAACCGTTGGATATCTGACACGTGTCGTGGGGCATGGATTGCTGTAGGAGAAATGCCGGCAGGTTTCCCGTTTAGAGGATGCTGAGTCGGCTTGTCGGGTTGCAGGTCCGCTGGCAAAATGATTGGGAACAGAAGAATAGAGGCTTAAAAGGGTAGAACCAGTATTTTTATATTGACACTATTGCCCCTGCCCCTCACACATGCGAGAGATTTGGACCCTCTGCAAGAGGGTGGGCCTCCTATCAGGTAGTCTGCATTTGAGTGTTGTATACAGGCCGTTGGTTCTTTTCTTTCTGACAGTGCGTTTTTCTGCCCTCCCAACAGCGCGGCCCACATGATGAATGGTCTGGGTCGACATGGAATTTTCATGGTCGGCTTCGTCTAATGATTGGATCACATCTCGCACATGCGTAGCATATTAATAAACGTGCCGATGCACCTCTTCAACATGTGCTAGCACGAGTCATAGAAGTTGTATGTATAACTCCCTCTTCATGGCATGTGTGGTCCACCTATGTTGTGATTGTGACTGTTGATCTAGTGGACCGCTGTAATGTGGAAGATTTTTGGTGCGTTGCATATCAACGGCGTTGCCCATCATATCACATTACTCTAATTCCATGTCAAGCTTCACATGTATAAAATCCCAAAAGCTTGTTTGGTACGAACTAAAAATGCTTTGATCTCATTTATTTATTATAAATTTATAATAAAGTCATAATTGTTCATTGCTAATGTTACCATTAACCTTTACTAGATAGAAATATAATATTTAATATATGATTCGCACTTGGATTATAGACAATTTTACCCATGCAATTAGCGCTTTTTTTTTTTTTTTTTTTTTTAAGTTAAAGCTTTAAAAAAATTTTAGAAAGAGAAAGGATATTTATGAAAAAATAGAAAGATATAGTCTAATCATTTGGCTTTGTATTTTGGTAGGGTAAGATTGTTGATTTACAAGGTTCTAAGCTAATGTAGTAAAATTAAACAATACAAGTTATGGGCTCCATCACCAATCATTTCGGTCAAGGTGGGCTCTATTCATTCTGCTTGTAACGATATGATTAGTTTATCGGGTGAAAAAACATTAGACATTTCGTCTTCTGAAACCATCACTTTGAATGTCACTCAATGAAATATTAGAATATTAATCTCATGGGTATCATATCAAATCCTATCAATCCAATCACTTCACTTCCACTAGTATTTCTAATAGAACAGCCAAGACTACCGTTCATTTACTTAGCCCATGCCTCTAACTCCTCGTTATTTATATTCTATGTATAATTTAAAATACATTGATTTGATTTTTTAATTAGTTGATTGATGGAAATATAATGGATAGTCAAATAAAATCAATTAATAATTAAAATTTAATAAATAAATAGTTATTGATTTTAATAGGGGTCACTTGACACTACACATTTGCAGGAATTTGAGGGGATTCCAAATCCATTGATTGTTTTGGAGGGTGGATTAGAGGGTATTTCAAATTTAGGAAATTTCAAATCCTCACTTTTGATGAGTTTTGTAATCCTTCCTTTTTACCAGAATTTCCAATCATGCTACTCTTTTATTCATTTTTAAAGGTGAGAAAGTTGCATGTATAACATATGTGTCACTAGACTACTAATTTATTGTACACGTGCCCCACTAATTATATCTCAAAACAATTGGATTATTATTTGCATCACTAAAATTACTTTAATAGAATGATTTAAGCCGTGCAAACTTATATGTGTTAACTAACGGTTAAAAATTATTGGTTAGTCACTCGTTCTAATCATATGCTTGTGGCCCATCTGATGGTTGGAATTTCATCATTTTCTAACAAAGTATACATCTCAATGAGTTTATTACAATCATTTTGTTAAATATGGTATCCATACATTAGTTAGGAATATTAAAGTTGATTTAGTAATTAAATTCAAACTCCCGTAAATATACTAAATAATTTAAGTGCATGACTATTTTTTGTTTATAGGAAATTCAAAATATAAGGTGTCAAATACAGCCGGAGAAATCAGATTCCAAGGCATTCCAAATTCAAAGAATTTCCATTCAAGTATCCTGAATTCATGATGCCAAGCGTGGCCTAAATCATTTTAAATATTGAAAAGAAAACTATTTAATGTGATTGGCACAACTTGAACAATTTTATTGAAATAATGAAGGCCATGTGTATAATTTTAAAGTAAATGAGCATTATCTATCATGATAGGCCAAGTATCCAATAACTCCCTCTAATTCTCTCTCCACATGCATTTCATATCCACTAGTTATGATTGACTAAAATGAGATGATCTTATTTTTAGGCATTTACCAAATACGCCTTAAGCCGCATTTACCAAATTATACGCCTAAGGCCTCAACAGAGGGCTTTAAATGGGTATCTAGACCCCCGACACTTGATGGATCCAACCAATTTTTAGTAGGTCTAGGTCCTGTTTATTGGACCCATTAAGAAATTAGGTTAGGTTTGGATCTCACCTTTTAGACCTAGTTAAAAATTGAGTTTAGTTAGTTTCTAGTTGAGTCTATGTAACGGACCTAGTTAAAGTCGGTTTCGATCGTCTCCAGCCAGGTCCAACTCATGTCTAATGATTTTTTATATATCAAATACATACTGATTATTCTTGTAAAGCAAACGAGTATTCATAAGCTATGCAAATATAAAAGAACCCATTTCCACACTACACACACGGTATGCGAGCTAATCCATCAATTGGATGGGCCCAACCATGTAAATGCTCTTAATTGTTCTAAACTTAAATTCAAAGACCCAATGGGTATCCAAGCCCTATCAATCCGGTCTCGAAGAACTTAACCCTATTTGAAAGGACTTAGACCTGGCAAGACCCGGTTAGCTCGGTTCTCGGAACAATAGGACCCGACACATTGACATCTCTACCTTAATTAGATTCTTCCACATGATTTCACAATTAAATTAATCAATTGCAGTTAATTTCACAAAACATATTTCAAAAAATAATTTTTAATGATTATATTTAACATATAAATGACAATTTATGATTGAAATTTCCCAAAAAAAAAAAAAAAATAATGCCACTAAAGATCATGCAAGGAGTCGACAATTCTTACCATGCGACTTTTTTTGTTTTTATTTAGTCCGAACGGTGGACAAAGTAAACAAAATAGAATCCGTCTTAAATCCAAAACAGTTGATTACATAAGCAAAATCCTTGTTTGACATTCATTACATGTTTCCACGAATTCACGTGGAAATGCAAAAAATTTCAATGGCCAAACAGCATCCCACCTCCTACATGAGTACCTCGGAAAATCAATTTTTCAAACTGATATTGTTATCTTCTTCTTTTCTTTTCTTTTTTTTTTTTTCAAATGAAGGAATACCATCCAACCATTCATTTACAATGGAATATCAGTAATTTTGACCATTGGGGAACATCATGGATTGCTTATGGATGGTTGTAAAAAAAGGCCAACCTATGGAAGGACCAGATCATGTAATTAATGGGTCATTTCTCATTTAATAAAACAAATTATAAATAGATTGAGGACATTGAAATTGGTCTTCATGAACTAAGATTAAATGTATGAACTTAAGAAAATTGCTAACTATAGCAACAATATCACAGCTCTTTATTTGGTAAGATCTACTACCAGCTAGTCAATTTATGGTTATATATATGTATATGAGGTTTGTTAAAATACATACTAATGTATATATAACAATAGGTATCATCAGGACTACAGCCTTTAAATCTGGAGTCATATTGGATGATCCGAACCGTTTATAAGATGGGCCTCACAGTAGATGTAGGATACCTAATAATGAAATTTCCCATTGAAAGACTTTAGAACTATGGCTACTTAACTTTTTTTTTTCTCCTGTTGATTATGGATTGTCTCCTTGACCGTTGCTTTGTGGGCCACTTATTTTAAAGTTAAGGATTTTTCAATTATGAAGATTTTGAGGTAGCTACCTTCATCATTTTAGTTCATCGAATGGGATCACCGAATGGGATCACCGAACATGACCCAAGATCCTATAGCTATAGTCCCAGCACATACTCTAGGTGTAGGTGGGGATGTATTGTAGCAAACCTCACACCTAGGGGTGTACACGGGTCAATCCGAGTCGAATTGGGCTAAACCTGGCTTGGCCCGGTCACCAGCCAAACCCAGCCCGAACCCGGCCCGGCCCGGCCCGGTCATCGGGGCAACACGTCCAACCCAAACCTGACCTGATCAGCAATTGGGTGAGTTCGAGCCAATTCCGGATCTTACAACAAGTTCATGGAAAGGGCTTTGGCAAGTAAAGAGGAAAAGAATGGGCAGGGTTTTGATATATATATATATACACACACACACACACACACACACACACACACACACACACACACACACACCCTACTTGACCAAGTCGGGCCGAGTCGGGCTAGGTATAGTTGGGTTTCGGGTTGAGTCAGGCCGAACTGAGACATATCCGAACTCGGCTTGAACTCAGTTTCGAGCTGAAGAAAATGGCCTGTTCCGACCCAAACTCAATTCCAAGTTGGGCCAAGTCGAGCTTTTTCGAGCCGAGTTGAGCGAGTTAACCAGGCTAGCCCGGTTCGTGTACAACCTTACTCACACCATACATGTGGGCTTGTTTGGATTCATTAAAATATAAATTGAGAATGTTATTTTCATGAAAATGATATTCTTATTATTTATTTTTATATATTTTTAAAAATTATTATTTATATTTTCCTTTAATTTCTTGAAAATTTGTTAAGAAATTAATTATTTAAAAAAAAAAAGAAAATGGTAGGTGTACCACGTAACCATCCATCTTTAAGCGTCCCACATCCTTAATTAGGATGGTTATAATTGTCTAATTTTATAGAATCATAAGAAATTAGTGACAGGCCTAACAACTTGATGGATCAAATTGTTGATTGGACCCATCTTTTCTAAATCATCTTGACCATCCATATTAAAGACCATTGATTGGATGGTTCACATTTGTCAGATTGGTATGATGTCATAAACTGTAGCGCTACATGAAATAAGCGATGTGCCTAATGAACAGTCTAAATCAATGGACTGGAATAAGTGTCCCAATGCAACTAGGAGTATTACAACTTAGTATGCTCTGAGACCACTCGACCATCTCTCTGTGGTAATTATCATCAAATCTATTTTATATTAGAGAAAAGACTTTGATAATTTGATAATCTGGCAAACTCTGATAATCCATAGTCATGCACATAGCAGTTGTACACGTGCCATGTACAAATATTTAAAAAATTAAACCATTCAAATAGTGGGTCCCACCGAAAAATCTCAGTTGACATTTAATGAACGGTGAAGAATATCCAACGTTCCAGATTCAACGACAAAAAAAAAAAAAAGGTCCATCAGTTGGAGTTCAGGATAGTATAATCAATGTGATTTTAAAGCTACGAGCTATCACACGAAGGCCCCACTACTTGGACGGTTTGGATTTAGTTAGCACCGTAGATATTGCTTGTTGGTATAATACTATGTGGACCGCACAAGATATATATGTTCCTAATGTTTTCATGCACCGTACGCCCCACCCGTAAATGCTCCACCGTTGGTCGAAGTCAGCTCTTTCTAGCCCTACATTTGTTCCCCAAATGTGGTCCACCTGATTAGTGGCCCGATCTGATTATTGGCTTATGGCATCTCTATAGATGGCGCCGATGGATGGATCGGATCTGATCTCTATTTGCCATGGTAGAACATAAGGTACACGTGATACAAACGTTCAATTATCCAGGTAGTCCACATGATGGGCCCGAGTGCATGGGCCATGCTACAAAAAACCATATTAATGAGACGATCTCAGCCATCTGATGCCCTGCAAATGAACGGTCAAAAACTGTTATTTTATTTTATTGACTTCATCGAAAGTTTTAGGATTACCAAATCAATCCAAAACACGCAAGCAACTGTCCACACTAGGGCCCACCAGCTAGACAATCCAGTTCATTAGTGATTTTTTAATAATGGAATCCAACCATCCAATTTGCTGCACTCAAATGAACGGTTAAAAGCACGACGATTATGGGTCCAAATTCAATCTGCGGTGAGATCTAATGATCCGATGGTCAAGATCATTAGATCATGTGAATTTCGGGCCATCAAAGACGGGTGGGTCCCATCATTTCTTGGACGATCTAGATTTCAGTGCATGTATGCCACGTGTATGGTAATCTACACGCCCCACTATCTTTACTATTAATATCACGTGCCTCATCTGTACGTACGGAGGAAAAGCCCATGGAGCGGGATACGGAGGGGCGATTTCGATGATTAGGTGGGGAACAAGGTGGGGCCCATATGTTTATAGCAATCCCAGTAAAAGCGACAAGGTAATCCCATCTCCGATGACGTGGCACAATCGTGTTCCATTGGTGGGGGACACGTGGCCCCACATGCTTGCGCGTGGCTACCCTGCCTTGAAAAAGAGGAGAAACGGCTGACCTGAATGTCTTCTTCGTGGCCGAAGCACACGTGTCATGCACGCTTCTGGACAAACATAAGTGGTGGGTTGACATGCCTATAACAAACGGATCACTTGCTTTCGGGTGTATGGTAATTACCATACGATCGAGCTGTGTTTGGCCCACCTGTGATGTATATATGTAATCTAAACCGTTCATCTGGTGAGAAATTTATATCCACTTTGTAAACAATAATCTTCTTGATAGAAAATTTAGATCGGTTACAACACTGGAGAAATGTATAATTACCCCTAAAACGTATATATTCACTTTTTATGGCCCACCTGATTTTTCGAACGGTTTGATTTTCATTTTTTCCTTTATCCTTGTTGGTTTCACCAGATGAATGGATAAGATTACATAGAAACAACACTTCTGACCGCATATTCCATCTTGAAATTTCTATGGTGGGCGTCCACCTATGCAATGTCCCCCATTGTTCCCTTTGGTGTGGTCCACCTGAGATATGGATTAGGCTGCACTTTGGGATCTATCTCTAAAATTGAGGGACGTATCTAACAGATATGTTGGATGGCACTCACACATCACAGTGGGGCCCACACAGCTCGAAAGTAAACGCAAGTGATCATTCCCCGACAAACCGGAGATGATAGGGGAGAGCGAGTGGAACGGGAAAACTGAGGAGCCACTCAGCAAAGTACACGTGACAGGTGGGTATTCATTTTGAACCGTCCATCAAGGAAAGATAAGTGTCTCGAAGTAAACAGAGATCTGATGATCTTAGCCATCTGATCTAGTGCCTTAAAGCGATGGTAGAAAGCAAAGGTGGTGATCGATTCAGATTTATTATTACGTGGGACCTCCTGATGGATACCAGTTTTTAGGTAGCTGTCTTAAATGATAGGGCCCACTGGATGGACAGTCCTGATTGAAAGTTAACTGGGGCACGTATACTATGGAGATATGGGTCTATCACATTTGGCGGTTCTGCGGCTCTTCCTCGTTTCTATCCAAGCAAAGATGAAGGCTTTCTTCTTGAGCTGGGCCCACCCACATGCAGACAAAATAGCTTATGGTAGGGTGTGATGGATGACACGCTGGCACTCGGCAATTGCACACGTGGCCTAATTGTAATAAACGGTCCAGATAGCGGGTCCACTTCAGATTGTTTTGTAGGAAAAGAAATGGTACGGAAGTAAAGCCTTATCTGATCGATTAGTTTGTATTAATTGACGGTTAATATGAAAAACGATCGATGAACAGAATTCAAGAAATAGATTTTCAAAAGTCGGGTATTACAATCCATCAATTAATATCATGAACTGTCTACGTTGTGTTTCCAAGATTTGAACGGTCTGATTTGAGTTATATGTACCACGTGTACAAATAAAAGTGCAAGAGTACCATCCATCTTTCTCTGCCAGAGTATTAAATAACCGCTCAATAGCTAATGGCTTGTGGTTGGTGGCCCCCAAAAGCCGAAGAATGTAAAAGCATCTGCTCTTGTCGGGTCCTTTTCGGGTGGGCCTACCGTCAACACGTCGGGTCCAAAATTGGGTAGGAATGATAGGATCCTCGATCGAGCCGAGGCATTGGACGGTATGCTCGGGTTTCTTTTCTGACAAGTGGGCCATGGTTTAAAAATCCAGACCATTGATTTGTGGGGGAGAATTTGGATAGGCTGAGATGTAAAGCCACTTTGATGGAAACTCAGTGGAGTGCTCACCTGAAGAGTCTTTATTCATGATTGGATATTGACCGTTGATCGGTCCAGAACTGGATTGTGGACCTGTGGTGGAGACTTCACCACCTTCGGCGATGGTGTGGTGACGTGGTAAGATTTGGTTGGTGGAGCCGTATGCTGTGATGGGCATGGGCCTTTTTAAAATGTTTCTTTCAGCCCTTCCACCTATTACAAGCAGAGATTTACAGGGGGGAGCATTGTTTGTGGGCCATTCATCAGGTGTTCCGATTGCAAACGGGTCATTCTGAAGATCTGACCACTCATCGTTGGACAAGCTTATCACGAATAGCTGATCCAATGTTGATCTTAGATGATCCATCATTCATGTGTAATGCCCTCAAAATCTTTACCAGGATTGGGTACCACCACCCCGACTGTCCCTAGCTAGGAACGAACAGGGGATCTGAGGAGCCATCGTGATGTATGAGTTTTATCCACACCGTCCATCCATTTTACCATATCATTTTAGGTTAAAAACCCCAAAATGGGTTAGATCCAAGGCTTAAGTGGACCACACCATAGGAAGAATCAATGATAATGAAACACCGTTGAAACCTTCCTACGGCCCACCGTGATAATTTATTTCCATCCAACCTGTTCATAAGATCGCCGCATAGACCTGGATGAAGCGAAAGCACAAATATCAGCTTGATCCAAAACTAGTGGCCTCCAAAAAGTTTTCAATCGGTAGGTGTTTAATCATCACTATGTGGTCCACTTGAACGTTGGATCTTCTTTATTTTTAGGCTTATCTCCTAAAACAATGAGGTAAAATGGATGGACGGTGTGGATGAAACCCATACATCATGGTGGCCCCTCAGAGCTCCTGTGCGTTCCTAGCTAGGGACTCGCGAAGGTAGTACACCATCTGCGTCCCCAAAATCTCCCAAAGTTGGAAGATTATAACCCTTAGGGCAGAAAATTAGGATACAGATTGAAAGGATAGAATCTTCTAATGTGGAAGATTTGAATGATTCCTGCTTTACATGTTAGGGACCATGAGATCAACGGTATAGATCATCTAACCATGCTAGTTGGGCACACATCAGATGCATTAGGACCGCGTAACCATGAAATCGTCTAAACTCAAAGTATCTAGATTTTCGACAGGTCACTGCATCATTAATGCTCTAGCAGAGCGTGCTTGATGATACGCAGGCACTCAGAAATTGCATATGTAGCATGCAGCTCGAATTAAAATTTCGAAATTATTGGACATTTGTTTGATTATCTATCGGATTGGTGGGACATTTGTTTGAACGGTTGACAATAAAACAAAAAATAATAATAATAAATAAATAAATAAATCCAGTGGTTCTATTCAACAAACAAGTGTCCACATATCAGAGGTTAGGATTGTTCAATCAATCTACTTTCGGGGCTGTGACTTAATGACAGTGGGTCCATCTATTTATTCCACGTGTACAATATCTAATTGCCTGCGTATCAAGCGCCCTACTGTGTAACAAATAAATTCCCATTACAAACGCACAGTGCGAAACACAAGCGCCGCATAGCTGTAGGCCCATTTATCTGGTGGGCCATATGCACGAGGAAATGGACGGGTGAAAAAACGATAACCAATGGTCTATTTTCAAGGTGCATTTGTCATTAATGGCCGAAATGATTTTTAGAATCGCACCAATCCACCTAAGTGAGCATACGATGAATGTCCCAGATCCTATACATGCCACGTCATCACGTGCAGGCCGGTTCAACTTCTAATAAAAAATTCATGCGAATTAGAACTCACATGCTTTCACTCTTTCGCAGGTGGTGGGATGGGATGATGTTGGGCCCACTTCCCATCGTTCACAATCAAGATCCGACGGTGATAAAAGCCATGAATGATGTGGGACACATGGCAATTTGGATCAAGTACATGAAAGTCCAACCATTCAGATTATAGTACGAGGTCTAGTTCGTCTAAGCTGCGAATACAATAGAATAGAAGAGAGAATAACAACACACCTGCCATGATCTAAAATATCAGCAGCACCAATACATTCCAGCGACTCTTGTTCCTTTGGTGAGTCATTTGATAATCCAGCAGAGTTTGATGCTTGCTACACAGGCTAAATGATCAAATAAGCATAATTTCTAGTTCATGATGTCTAAAATTGAAATCCACAACTGGGAAATTTTTAATTCGAATTACTCAATGTGCACACAGGGTTAAAAGACACACGGCTCAAATCTACTCAACTCGTTTAGCCTGAGTCGGGCCAACTCACCCGAGTCGGGGGTGACTCATGGTATTGAACCACATCAGGAACACTACCAACTCTTGATTTGACTCAAATGAGTTGTCATTTGACCCTGAATTGAGTCAGGAATCACCCAAATTGGCCCAACTCGCTTGAACCAGATCCGAGTTGACTCAAGCGAGTTATCATTCAGCCCTGATTGAGTCAGGAATCGTGTATCTCAGGGCTGAACTGGCCCATCTCGCCTGAGTCAGGGTAGGTATCAAACCAGATCAGATACACTAACAAATCCGAGTCGATTCAAAACGAGTTGCACCCAACCTGTCCAAGTCTTAAAACCATGATGCCACAGTATCACAATCTAAGTAAAATTCTAAATGCCGGCATATCATCCATCACAATGCCCATGGCACAAGCTATTACATGTCCAAGGTATTTCAGATTTTAGAAAAAGGAAAAAGGATCTAAATACCCAAGGATTACATAACATCATACATAGGATAATGCTACAATCAGCCTGATTTTTGGAGATGGGTCATCCGTGATAGAGCCCATTGCATAAGCTGTCCAAAAATCTTTTACATGTCTAATGAGTTTCACATTTCAGCTAAAAAGGATCCAACTCTCCCAGCAGCATATAACATCATACATTGTACATGTTACAACCAACAGCATTTACAAAGGAATTAGTTTGTGAAAGAGTAGTTTGATACTCTGGCAGAGTCATGGTTGAAAGCAGTCACTCAAAAGTTGCACACTAGCATAAACATAATTCAAATTAAACAGCCCAAATTGCAGGACCCACTGTAGATATCATCATCCAAAAGTCATATTGATCGAATGATCCTAACCTCTGATGAGTGGGCAGTTGTTCTTGAAGTCGGAGTTTTGACCTCCCATTGTCCATCAAATGTTCACCAATCATGCAGAGTTAGGAAATTGAAGCAGTGGAGAGCCGTCTGAATCGGGGCCGACGATCGGGATGCTTTAATTTAAGTAACCTGCATGGCATGTGTGCAATTTCTGAGCACCTACAAATCAAACATCACTCTTTGCCAGGCATCAAAGATCTTCCCTTTGTGAAATGTTCCATGAAAGTCCCAAAATACCTTTATCACTGCCGTCTTCCTCTTCTTTGAAATAAAAAATTTGAACTTCCCAATCACAACCTTCAGCTCTGGCAAATATCTCAATCACCCAGTAGACAGAGTGGCTGACGCATGCTAAGCTCGGCTTTGAGCTTCGGGAAGCTCTCTAGATCATGGGAAGCACTCAAAATTTTCTGCATTTCAAGAAACCATTTCTTAAGTCCAGATCTTTATTAACACCAACCAATGCGATGGCGCTAACTCTTATGCATGATTTAGGGCCATTTAGGCTCAAGTTGAAGTTATCTGGATAGCAAGTTGGACCCAAATCCGTTCTTCCAATATGCAGTTCCAGAGAGAGCGAAAGTGATCAGCTTAACGGATGCCGACCCATTTCACCATGGATATCCAATCCAATGGTGATTTGGGGTGTGCATCCAAAAGAGCCCTTGCAGATGAATCTCATTCGATTTACACCACTTGATTCTTAAAGAAAATATGGCACAAGAAGAATCTCCACTGAGAAAGAATGCCATTTTAATAAGAGATGCATGAATTCATAAGCATTAGAATCATGGTGTGCTGTAATGGCCATTATGGGACCGTAAAGGCCGTTATGTAAAGGAATGGTGGCAACTGTTACACATTACGGGGTTGTACAGGTCGTTACGGCCGTTGTGGAAAAAATGAACCGTAAAGGCTGTTACAGCCACATTAACGGCCCGTCATGCCACCCATAAAAGCCGTAATGGCCCCATAACAGTCCATGATAGGGCCGATACAGGTTATTCGGGTTTTGTTTTTTAATAATAATTTTTTTTTTTTTTTTTTTATTTTTTTAAAGAAAAAGAAAAAGAAAAAGAGGAGACTGTTACAGCTGTTACAGGGACCGTTAACTGCCGTTTCCGTTACGGAATACCTTGATTAGAATGCATTAAAATGAAATGGAAATAGATAAAGAATTATCAGAGAAGTTGTAGAAAAGAAACCCATTTGAAGCAAATAATAAGAAAAATGTGTTTCAGTTGTAATTTCATCATTGTTCATGAATCATCATGTTGTAATTGTCAACAAGCTGGATTTTGAAATTAAAATATGTCAGACAACAGTCTAATTGACAATTACGTCACGTAATCAAAGTAACAGTTCCACAATAATACATAAATTTGATCAGGCAATGCTGAGGTTAGAGACAACTTGCCATGTCTGAAACTTGAGTAGTTGACTCAGATGGCGAACATCGCAAATCCAATTCCATAACAACAACTTTCCCTATTAGCATTCTTACACCATTAACAGTAATGCAGTTGAACAAAGAAAATCTAAGGCGATTATGCCGCTGATACTTTCGGATTTTATAGGTTGATATAAACCAGAGGGTTTAACATAGTTTTAGACCCTATGGAAGATGAAGTCGGAACTGAAAGAGCTAGGACGCAGACAATGTAGGGCCAAAAGGAGAGGAAGGAACACAGACAATGTAGGGCCAAAAGGAGAGGAAGGAACAGTTTGAGGAAATCCGGCAAACAGGGATTGGAGAATCAGGTATGTGGAGGTTATGTTTTTGTGGTTATATCGACAAGGGGGAAAGAAAAAAATTAGGGACACAAGCAGACGCTGGAGGAGCATGCCCAAGGATTCAAGAATAAATCCTCACCCTATTAAAGGTGGTAGGGAGGATGAAGCAGGCCACCACTGTCTGAGCCCAGTCCCTGTAACCAACTTGCCTGCTGAAATCCATAGCCTGGAGAACTAGGAAGGGGCAAGAAGACAGAGCTGGGCTATTCAGGTAGAAGCAGAGGAGTTTCCACTCAAGAATGGTGGCAGAAAGTCCAATCAGAACAACCGAAGAATGAAAAGGAGACGAAAGGCTAAATAGAAATTGGATCAGTGACACAATTGAGAAGCTGGTTGGGATTACCCTTGGAGATGATGACGACATTCAGGAGCTCTTCAGATTCCTCCAAGAAAAAGAAAGTCAAAGCAAAAGCGAGGTGAATCAGTTTCTTTTAGTGTAAGCTAAGTAGCATGTAGCATAAGTTATGTAGCGTGTAGTGCGTAGCGTAGGCTACATGCGACTTAAGCTATTTTCATGAGCTTCATTGGGTTAAGGCAAAGTTACACTACAAAGTGTAAGCTAAACACTACACAAAATAAACTATTTAAAACACTGGTTGTGACTTCCCTTGGTATTTGGAAGTCCTTTGCTTATCTACATGGGTGATCATATTCATAAGGATGAGTTGGCAATCCTCACACATGGTAACTCGCGCAAGGTGGAGAACTACTACTAGTAGTATGTGATAGCTGATACCCCTTCACTTGAAAAGTATAACATCAAGCTTCCATCCTTTTCAATTGCTATCCTATTTTCCACATCATCTGATTGGTTTCATCCACACTGCTTAGCCTAACAATCACCACCATTCTTCGAATATCCACTCTCAAACCAAGATAGTATCGTGCAATTTGCAGTTGAGCTATCTCAAACAACCTAAAGTGAACAGCAAGTCATAGAACTTTTGTGTACTCTTTGATGGTTAAATGCTCCTCGTGCAATTTGAGGTCTTGATTTTCTTTTGAAGGGTAATGATAAAATTTTATTATAAGGCCCGCAGCCAAGGAAAAATGGGGAAAGAATACAACAGGGAAAAAACCTCAAATTACAGCCCAAAAAAAGATGGGAGATCACAATCAGCTAGATAATTCAAATACAAGCCCATTCTATCACTAACAGCTTGACCTTACTAATCACCATCTCCATTGACCTTGAAATGTGTTCCGAAAGCACCGATTGTTCATCTCCCACCGGATGGCCCACCACACAGCCAGGGTAAGGATTCATGGAGCTTGATCATCGGAGGTGTACTGCTCATCCAACCATCTCTTTCATGGGTCCAGGGGCGTAGCCCCCACCCTGGAGGGCAATTTCATAATTTCACATGGAATTTTATGTAAACCCTAGTTCATATGGGGTAATAGACATCTTGTCGTGAGAGAGAGAGAGAGAGAGAGAGAGAGAGAGAGAGAGAGAGAGAGAGAGAGAGTTGTCATTGTATTGAAAGCTGCTTCTTCGTTTTTTGTCTTTTGAGCATAGTGGATTGGTGAAAATCGCGGACATACCAAAAGGGAACCATGTAAATCTTTGTGTTGTGGTTTGCCTTTTTTCTGCTTTCTTTTGATTCCGATATTGTTGTGTGTGTGGTCGAGAAGGGATTTTTCTCCCAACAGGCAGGAGGGCAAGGTACCATATAATCCTACCTTTCTTCCCTATACCACCATGCCAATCCTTTACAATGTAAGGCATAACCCACGACAAATTGAAATGGCAAAGAAGTGCACCCAGACTTTGTTACAGAAAGGGCAGCAAATAAATAGGTGATTGACGAACTCCGTTGCTGGCATGCACACATGGTCAACATTGGGAATGACCATAGATGATGCAGGACAATTAACCACTTGCTCTAAAAGCTCGAACTGTTAGAGTATGGCGAATTAATCCCTTTATCTCATAGCCCAGGCCCCACATCTCATGGGTTTTTAGGACCTCGGCCGAACCCCCTTCGTGGGCCCCAAATCACATGGGCGCCCACCCCGAGTGTGTCCCCGCATCTCACGGGCTACCCCACTTGGGCCTGGTGTGAAATGCGCATTAATCACCCCCGGTGAGGAGTCTCGAACACGATACCTCCTCCGTAGGCCGCACCCACCCCGAGTGTGCCCCTGCATCCCACAAGCGACCCCACTCGAGCCCGGTGTGAAAATGCTCCTGCATTAATCACCCCCAGTGAGGAGTCTCGAACACGAGACCTCCTGCTTTGATACCAATTTGATGCAGGACAATTACCACTTGCTCTAAAAGCTCGAACTGTTAGAGTATGGCGAATTAACCTTTATCTCATAGCCCAGGCCCCACATCTCATGGGTTTTTAGGACCTCGGCCGAACCCTTCGTGGGCCCCAAATCACATGGGCCGCCACCCCGAGTGTGTCCCCGCATCTCACGGGCTACCCCACTTGGGCCTGGTGTGAAATGCGCATTAATCACCCCCAGTGAGGAGTCTCGAACACGATACCTCCTCCGTAGGCCGCACCCACCCCGAGTGTGCCCCTGCATCCCACAAGCGACCCCACTCGAGCCCGGTGTGAAAATGCTCCTGCATTAATAGACCTCTTTTGAAGGTTGTCGATTGTCAGAACCTTGTTTCTTCCCACTAACCATGTGAGGGGCAACAACCTTGGGAGGGGCGTTGTAGAACCAAAAGTGAAAAGTGTGACCTCGATCAACTGGTGGCCCCACCATCCGAAGTAAGCTATAAAAAGACCTAACCAAAAACTGGCCTAAATTATGAGCACTCATTATCAAGTCGTCCCTTGGATGAATGATTGGCATTCTATAACTGACCCAACAAGTTGATGATTCTTCCAATTTGTTTTCCAATAGATCCCTCCTGCAAGGAGGCAACCATACAAATGTGGCCCCACAAGAGGAAAAACACTCCACTACTTAGACGTTTCTAGAAGGCGCCAATAGAGCCAAACTCGGAAACACATGCTACGAATGGGTATCACCACACCATATATCCTCCTAGAATCTAACTCCAGTGTTGTCTCCAATTGAGAAAGAAATGCCTTTTCTGAACTTCAACTTTAACGACACCATCGTCTTCTAGATGTGAGAAGTCTTATAAAGAGAAGACTCTTTGACGTCCCATCCTCCATCTTGTACATCATATTTGCTTACAATGATCTCCCTCCAAAAACTCCCTTCCTTTATTCCAAAATGCCATAGCCACTTGCTAAGAAGGGTAAGTTCATACTGCGCAACTCTCTTAATCCTGCACAACCCTAACGAAGCGGCAAACCCACCTCATCTCATTTCATTAACATGGAATTTGTGACTACCTTCCAGCCCCTTCCAAAGAAAATCCCTCAACTTTTTCTACCATCTCGAATACTAAATTCTGGCATTTGAATAAGAACATAAAATAGATCGGCATGTTGGAAAAAACAGCCTTGATAAGTATTAGGCAGCCTCCCGAGGTAGCAACTTTTCCTATTTCATAACCTCATCCCATTTCATTAACATGGAATTTGTGACTACCTTCTAACCCCTTCCAAAGAAGATCCCTCAATTTTATTTTATTTTCTAGCGTCTCCAATACTAAATTCCAACATTTGAATAGGACATGAAATAGAATGGCATGTTGGAAAAAGCAACTTTGATAAGAGTTAGGTAGCCTCCCAAGGTAACAACTTTTCCAATTTCACAATTTCCTCTATCCTCTCAATCACCTTGTCTCATCATAAGTGCTCGGCAGGCTTCCCTATGCACAAAGGAAGCCCTAAGTGTGTAGAGGGAAATGATCAAGCATTGCAACAAAACACCAAAGCTAGCCTAGCGGTCTCCTCTTTGCTCAAGTGAATGCCCAATATTTCTCTATTCTTGAAGTTAACACTCAACCCAGATACCACCTCAAAGCAAATGATAATTTTACATAAATTGTTCACTTCCACCAAATATGCATCACAAAATATAATTGTGTTGTCTATAAACTAAAGGTGAGAGATCCGAGCTCTCGATCTTGCCACCTTGAACCTACTAATGAGATTAGCCTCTTGGCCTTTCAATATCGATGGCTAAAGGCCTCCACTATGATCAAGAAGAGGGATGGAGATAGAGGGACCCCCTACTGTAATCATGGTGTGCCGTAAAGGCTGTTACGAGGTCGTAAAGGCCGGTACGTAAAGGTAACGGTGACAACTGTTACAGGTTACGGGGTCGTAACGGCCGTAACAACCATTATGGAAAAAAACAACTTGTAATTGCCGTTAACGGCACATTACATCCCCTATAAAGGCCATAATAGCCCCGTAATGGTCTATTATGAGACATATATAGGTTTTTCATACTTTTTAATCAACATTATGGGGCAGATACAGGTTTTGAGGGTATTTTTTCAATAAATAAAAAATATATATAAAAAAGAGAGACCGTAACAACCATTATGCCCCATATCGTAAAGGTAATGGTGGTGGCCGTTACGGCCACCGTTTCCATTACGGAATACCTTCATTGTAATCCCTTTGACGCCTTGAAGTAGCCATTTGGAGAACCGTTCACTAAGATTGAGAAAACCAGAGATTTGACGCATGCCTAAATCCATTTCCTCCATTTGATCTCACAACTCATTATGTCCAGAAGATAATCAAGAAATCCCCATTGAATGTGGTCGTAGGCCTTTTCTATGTCAAGTTTGCATATAACTCTGGCCTTCTCTTCTCTAAATCTGGAATCTGTACATTCATGGACAATGAGAGCACTATCCAGAATTTGTCTACAAATCACAAAGGTATCTTGATTTGTTGATATTATGCTTCTGATAATCGTCCAAAATTTCGAGGTGAGGATCTTGGCGATTATCTTATACGGGCTACCGATGAGGCTTATGGGCCAAAAATATTTTAAGCAAGCAGCCCCATCAACTTTGGGGATAATGGCAAGAAATGATGCCCCTAACTCTAGAGAAATACTACCCTTCCAAAAGAACATGTTGACAAAGTCTATCACATTTGACTTGAGCACATTCCAAAACACTAGAAAGAAGGCTAAAGGAAAACAATCTGGCCCCGTTGCTTTGTCTTTTCCCAAGTTGGAGACAACCTCTTTGATTTATGATTCAGAGATCGACTTTTCCAATAAGGCTGCATTTTCGGATGATAGCGAGCGAAAATGAAGGTTATCTAGCTGCAGCCGATTCCATTGCTCTTTTGAGAGTAACTATTTCCAGAATTGCACTATCGCCTCACAAACTTCCGACTTCCCCTCTACACTTGCACCATTCACAGTTAGGGAATTGATTTTGTTGTTCGTTGCTTTGGATAAAATTATACTATGGAAAAACCAAATGCTCTTGCCCTCTTCTTTTAACCAAAGTGCCCTTAAGTGTTGTCTTCATTTAATTTCCTCCTTTAGACATTGTGAATGCTTGGTGGATTGCTTTAACCGCCTACCTTTTTCTTCTTCAAATAATTCGACCCCCTCTTTAACATCAAGAGCGTGGATCTCATCAAGGATAGCAAATACCTCTGCCTCTCTAGCCCCATAAACCTCTCTCTTCCATACTTTTAACTTTTGTTTCAAGTATTTGAGTTTTTGGTGTAACCTAAAACTAGGCAAGCCTTCAACTTGACATAATTGCCACCATTCTTCCACAAGCCCCGTAAAACCTCCAGCCACGAGAGCTCGAATCTAAAAGGTTTAGGACCCCAACTGCCATTGTCCACTTCTTGCACTATTAGATAGTGATCTAACATTGGTTCTAGCAGACCATTTAGCTTGACAAAAGGGAACATTTTCACCTAGTCTGAAGACACTAGAAATCGTTCCAACCAAGACATAATTGGATCGCTCTTAACCATTATATCGTGTGAACTTAGCCTGGACCAAAGGAATATCCATAAAATCATACCCTTGGATCCAACAGGAAAATTCTTTCATGCTTGTAGTTAACCAAGATACATTTGACTTCCCACAGTTGAAGCGAATCACATTGAAGCGAACACCTTTCTGAAAGTGCACACAATTCCTCTTAGAATGAAGCCCTCTGGCTAGCCTTACAGGGCCCATAAACAATAGAAAACAACCATATGAAACAAAAAGAGATGTCCAAAAAAAAAACAATCACATATACCAAGAATTGCCCACACCAACCATCTTCTTTCCTCCAAACTGCAGTGCCCCAAGCCACCCCAAGTGAACCGTGTGCGTCCAGAGAAACCCAATCCTTGTTCCTCACACCCCAAACTAAATTCAGAGTGTTCCTATCAAAAGACTAAAGCTTCATTTCTTAAAATGAAATTATCAGAGCTTTTGACTTCCGACACATTCCTATAATTTGAAATCTTCTTATAAGCCAAACCCCTAATATTCCAACTTAAGATAATCAATGGGAACCTGACATCGCCCTTCTAACCCTCTGAGAACCATTGAACTCATTGCCAACTTTATGATTAATAGTGCTCTCCAGCCGCAACAACTCTCTAACCCTTGGGAGTACACATCAAAGATCTCCTAGGGCCTGTTTGATTTTCCAATTTCCATTATAATTAAAAATAAATGAGCCATCATTTTCTTTTCAGGGTGTTTGGTTAAGAGATAATTACAGCACAAAAAATTAAAGTCAATGCACATTTAAAGTAAACAGGTAAAGAAAATTGTAATCATTACATTTTGGGTTTTTTACCGAAGTAATCCTATGTTCTGGTTGATGTACCTTTTCAGCCTCCCTTTTCAAATCTTTATTTCTTTGGCCCTATAACACATTTTTTTTTTTTTTTTTTTTTCATTTTTCAGGGATGAAATTGCCCCTGGCATCAAGCCTGATGGGCAGTTGCGTGCCGGAGAAAACAAAGGGCCCCATACTAATATATGACATGAGCTCCTATTACCATGATTGAACCCACACTACAGGAGATTTAATCCATTCATAATGACATACAGGCGTGGATGAAGGGCAAACAATAATTTCAGCCTGATCCAAACCCTTTGTGCCTCGCAACAAGTGATAATGGTGGGCGTTCAGTCCCAACAATTTCATATGATGTAGTCTACCTTTGTCGTGGATATGCCTCATTCTTGGACCCAAGCCCTTAAATTAAAAAGCAAAACCATGACATGGCTTTGATAAATGGTACCCGAAGACCATTTACTAGGGCCCAACTTCGTGTAAAGGATCCCAATTGGAAATTTTCGATTTTTCAGAGAGGAAAACAAGAACCCTTCTTCCAAGCTTCCTTCATGGGACCTACCACCATTCTCCGGCTGACTCTTCTCCGATGTAGGCCCCTTCGGCATTCTCTTCAGTCGGAAAAACTATCGTTTTTTACTCACCAACGACGGCCACGAGTAAGGAGATAGTTTTATGGTTTGTTTGTGTTTTTTTTCGGAGTACCATCCGGTTTGCTTATGGTGAGAAGGGATCGTTGTAAGGAGATAGATGTTTTTTTTTTTTTTTTTAATGGGGAGAAGTGATCGTTGTTAGGGTTCGACGTTATAAAGGGCTAGGGTTATCATGTTGAACACAAGTAAGAGATAGATGTTTTTTTAACACTAGTTGAACAACCACAACCCATTCTACATGACAACCACAACCCGTTTTACATGACAACCATGACCCGTTTCACATAACAACCACGACATGTTTCACATGACAACCACAATCTAGATCCACTTGACAACCGTGATCCATTCCACATGAAAACTACAACTTGACGACATGATAACCAAGGTTTCCCATAACGGTAACAGTGGACGTAACGGCCACCATTGTTATCGTTATGATACGGGCCGTTATGGTCCTTTAAAAAACTGTTACAGGACTGTTACGGGGCCATTACGTACCGTTAATGTTTTGACCCCATAACGTGTAACGGTTATGATAGTTACTGCTACGTAACCAATTTAGGACACGTTGAAGATAACCACGATCCCTACTATTTTAATTACTTTTATTTTTTTGTCCTATTACTTTTTTTTAATCTTAGATGTTAATGCCTTCTTTGTCATGCATTGAAGAATCAGAAACATAAAAAAAGACGAGTCCCTACTTGGATTACGAGAATGTGTTAGTATCGGCAAAGTGCTCCATTCAATTTTTAAAGCACCTAAAAGACGATTTTGGCAAGTGCAATATTTGGAGAGTTGTTCAGGAAATCATACTTTGGGTTTTTGTTGGATTTCGATGAAGAGTAATGGTGATTTCACAAAAAGTGATCAATTGTCCTATGTATAGGCACATTGGTGACCTAAGATTTGAAATATAGGGCACCATAATGACGTTCACGAAGATGGACTTCAATTGGATTATGGGCCCAAGGTATGGGCCCACTGGAGGCTAATGGGGGTAGGAAAGAAAAGGGGATAAGTGAGAAATATTTGTGCCAAGCTGCTGCTTTAAAGAAGGATTTGTTAGTAGCATTTTAATCACTTCGTGGGTCAAACAAACATCAGGATGTAGTTAAGCCGATACTACTCATGTGTGTCGAAATGCTACTCATAGGATCTCCTTGTAAGAATGGTTTGTAGATCAATATATAAAGTTAGTAAAAAAAAATTTTGAAGAGTTTAATAGGTACCCTTGGGGCTTTGTGGGGTACTGATATTTGAAAGCGGTTAATTTTACAATAAAGGATCAACATCCTAAAAATACAACACACGTAGATGCTCATTTGCCCTACAAGTATTTATTGTTGTCTTATTTCACATTCATTTTGTTTCTGCTATAATATTCTTTATTTGTGTTGACTAATGTGTAATACATCTTCCTTTGTGCAATAGATATAGGCATATGAGCAATTCTCCGAGCTATCCAGTAGTGGTGGTTGGGCCGTGAGAAAGGTTTCCCCCAAATTCCAAGATTCCTCAATTGGACTCCGTTCAAAGTTGCGTAGTATAAGATGCTACCGAAGGTCTTTAATGAAGTGTTAGCAAGTTGAAATCCATTTAATTGCTTGTTTGAGGTGCATTACGATGATAGTTCTACATGACAGAACATACGTGCTTTTACAAATCAAGATGTCCAAGGAGCTCATTCCCACTAACGGGTCGTGGTTGTCATGTAGAATAGGTCATGGTTGTCATGTAGAACGGAGCGTGGTTGTCATGTAGAATGGGTCATGGTTGTCATGTAGAACGGGTCGTGGTTGTTCAACGAGTGTTCGACAAAAGCAAATATCTATCTCCTTGTGTTCAACATGACAACCACAACCCTTATAACATCAAACCCTTACAACAATCCCTTCTCCCCATAACAAAAACAAAGATCTATCTCCTTACAACAATTCCTTCCCCCCATAAGCAAACTACATTATACCCCGAAAAAACACACACACACACAAAAAAAAAAAAAAAACCTCATAAAATTATCTCCTTACCTGTGGCTACCATCTTTCCGAAGAGTAGTCGCCGAAGAGTAAAAAACAACGGGTTTTTTTTTTTTTTTCGAACCGAAGAGTATGTCGGAGGGCATTATGCCAGAGAAGAGTTGGTCGAAGAGTGATGGTGGGTTCCACGAATGAAGCTTGGAAAAAAGAAGGGTTCCAGTCTTCCTCTCTGAAAAATCAAAAATTTCCAAATTGGGTCCTCTCCATGGAGTTGGGGCCTACTAAATGGCCTTCGGCCACTGTTTATAGGGCCCACCGTCCAGTAGTTTTGGTTTTTAATTTAAGGGCAAGGGCCTAAGATTGAGGCATATCCACAGCAAAGGTGGACCACACCACAAGAAATAGTTGGAATTGAAAGCCCACCATTATCACTAGTTGTGGGCCATAAAGGGCTTGGATTAGGTTAAAACTATTGTTTTCCCTTCGTCCATGCCTATATAACATTATGAGCGGATTGGATCTCCTATAGAGTGGGCTTAATCATAGTTATAAGGGCTCACATCATACATTAGTTGAGGATCCTTTAACTTCTCTCGCAAGCAACCGCCCTTTATGGCCCACAAGCCCTTTATGGCTTGTGGGCCATAAAGGGCTTGGATTAGGTTAAAACTATTGTTTTCCCTTCGTCCATGCCTATATAACATTATGAGCGGATTGGATCTCCTATAGAGTGGGCTTAATCATAGTTATAAGGGCTCACATCATACATTAGTTTAGGATCCTTTAACTTCTCTCGCAAGCAACCGCCTATTGGGTGCAAGGCTCAATGCTAGGGGCATTTTCTTCCTCGAAAAATGCAAAAAGGTGTCGAAGGGCCAAACAAATAAAGATTTGAAAAGGGAGGCTTAAAAGGTGCACCGACCAAACCATTGGGCTATTTTGGTAAAAATCCCTTACATTTTTACATACCAAAAGGCCCATTTCTACAATCATCCCCCTATAAAAGAAACAATAGTATAATATAATATTGTAATCAAATGTAATTGATGTCACCACACAATTACAGGGTAACTAGCCATTACCCATTTCCAACCAATTACCGTTGTAATTGGAAAACCAAACAGGCCCCTAATCATCGACTCTTGCCATTGACTACCCCTTGTTGGTAAAAAAATGTCTTAAATCTAAAAAAGTTCAACTAGCCCAAGGAAGTTCGGCTCGAAGTCTAACAACAAGGTATATTGGAATTTCCATGATCCTCAACTCATCGAAGATCTGCTTCAACTCGTCGAAGCTTACGCAGACAACACACGGACTGTGTAAATTTAAGGCGGTTTCCAAACTATTTCAAGTCGGTGCGAAAGTGGGGTTTCCTAAACTATAAATACGAGTTCCTAAGGCCTTTCTAAATCATGCTAAGGCTTTCTAAAGGTATTCTAAGGGTTTCTAGAAGGGGTTCTAGGGTTTCAAAAGGTGTAGCAAGGGTGAGATTGATTTGAGGTTGTTTGAATCGGGTAAGTCCTTTCTCTTGTAATTTATGCTTTCATAGTGGATTTCTGTCGCTTTGTGCCGTGGTTTTTTCTCGCAAAGGTTTTCCACGTTAAATCTTTGTGTTCTCTTGTATTTGCTTAGCGCTCTTGGATTGCTATCCTAGATCCATCTGTGTGATTCCGCAGCCCAATCCCCAACAAGTGGTATCAGAGATATCGTTGGGGCACAGATCTGGATCTGCAAGAATTAACATCAACGGGAAGCACTATGTATGATATTGAGAAGTACTCGAGGAAAAACAACTTTTGAGTTATGGAAGATCAAGATGATCAGTTCCTTAACCAAGCAAGGTGAACATGATGCTCTTGATGAGCGAAAGTCTACTATGACTGATGATGATTGGAATACCTTTGATAAGAAGGCATTATCCTCGATCCTTTTATGTCTCACGGATGAAGTTCTCTACAATGTTTTGAGGGAGAAACCTGCGGCTAGTTTATGGGCGAAGTTAGAGGATATCTATGCGAAAAAATCCTCTAAAAATCGCCTACACTTGAAGCTATAGTGGTATAACTTCAAGATGGCAGAGAGTGGAAATCTGGAGGCCCACATCAGCAACTTTAATAAATTGGTTTGCAAACTGCTGGATATGGAAGAAGTGATCAAAGATGAAGAACAAGCATGTATGTTGTTGAATTCTCTTCCGGTATCGTATGAGTCATTCAAGGACACAATATGCACCGCAAATAAAACCCTGAATGTCGACACCGTTATATTTGCCCTTCAAAGGAAGGCCATGAAAAAGCTAAACGGCGACATGGGGACATCTTCCGATGCACTGATTACGAGGGACAGGAATACTGATCAAGGTACAGAATCCTCAAGACCTAGATCCAAATCCAAGGGCAAGGGCAAAGGAAAATTAAAGTGCTGGAACTGTGGGATGACTGGACACATAAAAAAGGATTCTACCAGTCCTAAAGCGAAGAAAGAAAACTCAGAGGCTTCTTCTAAGGAGGCCAATTTGTCACATCTGATGAAGAGACAAGTGGTGGTGATGTTCTGTCAATGTCTATGGACGGACACTTACATGACAATCTTAGACATGAGTGGATCCTTGACACAGGAGCATCATATCACATGACTCATCATCACAGTTGGTTCGCCAGTTACAAGGAATGCGATGGTGGACAGGTTTTTATGGGCAATGACAATGTTTGTAATGTTGTGGGTATTGGTACTGTGAGCATCAAGATGTTTGATGGGATGGAGCGTACCTTGACTAATGCCAGGCACGTTCCTGATATGAAGAAAAGTCTGATTTCTCTCGGTGCACTCGAGGCTACAGGGTGCAAGTTCACCGGTATTGATGGTGTCCTTAAAGTTACAAAAGGGGCACTCGTGGTTATAAGAGAGCAAAGGCACGAAAACCTTTACAGGTTGATCGGGAGCACTTCAGCAGGTGGAGCGGCAACAGCTGTTGCAGATTCCACGTCTATACGTATGTGACATGCTCGTCTGGGCCACATGAGCGAGCGGGGCGTAAAGGTACTATCTGATTTTGATTCTAGCTTTTAAGAATTCTGATTTAGATATATGCGAGCATTGTATATATGGTAAACAATCTAGATTATCTTTTAAAACTGGAAAACATGTATGAGGGAGTGCATGATTATGTGCACTCTGACGTATGGGGGCCATCGCCAGAAGTTTCCATTGGGGGTCGTCATGGTTTGTTTCATTCATTGACGACTACTCTAAGAAAGTTTGAGTTTATTTCATGAAACGTAAATTCGAAGTTTTCATCATATTCAAACAATAGAAGGCAATGGTGGAAAATCAGTCAGGGCGAAAAATAAAGGTTCTAAGGACTGACAATGGTGGAGAATTTACTTCCATTGGGCTATTTTGGTAAAAATCCCTTACATTTTTACATACCAAAAGGCCCATTTCTACAATCATCCCCCTATAAAACAAACAATAGTATAATATAATATTGTAATCAAATGTAATTGATGTCACCACACAATTATAGGGTAACTAGCCATTACCCATTTCCAACCAATTACCGTTGTAATTGGAAAACCAAACAGGCACCTAATCATCGACTCTTGCCATTGACTACCCCTTGTTGGTAAAAAAATGTCTTAAATCTAAAAAAGTTCGACTAGCCCAAGAAAGTTCGGCTCGAAGTCCAACAACAAGGTATATTGGAATTTCCATGATCCTCGACTCATCGAAGATCTGCTTCAACTCGTCGAAGCTTACGCAGACAACACACGGACTGTGTAAATTTAAGGCAGTTTCCGAACTATTTCAAGTTGGTGCGAAAGTGGGGTTTCCTAAACTATAAATACGAGTTCCTAAGGCCTTTCTAAATCATGCTAAGGCTTTCTAAAGGTATTCTAAAGGTTTCTAGAAGGGGTTCTAGGGTTTCAAAAGGTGTAGCAAGGGTGAGATTCGAGGTTGTTTGAATCGGGTAAGTCATTTCTCTTTGTAATTTATGCTTTCATAGTGGATTTCTGTCGCTTTGTGCCGTGGTTTTTTCTCGCAAAGGTTTTCCACGTTAAATCTGTGTTCTCTTGTGTTTGCTTAGCGCTCTTGGATTGCTATCCTAGATCCATCTGTGTGATTCCGCAGCCCAATCCCCAACAAGTGGTATCAGAGATATCGTTGGGGCACAGATCTGGATCTGCAAGATTAACATCGATGGGAAGCACTATGTATGATATTGAGAAGTACTCGAGGAAAAACAACTTTTGAGTTATGGAAGATCAAGATGATCAGTTCCTTAACCAAGCAAGGTGAAGATGGTGCTCTTGATGAGCGAAAGTCTACTATGACTGATGATGATTGGAATACCTTTGATAAGAATGCATTATCCTCGATCCTTTTATGTCTCACGGATGAAGTTCTCTACAATATTTTGAGGGAGGAACTTGCGGCTAGTTTATGGGCGAAGTTAGAGGATATCTATGCGAAAAAATCCTCTAAAAATCGCCTACACTTGAAGCTATAGTGGTATAACTTCAAGATGGCAGAGAGTGGAAATCTGGAGGCCCACATCAGCAACTTTAATAAATTGGTTTGCAAACTGCTGGATATGGAAGAAGTGATCAAAGATGAAGAACAAGCATGTATGTTGTTGAATTCTCTTCCGGTATCGTATGAGTCATTCAAGGACACAATGTGCACCGCAAATAAAACCCTGAATGTCGACGCTGTTATATTTGCCCTTCAAAGGAAGGCCATGAGAAAGCTAAACGGCGACATGGGGACATCTTCCGATGCACTGATTACTAGGGGCAGGAATACTGATCAAGGTACAGAATCCTCAAGACCTAGATCCAAATCCAAGGGCAAGGGCAAAGGAAAATTAAAGTGCTGGAACTGTGGGATGACTGGACACATAAAAAAGGATTCTACCAGTCCTAAAGCGAAGAAAGAAAACTTAGAGGCTTCTTCTAAGGAGGCCAATTTGTCACATCTGATGAAGAGACAAGTGGTGGTGATGTTCTGTCAGTGTCTATGGTAGGACACTTGCATGACAATCTTAGACATGAGTGGATCCTTGACACAGGAGCATCATATCACATGACCCCTCATCACAGTTGGTTCGCCAGTTACAAGGAATGCGATGGTGGACAGGTTTTTATGGGCAATGACAATGTCTGTAATGTTGTGGGTATTGGTACTGTGAGCATCAAGATGTTTGATGGGATGGAGCGTACCTTGACTGATGCCAGGCACGTTCCTGATATGAAGAAAAGTCTGATTTCTCTCGGTGCACTCGAGGCTACAGGGTGCAAGTTCACTAGTATTGATGGTGTCCTTAAAGTTACAAAAGGGGCACTCGTGGTTATGAGAGAGCAAAGGCACGGAAACCTTTACAGGTTGATCAGGAGCACTTCAGCAGGTGGAGCGGCAACAGCTGTTGCAGATTCCACGTCTATACGTATGTGACATGCTCGTCTGGGCCACATGAGCGAGCGGGGCGTGAAGGTACTATCTAATTTTGATTCTAGCTTTTAAGAATTCTGATTTAGATATATGCGAGCATTGTATATATGGTAAACAATCTAGATTATCTTTTAAAACTGGAAAACATGTATGAGGGAGTGCATGATTATGTGCACTCCGACGTATGGGGGCCATCACCAGAAGTTTCCATTGGGGGTCGTCATGGTTTGTTTCATTCATTGACGACTACTCCAAGAAAGTTTGGGTTTATTTCATGAAACGTAAATTCGAAGTTTTCATCATATTCAAACAATAAAAGGCAATGGTGGAAAATCAGTCACGGTGAAAAATAAAGGTTCTAAGGACTGACAATGGTGGAGAATTTACTTCCATTGGGCTATTTTGGTAAAAATCCCTTACATTTTTATATACCAAAAGGCCCATTTCTACAATCATTCCCCTATAAAACAAACAATAGTATAATGTAATATTGTAATCAAATGTAATTGATGTCACCACACAATTACAGGGTAACTAGCCATTACCCATTTCCAACCAATTACCGTTGTAATTGGAAAACCAAACAGGCCCCTAATCATTGACTCTTGCCATTGACTGGCCTTTGTTGTTAAAAGATGGCTTAAATCTGGAAAAGTTCAGCTCGAAGTCCAACAACAAAGTATATTGGAATTTCCGTGATCCTCGACTCGTTGAAGATATGCTTTGACTCGACGAAAGTTACGCAGATAGCACACAGACAGCGTAAATTTGAGGAGGTTTCTGGACTATTTCAAGTCAGTGTGAAAGTGGTGTTTCCTAAACTATAAATAAGAGTTCCTAAGGCCTTTCTAAATCATGTTAAGGCTTTCTAAAGGTATTCTAAGGGTTTCTAGAAGGGGTTCTAAGGTTTCAAAGGATGTAGCAAGGGTGAGATTCGAGGTTGTTTGAATCGGGTAAGTCCTTTTTGTTCGTAATTTATGCTTTCATAGTGGATTTCTATCGCTTTGTGTTGTGGTTTTTTCTAACAAGGGTTTTCCACGTTAAATCTTTGTGTTCTCTTGTGTTTGCTTGGCGCTCTTGGATTGTTATCCTAGATCCATCTCTGTGTGATTCTGCAGCCCAATCCTCAACACCCCTTTGTTCAATAAAGTGGAATAACGCTACCACATCCTCATTTGGAGCTATAAAGGATAGTCCAAGCAATCTTCCTTCTCTATCTAGAACATCCTTTGTCTAGTCGAGGTCTTCTTCCAAGAATGACCTTTCGGACGCCTTCGAATCAGGAAACCTAGATGCAACTATTAATAGAGCATTGATTCTATCAGGGTTCCAATTTCTCACATTTGTTATTTGTAGCGGAGTGACATCCAAGGTCTCCAAAAGATCTTCCTCTGAGAAACCAGAGACCTCCGATTGTTCTTCGCTACTAACATCCAATTGGGATTTAATATCTGTTAGCATCATCACTCTGCCGTCTTCCTCAGCCTCAATCCAATCTTTGTCGCTTTCCTTATCTTGTCCATGCTCCTCCTGATTTGAGGTGACTCCATCTAGGGGAATGAGTTGGCCTATCAAAGCATCATCGAAAGGCGATGAGTCTTCACAATCTTCTATCGCCATAGGCGTCGACTATGACGGACCACGTGGAGTTGGTAAAATGTAGCTCATAGACCACCTCTAGTTTAGGAAATGAGAGATTTTTGCTTTAAGGATATAAAACCTAAGCCCGCCTAGGTCCCACATGTCGAGGTTGACACGAGTGTCTTATGAGAGGCTTCCATCTCACGAGCATCAACCTCAACCTCGTGAGAGAGGACATGTTCGTCATCAGCTGACGTATTGCAATACATGTCATCCGTCGACGACTACCTAGCATGAGGGGTTTCTTGATGACACCACACGTAGGCATCTCAGTAAAGGGGGGCAGAGATCGTATCTTGGAAGCGCCACATAGCTTTGATGCCACCCTCGTCAGAGCACTGCATGGCTTATGGAAGCTTCGTGGCACCTTCTCGCGTCCTAAAGAAGGTTTGGACTCCCTAACCTCTATCACAATCACAGACGGAGCCTTCACATCCTCCCGAACTGCTTGTACCTCCCGAGCCTTCCATCGAGCCTCGACCACCGTACCAGGTTTTGATGGAGATAACTTTTTTTTTTTTAGAATAGTCCACGGGAAAGAATCTCCTTTTCATCTTGGATTTCATATCTTCCCAATTCAATATCAAAGGAAGACCACATGGTTGCAACTCCATCTCAACTGAATTCCACAAAATTTGAGCAGATCCTCTCAACTTCAAGGCTATGAACTTTTTGATTGACTTGAGCCAGTCTAGGAAAATACCAAGGTCAAGGTTCCCATCATAGCCAGGGATCTCAACCTTCATGTGCTTTGAAGGATCACCAGGGGATGGCGGTTGTCCCAATTCTTTCTTTCTTTTTTTGAAAGGTGAGAACACAATCTTATACCCCCACACACACATGGGTTCTCGAACTCATAACCTCAGAGTTGAAAGACATGGTGTCTACCACTGAGCCATGAGTAGAGACCCCAATTCTTTTTTTATGGATATTCATGAAAGGGACCACAAGAGAACATGATCCTTCCCAAGGGTACAAGGGTTGATGATACCTAGAGTAACTATCATCCTCATATCCAAATGTATCATTACCACTGCTTGTCATAACCAGTGTTCGAGTTGTCGGTATCGCTACAAGTTTCGCTGGCCGGAGATAAAGATATAATATCGTTATCGCCGATAATATCGCCGATAACTGGAAATGCAGGGAAAAAGGGGGAAACATGGAGAAAATGGTGGAATTTTTCAGTGAAACTTCATGACATGTCTAAATATACATATTTACATATTTAGGAATGAAAAAATTGCAAAAAGAATGCATTAAATAAGAAGTTTCCATTTAATGGGGGCCAAAAGGCATGCGTTGTTGTAAGAAATCACTAAAATAATAACCAAAATGAGTTTATGTAATACAAATGCAAGCTTATAACAATTAAGACATGCAAAAGTAAATGAATTTTAAAAAAAATACACATTTCTGGCCACATTTCATCCCCACATAGAATGACGAGGTGGCTCGTAATCATTGTTCGGATCTCGTGGCCGTTGAGAGTAGTACTGTGGCCCACTATGAATGTGCGCGGAACGCTGTCCATCCATTTTTTCAGCTCATTTTAATAGTTGTTTCGAAATTTGAAGCATGTCCAAAGCTCAAGTGGACCACACCACATGAAACATCGGTAATAATGATTTTCATGGTTGAAACCTTGGTAGGGCCTACAGTGATGTTTATTTGTCATCTAACCTGTTCATAAGATCACAAAGACATGGATGAAGGAAAAACACAAATAATAGATAGATCCAGATTTTCTCAGGCCTCATGGAATTTTAGACGTTATAATTTCAATTCACACTGTTTCCATGGTGAGGTCCACTTGAGATTTGGATATAATTGGTTTTTGGGCTAAAGCCCTCAAATTATTTGTTAAAATGAATGGACGGAGTGGATAAAATATGTAAATCATGGTGGACCCCACATAATTTACTCAGTACGCAAACACATATGTACTCGAGTCGGTAGGGACGCGGCTTAGCTACGATGGGTTGAGCAGCGAGACTTGCCACCGAAGTGACGTGTAGCTGTTATCTGGCCCCACCATGGTTTATGTTTCGTATCCACACCGTCCAACCATTTGAAGATATCATTTTAGTGTACAAGATAAAGAATGAGTCAGATCCAAATCTCTAATGAACCACACCACATGAAAACAATAATGATTGGATATCCACCGTTAAAATCCTCCTAAGGCCCACTGTACTATTTATTTGATATCCAATTGTATGATTAGGTCATACAGACCTAGATGACGGGAAAAATCAAATATTAGCTTAATCCAATACTTTTATAGGTCCCAAAAAGTTTTTAATGGTCTACGTTCATTCAACACTGTTTCCTGTAATGTGGTCCACTTGAGATTGGGATATACCTCATTTTTTATCTCATACTCTAAAATTGTCTCAAAAAATAGATGGACGGTAAGGATACAACACATACATCATGGTGGGGCCTACAGAACGTTATGGTGGCCCAACGAATTGTTTAACGGTGAAAATCATTATCTCCGCTGCTATTTGTGGTGTGGTCCACATGATCTTTGGATATGATTCATTTTCTGGATAATGCCCTAAAATAATCTCTAAAATAGATGAACGGTGTAAATATAATAAATACATCATTGTAGGGCCCACGTAACTTTAATCTCCTTTGAACCGTTCGTACAACTCGGAGCTCGAGGAGCGTTAGTGCTCGTCTGCGCACGCCACGTACCTACAGCAGCTATATAGCTAGTGTGTGGTACACCACCCATTCCACTTCCCTTTTTTTGCTAAACCGACATCGACCATGGCGATTTCGATGGGTTTTCTGTTAAAACTCCCAAAAATCTCTCCCCAAATTCCGATTTTTTTTACAAATCCCAAATCAAATCCCCGTAAGCCTAGGTAGAATCCAGTTTCCTTTCAAAGTTATTCCATTCGAAGGAAAAGGGGATTTTAGGTTTTTCGTTCTTGTGAAAGATCCAGCGCTGTTGCCCGCGATTAGACAACCAAATCCAGCCGAAGGCCACTCCTTAGGTAGATCTTGAGTAAAAAGGTAAGAGAGCTTCTTCTTCTTCTTTTTCTATATTTTTTTCTGAATAAGAGGGTCGTCGCCTAATGTCGCCGAAAACACGGCATTTGTTTTGCCTATTTTATCGAAATCTACAGGGGAGTTGGCTGATTTGGCTAGTAATCCGAAAATCTCGCCGATAATATTGAAAACATCTGCGACATCCAGAAGAGAAACGAAATATTGGGGTTTCGGTATCGCAGGTCTGGCGACACCAATAATATCGACGATATTATCGATTTCTCGCCGATAACTCAAACACTGGTCATAACTAATAGGACCTCAAGATGCATAGAAGTGGGCATTGCTTGCTTCCATGTATGCTTTCGGATCGGGCTTTTCAAAAACTTCATTGACATGTGCATCGGAGTTATCTCCCCCACGGCTTTGTGCACTCAGCCCATATGATACTCATTTGTAATGGTTTGAAATTTCTACAAAATCCAATTTCAAGACATCATCTTGGTTGCTACTCGCCATCTTAGGACCATCTTGATTCCACCACCTTGGGTACCTTTTAATTGAGCTTCGTCACACATGAACAAATATATTACATGGTTGGTATGCATCTCAAATGTGTGTGTATCCCTTGCCATCAAGACATGGAGACAATGGATCATTTGTTGATGCATGGAAACTTTACGATGAACATTTGGTGGATGTTTTTTGAACAATTCAGGTTGTGATGGGTTGGGTGACACCTAGGACGATTGAGACTTTCTTTAAGGTGTGGGACGAGGGTTTGCTTGTATGAGAATGAAGATCTTGTTGAGTCTACTAGCAGGGCTTTGGACAGTCCAGAAGGAGCACAATAACAAGACGTTTCACAACGAAGCAACGGAACCAGAAAGAGTCATCCGAAAAGCTCACGGAAAGTAGGCACTTGGGCTATTTCCTTGAGGGCCTTTAGAAGGTGTCGTAAAAAACATTTGAGGAAAGTATTCTATTTAGAGATAGATATTCTCATCACCCATCTCATTAAGTTGTTATGGCATTTGCTTTTTGAGCCCAGTGTTTTGAGTAGCGTACGTAGCGTAGCAGTAGCATACGCTACATAGCGTAGCACTCGAAAAACGCTACATAGCGTGTACAATAGCGTAAATCCCCTGTAGTGCACGCTACAGGGGTCGTAGCGTACGCTACGAACGCATAGCGCGCATCGCAGGTAGCGCGCTTTACCTGTGGTGATTTTTTTTTTGTTTTTTCACTGTCGTAAATGGTGGTGAACTCACACCACAGTAGTAAGTTAAATAAATAAATAAACAAAGCCATTTCGAACAATGTATTCGACAGCCGGCCCTAAACCGATGCTGCTTCCTCTCCCCCCTCTTCGATCTTGCAATCTAAAGGCCCTTCGAAGGGGCTTCTTTGGCCGATTGTTGGAGACTACAAGGAGCTCCATTTGGTGCAGTTTCATCAACAATGGAGAAGAAATAACTGAGAAATCGGATTTCCCCTATTCCGGTTGCGATCGGCTGTGGAGCTTCAACTTTTGCATATTTCATTAATTCAATCTCATCTTGAGACAAAAATACGTACGCACGCTCCTTTTTTTGAATTTTTTTCGATGTACAATGAAAATAACTTGGTATTTTGAGTTTTTCTCATTTTTCCCTTTTAAAATGCCAGTTACTGTGCGTTTTTTTGTTCTTTATAATTTTTTTTCTTTTTTTTTTTCAATATCTCTGTAGATATAGTTTTTTTCTGTGGTATGGCCCACGTGGGGCCCACTGTGGTGTGCATATGTGTGGATGTGCATTGTTTTTTATGGTGTGGCCCACATGGGGCCCACTGAGGTGCGTGCAAGGGTGGATTTACATTGTTTTCTATGGTGGGCCCACTATGGTGTGCGTATGTGTGCATTGTTTTTTTATTGTGTGGTCCATGTGGGAACCACTATATTATTTTTCACAAGTTAATGTTGATTTTTGTGATTCACTAATTTGTTTGTGAAGTGTTTTTTTTTTTTTTTGGTTAAGTAGTGAACTAAAGAGAGAAGAATGTTTGAAGAAAAAGAGAGATTTTGCATGGAAATATGTGGCCGATAATATTTATCATATATTTTTTAAAAAAATAATATAATAATAAATAGAAGTATTGTGTAGCTTACGCTACACGCTACGCAATTTCGCTACACGCTACAGAGGGTTGAACGCTACGCAACACGCTACCGCTATTTAAAACACTGTCTGAGCCTTTAGGGTTGTTCCCTATTGTTTTTTGTTTTCAGCTAATGAAGTTTCATTGTCAAAAAACCCAAAAAAAAAAAAAAAAAAAGTTCACAGCGCATTATTTTTAGGAATTTCAAAGACATTATTTTTGTCCATTAAAATTATTACGATTTTCAAGCATTATTTCGAAGCCCATTAAGTTGCTCCCTTACATATGCAAAACACTAATGAAGAAATTACATACAGGTATCAAGATAGGAAGCATAATAGCATCACAAGCCTCAGCAAAGGTATAGTATGCTGTGGTGCATGACTACATACATGAGGGATCCAAAAAACAATTTGAATGCTGAGGCTCAGAAACCTACAACTACTCTCTATATAGAAGTTACTTGTAGACTAGTGCATAAAATGCACTCATACTACATCCAAACTAAAGATCAGAATCAAAGTGATGATATTACCAATGCAGCAAGATGAGCTTCTTGTAAAATGTTTCCATCAATCTCCAATCTGGCTATCGGAAAGTCTGGAAGGTGTCCTGACTGCTTTTTACCAAGCAAGTTGCCAGGCCCACGAAGCATAAGGTCCATGTTCGCCAGGTAAAATCCATCGCATGACTTTTCAAGTACTTTCAATCGATTAAGAGCCCCAGAAGAAGATGCTAAGAAAACACATTTCGACTTTTTGGTTCCCCGTCCAACTCGTCCTCTCAGCTGGTGCAACTGGGCTATTCCAAACCTCTCAGCATTCATAACAACCATCATTGATGCATCGGGAACATCAACCCCGATCTCAATCACTTGAGTTGAAAGCAGTATGTGCGTTTCTCCAGATCTAAACCGCCGTAATGCTTCATCTTTCTCATCACTCTTCATGCGCCCATGTAATAACCCACATTGGTAATCCTCGAACTTGGCGGATATGGACTCAAGATCCGCAGCAGCAGCATGGAGCTGGGGCAGCTGCTCAGATTCTTCTATCACCGGATACACAAGATATACTTTTCCTTCTCCAAGTAACTCTTCCCGCATCATCTGTATACATACTTACAAGAAACCTTAAAAGTGACACGCCTGTATGAGGAAAAAGGATATCCTTAAAGACTGGTCAGTTCTGCCAGAGTCCATACCAGGGAATCAAAAGTCGGTTTCAGAATGTCACTCTCCTGGGGAGGCAGGGAACCAAAATTGCTATAACTCATTCCAACTGGTCCAAAAATATCCCTGTATCAGGAGGTTGACTCTGAATGGTGCGCTGAAACCAAGTCAAATCAGGTGCTTCAACTCAATTCCAGCTGAGTTTTGATTCCATGGACAATATAGATCTACTATCATGAAAAAATCTATTCATGATGTTGCTACCTTAATAGCAGTACCGCATAAAAAGACCAACCAATATTCTCTCTTTGGTAGCAATTTTCACTTTGATGATTTAGGAATATACTCGGAATTTCAGTTTGTACAACTGGGGCCCATGGTCTAGTGATACAAACAATTGGCCTGTTCAGACCCATAGATGGACCCTGCTCAAAAAGTCTCCTTTGGTATGGGAATCTTAAATTCTCATTGTGTCCTGTGTATAGACAGTTAAGATGAGAAGTAGAGCGGTGGTCCACATCTTATTGCAAATAGGCCTATGAGTGGTAGCTAGGACCTTATAATCTGGGAGATTTTTTGCATGTGATCCATCGATCGTGGGTCTCAACAGACCAAGGATCGAGGATCATATGATTGCTCTTATTCAATATTACATTATCATTCCCTATGTTCCAACGGAAAGCTTGAAAAGAGCTTAAAAAACTCACATATACTTAAAACATATTTACACATAACAAATTCTCCAAATATTTACAATGATTTATGGAGATAAATGGATTACTAGTTTTTTTTTCGTTTCTTTCTTTTTCTTTTTTCCAAGTTTGGGTAAGCTGAGATAGTTCAGAAATCAAACAACAATAATACTGAAGCCAGTCATACTCTTTAGAGCTTATCAGAACATAGTTGCTTAAGTAGAAAGAAACAAGCACTATTACCTGGTAAACATCTTCAAAGCCACTCTCATTTCCTTCAAGAACAAATGTCTCCACAGGTTTTCTTCCAGGAGGTAAATCTGTTATCTATCAAATAAGAAAAATCCAGCAATGATGGTCCGAAGATCAAGACCAAACTGAGAGAGGAACCAAACTGCTATGGACCATAAGAAAATTTGATGCTAATGGCAGGAAACAAAATTATCACAATGAAGATTTTGCTACTTGTTGGGTGTTTAAACAAGCACAAATTATGGATGACTGAACCGCGAAGGAAAAGCAGTTGTAGTTAGAAGAACAATACAGATATACTTAGTTATAAGAAATGATTTACCTACCGTTTCTTAATACATACACCCTTTTTGGTATTAGAAAAATAGAAACATGTATTATGTTAATACCAATAGAAAGAAAGGGTGCATGTACCAAAAAGAGGGTGTAGATATCATTTGATCCAGTTCCCTTTAACTATCAAATGTATATTTTCAAGGGCTGTCATTGCATATTGGAAAGGAGGACATCAGTTACTAGTAAACAGTAACGCTTACTGTGACCCACTGGGTTAAAAACAATGACAGCCAGTTTTGGTCAGAAATTTCTAGGACAGTTGCCAGTTAACAACCATGTAAATCAAGAGCAGGAATCGCCAATAGGAGCACACGTGAAGAACAATGGAACCAAAAAAGTGCAAGATTTTTTTATTTTATTTTATTTTATTTTAAATCCTTTGCAGTAACCTGTAAAATCCCAAGAATAGCAAGTGAAGTCGACATACCAAAACAAGGCACCCATCAAGCCTTGAATTGTTCCTGGCATATTAACATATACCCTTTTGTACTATCCTCACAAAAAACTTTCATTTTATTGTGATTACTGGAGGTAATTATTTGCATTTAGTGACATGGTAGTGATTTACAGCGAATTTATTTTCTATCTTCTCCATTCGAAAACGGCCATTATGTAACAGTAATGGTGGGAACCATTAACGCGTTACAGGGTTGTAACAGCCATTACAGAAAAAATGGCCTGTGACGGAGTGTAACAGCCTGTAATGGCCATTACGGGGCTGATACATTTTTTTTTAATGCCTGTAACAGCCATTGTGGCCCATATTATAACAGCAACAGCGGTGGCCATTACGTCCATCACTACTGCTATTGAATACCTTGTTTAGCATTATGTGCTCTATCGTATCACAATTTAAAGCAATTCAATTTAACCTAGGCTGCCCCATTACAATCTAATAAAAATCTGGTCACCCAAGTAATCTGAGGAAAGTCCATATCTTTTCATATTCTATCAATGGAGAGAAATAGCAGTACACTGATTTCAAAAATTACCACTTGTCACCCAATCACAATACTGGACATTTATCTACCATTCAAGTATTCATAGATAAGATTAATCAAATTTAGCTGTTTGCATAAATTTAGAAGCAAATAATTGTGTTCAACAAGATATATATATATATATATATAATATATTATATATATATATATTATAAATAATAAATAAATAAATAAATAACGAAAGAAGCAAAATAAATCAGTTCAGCAGGATTATAAAATTTATAAAATAAAATAAAATAAAATAACCAATAAAATGTTATCTGCAAATCCTATAGGTGCAAAAATTACTACTAAAAGGAACTAAAGTTGAATCAAAGATGTTCACTAGAAGCTTAAATGCTTCATAATATCTTATAACCAAAGAAATCCAGTTTTCTTAAGGTTACCACTGGCTCATTTAGATGGACCATCGAATTAACTAGCAATAATTGTTTGGATAGAGTGTAAATAACTAAAATGAAGTTTCCTTAAGATTCATATTGAGGCGCAGGGCTCCAAATTGCAATTAGATTTGCCCTCAAGCCAGACTGGAAGAAATGCCCTGCATGTGAAGGGCCACTTCCTTGTTGTGAATAATATGGAACGTCATTTATATTTTTAGTATCTCCTCTTGATTGAGCTGGATGTTCACGACTCAACACGTCCATCCAACACAGCCCAAAGAAAAGTAGTGCAGTCACTAACAAGTGATACTGAGCAACCATATTTCATTTTAAAGATTGAAGATATGAGATGGAAGCTCCACATACTTGGGTTAGAGACATATCTCCATATAAAGCCAGAGCAAGTGTCCTTGGAATAGGAGTGGCTGACATAGAAAGAATATGAGGCGCCATGTAAGCTTTCTCTGTTGATGACTCATTCCAACTGGTAGCACTTGTTCTGAAGTTTGACGAAACAGAGTATAACTGCACCATGAGAGTTCCATTCACCTCAAGAGAAATAAATAATAAAAGTAAAAACTATAGTGGCATCATGAGAGTTTCATTCAACTGCAGTGGTATGAAATAGTAGCAAGTTATAAAAATAAAAAAACACACTGTTGAAAACTGCAATGCTTATTTTCAGTAATGGAACTAAGGTACAATTGAAATGGCCTGTTGCAGTAAGGAAACACAATTAAATATGTAAACGTTCAATTCTGCAACACATGCGATTCTAGAGCTTGAAGTCCCATACATAGTTACTGGGAAGCTCCATTCTGAGTACTCATCCCCCGCTCAATGAGAAAATCACGCCTACGATGGCTAGAAGTCCATTTCATATGTGGAAAACCTGGCTTCTCAGGATAACTGTTTCCTAGTAGGTATCCCTTCTCCTAAAAACAGGAAGCCTGCTTTCAAAAATAAGAAACATGTTTCTAAATAAATAAATAAATAACAGCTAGTTGAGTTTTAGTCTTAGTATGTGTTGAGGGTCAAATATTGCGTATTAGACCCTAGTTATTACCTGCATTTACGAACATGATTCGGTTTAACAGCCTATTTTACTCGTGTTTGTGTTGCAAGGTGACTTTAGGAGCTTGAACTGAAAAAGGGTGCTAAATGCATGGATTTGACGCTCCGAATTCACCAAAGCATGAGACGGGCCCCAGGAGACAAAGATCGATGGATTTGCACGCCAGGGATCCAAGAAAATCGAGAATGAAGATCAAGTGGCCTGAATTGGTCCAGAATGCAAGATCACAGGGTTCCCACCATCTGTTCGGCTCGAAACTACATACATGGCCTGAAGACCATAAATTAACCGGACATGTCGAATTCAGCCATTGGAAATCTGTGGAAGTGGCCCAATGGACAGATCAGCCCATGAATCATTGATTTTGGCCCACCTGTTATCTGGATATGCTTCAAAATTGGTCTTTACGGTTTAATGATATGATAGAAAGATGGACAGATCAGATCTCCCACGAGCATCACAGTGAGTCCCACCTTGAGTGACATGTGCAAAGTGCACATGTGCACTAGCTGTGCACCGACCAGCACCTTTTCTTCCTAAAACGGAATTTCCGTTTTCATTCCGCCAGCGTTCGCACAAACCATTGCGGTTTTCCTTCGTGGGCCACCATCGTCATTCGACGGACCAATCCGGCCCGTCCATTGGACTCTCACAGTCTCATTAGCCAAGGCCTAGGTGGCGGAATTTCAAAGGACAGCAGTGACTAGTTTTTAACTGTCCAAACGGCAGATAGACGGTCGAAAGATCCAGTAGGTGGTCCGCCATGGTTTTGATCCAAAAACGGTTAGGAATAACCGGTTTTCCGGTGAGGAAATTAATGGACGAAGCTGATTTTCTAAGAAGACCCCCATAATGGCCCCCCACTGATCATCGTGCCTCCGTGGAATCTGAAGTAGAAACAAAAACGGAAACAGGGGCTTGCGTGGATTCTTGTGGCCCACAACCATGATCTAGATGGTTGATCTGAGCCGTCCAGTAGGTCCAGAGAATGATTTTAGCAGGAACCATGGTGTTCTTGTGCAACCATGCCCAAGAACGGGATCAGAAGATGGGCCTGAAAAACATCACGTTGATTGATATTACGGCCCACCTAAGATTTGGATTCTTTCCAGATTTTGGCTCATGGCCTAAATCGGTCCTACAAATCCATTGAACGACCTGGATCTTCAAAAGAACGACTCTAAATCGGCCCCATCAACATCAGCGCTGAATGCGGAACGGCCCTCTGAATACGCAGTGCGGAAATTCTCCGCACCGACTCCTTGTGCGTATGCACCATCCGACCGACCTTCCATCTGTTTAAAAGGAACAAGAAAGAAGAGGAAAGAGGGGGATCCACGGCAGTGAACAAGAGAGAGAGAGAGAGACAGAGAGAGAAAGAGAATTGTTTATGTTTTTTTTGTTGTTTTCTTTTCTTTATTGTTGAGAGATCCAGCCAATCATGGTTGGCTAAACCTCTTAGCTAGGGCTAAGAGGTGAAGCTTGTAGCGGGATGGGAGGATTCTGCGGCTTGGATTATGTCCGTTGAACTTGTTTTGATCGGTTTGATTTTAAGGAAGATTTTGGTTTTTAATGGTTTAATGTGACTGATATTACATTAGATCTGCAATGGCTTGAGTTTTTCCTCTTTATTATTCTGATTATGCGATTAGGAAGCCCTGTTGTTCACCATCGTCTCCTAGGCATGGTTGGATGACGGAACTCTTCCTGACATTCATACATCACACAGGTTGGTTGTGGATTGGTTTTTACTCTGTTGTTTGCTTTGTCTCATGGGCATGGTTTTGTGATGGAATCCGTTCTAATTTACAACCGTCTAATCTATTGAAACTAGATTAAACAAAGTTCAGTCTTGATTTTAGATTATATCTCTCAACTGGATGAAGATGGGACTCTAAGTTCCATTGAGTACTTGAAACAAGCGTAGATCTCCCTGATCTCTACAAGTGGATCCTCTGAATCCCTAGTTTCCTTTCCGTGAATTCTTTAAGTTTTAGATAACTATTTCATCATTATCCCTCAATTTATACTTGATTTAGATTTCATCTCATTCTAGTTCTAGTTCTAGTTCTAGTTAGTTTCAGATCACGTACAGGTTTCAGTCCCTGTGGATTCGACCTGGGTCTCACCGAGTTTATTACTACATCACAACCCTATACTTGGGGAGTGAACAGTATGTTCTAAAAGCAATATCCTCTTTATGAATTTCATTTGGAGGGTTGGTGCCATTTGGGAGGAGGGACATGAACACCAGTTTCGGACCTGGTTTTTTGCATTTCAGAAACATGTGACCTACCAATGGCAGTTCAGCAACTAAATTGACATCTAGTGGCACTCCTTCAGCAAAACAGGAAGGAGATGGGAATGAGGGAAAATCAAGTATTTTTATGAAATTGTCCCACTTCCGTTACGTTTGGGTTTTGCTAGAGCAGCCCACAAGATGACAACTTAACTGCTGATATATGGTCGGTTAGACTCGCATATTGCCAAAGCAATGAAAAATTGTCATGTGAGCAAGGTATTCAAAATCGGTTATGTAACGGCCATAACGGCCGTTACATAACGGTAACGGTCATAACTGTTACGCATTACGGGGTCAAAACTTCCGTAACGGCCCCGTAACAGTCCCGTAACAGTCCAGTAACAATTTTTTCAAAAAATAAAAAAAGGCTATAATGGCCGTTACGACCCGTATCATCACAGTAACGGTGGTGGCAGTTACGGCCACCGTTACCGTTTTGGAACACCTTGCATGTGAGTTTCTCGCCCAAATTGTAGTAGTGGGTGGCTTTTACAATATAACTAGAAAGTTCAATTTTTAGGTTCTACATTTCTTTTCCGATTAGATGATTGATTGAGAAATATAGGAAGAGGAGGAAAGATCTCCAAATGGTCTTTATTGACTTAGAGAAAGCATACGTTAGGGTCCCTAGAGACTCAATTTGGTCGGTGTTGGGTAAGACAACAGTTTCAAGGTGATATATTGACATGATTAACGACGTGTATGTGGGAGTGGTAACAATTACTCAATGAGGACCACTAGAGGAGAGAAGTAAATTCCCAATTACTGTAGGTTTGCACCAGTTGGCATTGAGCCATTACCTTTGCATTGGTTATGGATGAACTAGCGAGGCATTTGTAGGAAGAGATCCGATAGTGCATGTTGTTTGTAGATGACATAGTTTTGATCGACAAGGTAAGGGAGGGTATAAACATAAAGCCAGATTCACAGAGGAATGCTTTAGAATCTAAAGGATTTAAAATCAGTCAGACTAAAACAGAGTATATCGAGTGCAATTTTAATAACAAGTCAGACTAAAATTGAGTATACCAAGTGCAACTTTAATAATAATAGAAGTGTAAACAAGTAATTAGTTAAGATTGCTGGCCAAGAAGTATCCCAAAATGATCACTTTTGAAATCTTCGATCGTTGATTCATGAGTAGAAAGACTGGATGTTGCCCATAGAATTCGAGCTAGGTGGAAGAAATCGAGATGTGCCTCTGGAGTATTATGTGATCATTGTATACCAATCAAACTAAGGGGAAATTTTATCGGATAACTATAAGACTAGTTGTGCTTTATAGGACAAAATGCTAGGTAGTTACGTAAAAACATGTTCATAGGATGGTTGTAGCTGAAATGATGATGTTACGATGGATGACTAGCAAGATGAGGAAGGATAGAATGAGAAACGAATCCATTCAAGGAAACTTAGGAGTAGCACAAATACATAATAAGATGGGGGAAAAGTACACTTAGATGGTTGGGTCATGTAAAATGGAGACCACGAACAGCACCAGTTAGGAGTGCATTGGTGCAAGTTGAAGGCTCTTAAAGGGCAAGGGGAAGGCCCAAAATGACGTGGGTGGAGGTAATAAGAAAAGACTTGATGACGTATGGTCTACTTGAAGTTATGGCCCTTAATAGAGTGGAATGGTGGAACAGGATTCGTGTAGCTGACCCAAATTAGTCGGGGTATGGCTTGGATGATGACAACGTCTCCTTTCCACCATGCTATATACATTCAATTTATCTAAGTTGCTCAAATAGAAATAGTTGAATTGGCATTATAGTCCATCACTATTATCAATTTCCCTGACACCTTGACTTTTGGATATTGATGTTGAAGTTAGGTAGCTAGATGGTCAGAGAAGTTTTGCCAAACCGTCATTAGAATAGGTGATTCCAAAAAGCTAGGAAAGGTTTTTTATGATGACAATGATAATGTGGTGCACCTTATTGGACCGCTTGGGTTCTCATGTCATTTGCTTTTTTGGGGGCTTAAACATGTGTTGGGTTAAGGTCATAGGCCAATGTAATACAATAACTTAAGGGTGAAGAGCATACTCGTAACCTCTCTCTCTGGAACATGGTATCAAAGCACCATTGATCTAGTACATTGTTTCATATTTCCTTTTCACGTTTCCTCTTCTTTGATTCTTCTTCCATCTCCTAGAGGTGGAAACCTAAATTCATTTTTATCATTATCCCACCATTTGGTAAGTGGTGTAATCATATTTTGTGAAAGTGTATAATGCGGACACCAGACCATTCAAAGTATATCAACGCAGGAGGTGTGCGTTACCCGTGTCAATGTGGTTAGATGACGGGTACGAGTCGGGTCTCTAAAGGTTGAAGAACTTACACATGTATTTGTGACATGTGTAAGTTGCTTGAAGGAGATATTTGGACCGTTGGATTGCGACGATGGTGTGATCGGAACGTTGGATCATCGCGGCCCACTTTCATTGCGCTATCATTGAGACAATTAGATTTGAGTTTATCTTATGAATATTTTATTTATTTGAGTTTTGAGACAATGTGCGCACACATTTTCTTGCAAATTTCTCTTTTAAAAAAACTTTTTTTAGTAGGGGTATTTTGGTCATTTAGTGTAATTACAAATTTATAAGGGTCTTTTGCCCTAAACCTAAGGAGGCTATGTTATGTTTATGAAAAGAAAGAGAGCTTTTGCTTCTTCAAGACCAGATGATCACATCTTCGATTCCAGTGATTGGACGAGGGCGTGAGGCCCAGGGAAGTGATTTTTCATCTTCTTCTTCTCTCTCCTTCTTTCTTTTCTCAAGGTACTCTCTTCTTTAAGCCTTTTTTCTTCATTTTCTTCTAAATTCTCTAGATTTAGAAGCCAATTCCTTTTCTTTTCAACCCAAATTGTTAGATCTTGGAATATTTTCATCCCCACATTTACATATTTTGACCTTCTTCAAATCTCATCACCCGAGGCCCTAGATTTGAAGAACCATCATTTTTTTTTTTCTGAATTTTCCAAATTTTCCAATTCAGAAAATTCCTATTTCCTGGATTAGAAAATCCACTTGGATCGTTAGACAGACCTATTGTAAGACGAAAGTCCTATCTTTTCGTCGGATCCGATTAAATTCAAAATTTAAACTTCAATACAACGTGTTTGTGATGGATGGCCATGATCATAGCTGCATTCTCCTTATTTCCTCCTTATATTTATGATGTATAAAGCTGATTTTTATTATTTGTTGTTAAAAATTAAATCCGCCACTTCCAAATACCACATTCATTTATGGTTGGATTAGGTCGTCCTACATCAGTGTGTGAGGCCCGCTTTCATACACTACCACCATCAAGGGTCAAAGTAGACCATCATGCGTCGATGGTCAGATCTACAGTCAGATTTGAAGATAAAAGTTTGTGGAAGTTGTTTATGACCAAGATTGAAAAAACTAATAATAAATAATAAATAATTTAAAAATCTACTTCAACAAAAAAATAAAAATAAATAAATAAAAATCAACAAGCCCCAACCAAGGCAACACAAAAATCAACAAGTCCTTCAGAAAAAATATTCAAAAAAGAATTGAAGAATAATAAGAAGAAAAGAAAAAGTGAAGGGAAAAGAAAAAAAAAAAAAAAAAAGTGAGAAGAAGAAGAAACCCTGGAAAAAGAAAAAAAAAAAAAAAAAAAGAAACCCTAAAATAACAAACCCTACGAGCACTTAGGCTCTAATATCATACTAAATGGCTACATCTTAAGCAGGGTGTCTCGTATCCGTTACGATACGGCCGTATCGGCCAATACTTAATGGTAACGGACGACACCATTACCCTGGGAAAAGAAAAAGAAAAAGAAAAAGAAAAATTCTATAACGGCCATTACGGCCCTGTAACGGCTGTTACGGGCCTAAAGATAATTATTTTTTTTTTTTTAAAAAGGAATTTTTTTAAAGATAATTTATTTTTATTTTAAGGAATTTTTTTACTTTCTTTTCTTCTTCTCCTTCTTCTTGCTCTTCTTCTTCTTCTTCTTCTTCCTCTTCTTCTTCTTCTCGGATTGCTGCGGTTGCGGCCCTGCGGGCCTTCTTCTTCTTCTTCCTCTCTCTCTCTCTCTCTCTCTCTTTCTTTTCGGTTTCCCTCTCTAGTATCGAAAAAAGAAATCGGAAGCGGATTGGCTGGTGTACCACACACCAACTATATAGCTGTTGTAGGTACGTGTCATGCTAAGACGAGTGCTGACACTCCTCGAGCTCCGAGTTGCACGAACGGTTCAAAGGAGATCAAAGTTACCTGGGCTCCACAATGACGTATTTATTATATCTACACCGTTCATCTATTTTTAGAGATCATTTCAGAGCATTACCCAAAAAATGAGTTATATCCAAAGATCGTCTGGACCACACCAAAAATAGCAGCGGAGATAATGATTTTCACCGTTAAACAATTTGTAGGGCCCACCATAACGTTTATTTTCCATCCAATCCGTTCATAAGGTCAAAAAGACCTGAATGAAGAGGAAAAACAAATTTCATATTGATCCAAAACTTCTGTGATCCCAAAAAGGGTTTCAATGGTAAACGTTCAATCCCCCACTGCTTTTTGCAGTGTGGTCCACTTGATAATTAGATCTGTATTATTTTTCGTGTCAAGCCTTAAGATGAGCTCGTCAAATGAATGGACGGTTTGGATATAACACATACCTCATTATTAGACCCACAGGACTTGCTGACGTCAATACAGCAGCTATATAGGTGTAATATAAGTTACACGGTACGCTATTATCGCTCCACGTGCCGCGTGGTCCCCACCATGATGTATGTATTTTATCCATGCCGTCCATCCATTTTGCCACATCATTTTAGGTCATGATCCAAAAAATTAGTAAGATCCAAATCTCAGGTGGACCACACCATAGGAAACAGTGGTTATAGAATGCTCACCATTAAAATTTTCAAAATTTCTAGGGTCCACTATAATGTTTATTTTCCATATAACCTTGTTATTGGGTCACATTGACGTGGATGAAGGGAAAACGCACATGTCAGTTGATCAAACTTTTGTAGCCCCCAATAAATTTTAATGGTGGACGTTTAATTATTTGTTTCTTATGGTGCGGTCCCCCTGAGCTTTGGATTTGCCTCATTTTTGGGCTCATGCCCTAAAATTACTTGGCAAAATGGATGGACGGTGTGGATATAACACATTCATCACGGGTGGGGCCCAATAAACTTTGACACTCGTGTGCTACACTTCACAATCCGAGTCTCGCCTAATTCGGGCCCTTAAAAATTTGTACACAATATATGTATTAACTTAAAACTTACCAATTAAATTATGGACTGTAGTTGCAAACTCACAATGCCAAAATCAAATTGTTTGAATAGTTTTAATTGTTAATTTGTGGACGCTTATTTTTTAAAATAAGGCCTTTGATTTTTTTTTCATGATTCACTATCCAATAATGTCCACCAGTCATAAGTGGGATAATGCTAATAATTGCATGAATTTGAGGCTGATTTGGGCATGGATTGGTCCATCAAGTCAGCCCTAAATTGGCAACGCTATCTACCTGAATTTAATTTCATTTTTTAAAATAACTATTGAGAGAAATGATATTAAATTGTTAAGTATATAAATTGGATATTTAGAAAATTAAATATATGAATTTTGTAGTCAAATTCAGGTTGTCTGGTCATAAATTCATCAGACAGTCCGATACAACTTCTCGCCAAAGAGTGGACTGTTACACAACACCCACCGTACACATGTTCCAATTTATAAAGAATGCATATTTGGAATGCTTAGAATATTCCGGATTTAATCCATATTTTTTACATTTTTTTGGCAAAAAAAAAAAATTGCACCATTACGGACCATTACGCCCCCGTATCGCCGTTACACCCTCGTATCCGTATCGGTATCGGAGGTACCGTTACGCCAACTGATACCGATACGGGATACCTTGATCTTAAGGGCGTATGAGAAGCTACAATGAGGAGAAAAAAAAAAAAATGAAAGAGAGAAATGATGAGAGAGTGAGACAAACCCTAGCATAAGAATTTCCAGCAACATCTTCAGTTGAACAAAAAAAAAAATCAATAAGGGCTTCAACTACATATCAAAGAGGCTTCAAATCCAACAACACGTGATGCAAAATCCTTTAAAAAATCAAACCGCAAGCCACCCTCTTCTCATGAATCACAAGTTATAGAGGAAAAGGAAAAAAAAAAAAATTTGAAAAAGGAGAATGAAGGAGGAAGGGAAAAGGGTTAATAAGAAATTGTTGTTGTGTCGGGAAAGAAGGGAACCGCCACTTGCGAAAGAATGAGGGGCGAAGGGAAAAAGATTAATAAGAAGTTGTAGTGTAAGGAAAGAGTGAAAGAGGAAAGAATGAAGGAGAAGGGAAAAAGGGTTAATAAGAAGCTGTTGTTGTGTAACATCCCGAAATTTTCGTGACCCGAGTACATACTCGTGCCCAAGAATTCTAAGTGTTAAAAATGTATAAATTGGATGCTTTAAAAATCACAACATTTTTTTTTTCATTTAGATCACATCCAGTTACATTCATGAAGAGTTATTCACAATAATAAAACCGACTGTATTTATTATTTCATTCAACAAAGTATCAAATGCCCTCTCAATGGGAGTTTATTACATTATCGAGTTTGCAGCGGAAATATAAAACTAAATTATAAAACTATCTTCTTATTCATTAAGTAAAATCTTCCATAAGGAGATGGTCCTCTAGGTCTTCAATCTGTACATCACCTACATCATTTGTACGGTTAGAGAGGGTCAATGCCCTACTCATAGTGATGGTCATCCTTTAAGATTAAGGATAATTCAAGAGATTCATAAGAGTAATGATGTAAGGGTTCTGATACGTCTTGTACTCCACTACTACGAGAGGTATCGGTATGCGCAAACAACCTATATGAGATGCATGCCTAGCAAAGTATGTGTGGTGCATCACACTTAGCGATCATCACAATATGGAAAATAATTTAGAGTTATCCGACTCGCCCCGCATCCCATACTACAAAGATTCGTCAGCGTTTCCAACGTTAACGTGGATTTACGCGAACATCCCAAGGCGGCACAACACATGGATCGAATCAATTACGTGACACGATTTGTTCATGGAACGACTATTTGCGACATCCAATCCCAGAAGTAATGTAACACGCGTTGCGAATTACTTACATCGATTTGTGCACCATTACCCAAAATCAATGGAATTACGTGTCGATCAAGGGGGCCGCTACCCGAACCGCATTACGTCCATGATATTTATTTGATCGCTAGAAGTAGGATTTCTAACATAGTACTTGCACCAAAGAGGAAATAAATTAAATCATGGGAGTTTTGAAATTCCAAAACACATGCCCAACCTATAAAGGTAGATAGCACAAGGCTAACAAAATAAGGAAGAGAGTAGCAATGGCTAACTCAACAAAGAAGAGAGTAGCAATGGCTAACTCAACAAAGAGGAGAGCAGCAAGGGCAAGGCTTGTATCCATCGCCCCACATAAATTAATAAAGATCACGCATAATTAAAATCATACCTTAACCATAATTCCCAAAAATAATTGTTGGTGGTAAATCAAACAATTGCAGTGAGAATCATAGTAACATGAAAGCTAAGCATGTAAAAGGCAAGATAAATCGTATCAACTTAAATCAAGATAAGCTTAAAGGAATCCTTCACCTTAGCCTTAGATATAAACCTTCGATAAATACCCATGTAGGAAAGCTTCTACATGAAAAGCTTCCACATGAATCATGACATCGCTTGAGCAAGAGGGAGACCATACATATGGAGAAGAGGGCATCTAGGCCTCTCCTCTCTCTCTCCTCTCTCTCTCTCTCTCTCTCTCTCTCTCTCTCTCTCTCTCTCCCCTTGGGCGTGTGAGTGGGAGAGGAGAATGGGCATGTGAGAGGGGTGTGTTTTACATCCCACTTGGATTAGGTTTCTCCAATTTTCCTCTTTTGACAATATTTCTTTAAATCTAATTCGTTCATTGTGTCAGGGTCGTCGAATAGAGTCGGGTATGTGATTTTCTTGGTGATCCGAAATTTAGATTGGCCTATCTTGAAAATTCTCTTAACAGGTGCCAAAACGAACTTGATCTCAATTAACGGTCCACACTTACTGATCGGGGCCCAATTTTGGGAAAATTGTATAGTTAGAATAGATAAATGGTTGGACAAAATTTGGTGGTTGATCAATAATGGAAAAAGCCTAAATCTAAAATTTCACCTTTTGTATCAAAAGGAAGGAACTGGCTTCAACCTTCAACGGTGTAGGATCATAAATCGGGGCCTAAATTTTGTATAACCCCGTAGTCATATGAGACCAAAGTGTGATCCAAAATGGAGTTGCGATGGACGAAAGTGGTTAAATCATAAGATCCAGATTTCCAAGGAGTTGGCAAGCCTTGACAGGATAACTTCGCGTCTAAGGAAAAGCATACCATAGTAGGGTCTTTATATTTCACACTTGGTCCATATTATGGGCAATTTAAGTCGTTCATATGAAGGAAAATATCTTATTACGACTACCAACGAAGTTTCTTCACTCGATGGACACCAAAATCAACGGTTACGAGGCTAATTTGTCAATCGGGCCACTTTTACAATGATCTAAGGGCTAAAATTTGACATATATGGTTAATTTACGATAAATAGGCATGGTATAAAATTTCACATCAAATGGATTGTGAGAACCATGTGATCTAGAATTCAGGTGTCTAAGTTAATGGCATTTTCGTAATTAATACTGATATGAGAGTTTTGAAAAATCTAATGGTTCTACATGGTCATAGGCACGTTTCTAAGTAATTCTTACAAAAGAACTTATATCTAAATTATTATGAATAAGGAATTATTTACCAAACTAATTAAGGGAATGTACATATATCAATCAACATAATGTATGGTCAGATGACATGTTAAATATAGAAAAACTTGATGGTTATTACTCTGATCATGTATTTAAGTGGGTGTAAAGGTCAGTTTTGTAAACGGAAGATCACAAGCGAATTTTTAGAGTGATCAAGAGGTAAAACATGTATACTATTAGATTCAAGTGACTTATTCACATGTGTAAGTTTCTCAGATTGTAGTTTTGATGGTGGGTTAAGCATATTCATAGGTGGTGAATAAGATGAACGGATCGTAATCTCAATTTGATATGTACACAAGTGGATGCTAAGATCAAGTAGCTAGTTTATTATGATCAGGTGGTCCAAACTTAGAATGAACAGTCAGATATCTGTGAATAGTTGACTGAACGGTTGGTTATGATAGACAAGTGAGAATACTTGGGTATATGATGATCCTATCTCAAAATCAACGATCAGATGGCTTGATATATGAATGGAGATTATTCCCAACAGTCATATTCGTGTTGGAGAATGGATGTAAGGTAAGGATAGCTAGACTGGTATCGTACACATGTACATAATAAGTTAAATTTCATGGTAACACTCAAGAACTTTCAATACTCGGGTATTGAAAAGTTCGGGGTGTTACTTGTTGTGTCGGGAAGAAAGGGAACCGCCACTTGCTAAAGATTGAAGGGCGAAGGGAAAAAGATTAATAAGAAATTGTAGTGTAAGGAAGGAAAGAGGGAAAGAGGAAAGAAAAAAAGATTAAGGCAACGAACCGTCAAAGATTAAGAAGGGAAGGAAGGGAAACACCACCTGTTGAGAAAGATTAGAAGAAGAAAACTCATAGAGTTAAGAGGAAGCAGAATGAAAGAAAGAAGGGGGAAAAAAAAAGGAAGAAAAAGAAGGGAACCACCGAGGATTTGGAAGGGAAACAAAAAAAAAAAAAACCCAAAAATATGGCCTAATAGAAAAAAATCAGCAAATCTTATCCAAAGAAACACAAAATCTGCTTTAATAATTATATATATATATATATATATATATATATATATATATATATATATTATATATAATATATAAAACTAGCAAACCTTGGCCAAGACAACACAAAAATCTATTTCAACAAAAAAAAAAAATCCAGCAAAACCTGGCCAAGGCAACACAAAAATGTGCTTCAACAAAAAATATATACATAACAAAACCTACCCAAGGCAACACAAAAATCTGCTTCAACAAAAAAATAAATAAATAAATTCTAACAAAACCTAGCTAAGGCAACACAAAAATCTGCTTCAACGGAAAAAATCCAGTAAACCTTGGCCAAGGCAACACAAAAATCGACTTCAACAACAACAACAACAAAAATCAGCAAACCCCAACCAAGGCAACACAAAAATCAGCAAGTCCTTCAGAAAAAATCTTCAAAAAAGAATTGAAGAATAATACGAAGAAAAAAAAAAAAGTGAAGGGAAAAGAAAAAAAAAAACCTAAAGTAACAATCCCTAGGAGCACTTAGGCTCTGATACCATATTAAACGGCTACATCCTAAGGGCCTATGAGAAGCTACAATGAGGAGGAGAAAGATGGAAGAGAGAAACAATGAGAGTGAGAGGATGGAGAGGTAACAAGAACATGAGATCTTAAGGTGTATTGAAACCCTTACTCTCTACCTTAATTTATAATAGTAAAACGTGAATGGGCTCTATTACATGGACTTGTGAATGGGCTATGGGCTATGGGCCTTATTATGTGGACTTGGGTCCAATGGACCTTATTCAACTATCAACGCTCCCCCTCAAGTTAGAGCATCCTAATGAGGCCCAACTTGGAACAAGGGCCAATATAATCAAACCTAAGAAAGAAATTTTTCTCTAACATACTGTAAACACTTTCAAGACTATTTGTAACTACACACGTACCACTTCCCCTAGTTGCAACTACAGGCCCATCTAAAGTATTCCAATATCAGAAACTACTAAGACATCACTTAACCCACACTTTTAAGCACATTCTAAAACTATAATTGCCAAACATTAATTTAGTCTAGAGAATTTATGCCAAAATATATACACATGGTTAATGAAAACTACGGTAGTGGACCACCTTACTGCTAAACATTCCCCTCTGGATCACACCGAAGCGATGTTGCTCATCCACCACAGCAATCCGTAATGCTGCAAATTCCACACTTTCAGTTATTAGGCTGTGCGTCCCAATAACCAGTGCTATATCTCCACTATGAAGACCCTGTCAACCAACAAGCATCAACGTCAAAATCTATCAAGATTTGTCCACATTAAATACAAGAATATTACAGATTAATGCGTGCCTTGCGGATTACTCGTGATTGCTTCGTAGGAGTTGACCCTGTTAGTAGAGCAATGGAAGGCTTACACTCTTCCATATCTAAATTCTCTATCAAACCAAGGAAGTGCTCATAGTGTTGAATAGCAAGTAGCTCTGTCGGAACCATGAAAGCTGCCTACAGATGAGACCCAGTAAATTTGACAATCAGCAAGAAGTAGCTAATCAGCACAATAACTATATTTCCAACAACTGCCCATCTTAGTGTGCTAAGTCCAATTAAACTACGAAACTATTTTAAAAGTGGATTGGGTTATGCCAAAGTCAGTTGAAGAAGTTTTTGGGCTTGGAATGGCTCACCTCTTCCTAAGAAAAAATTAGTCATTTGGCACCTTTTGATGCTAGTTTTTTGTGGAATACTTGGGGAGCGCAATAAGCAGTGTTTTATGAACAAACATGATTCTTGGGAAGAAGTTCCTCCAAGAGAGGTGTTAGAATGGGCAGCTGGGATTAAAAATCTACTTTTGTTGTGCCCATTCTTGGGATGTAATTTTGGCCTGTATTCTTTGCTGCTTTGAATTTCTTAACAAACCTATTATCCTTCAAAAACAAAAATAAGGAAGAGGGTACCAATAAACATTTTTTTAAAAATGCATCTACGTAGAGAAAAATAATTACTCATTGTAAAAGATGTCCGACAGAGACCAACTTAGCTAAACACATTGGCCAACTAGTCCAGCTGTCTACACACATGAACAAAGAAATACTTGTCCTATAGGTAAGGGCTTGGCTCACATACAAAAGAACATCTCTGAAGGTTCCAAGTTCCAACTGGTTGGAACTTGGAACTAGCCCAGGAAACTCCACTCACAAAATCCTTCTCTACAATCAAAAGGATCCAAAGAACACATTCACAAAAATACTTGATCCTTCATGAAAAGCTATAGCCTTTGCCACCATCACCATCCCCTAGCACCAGACCCAAATAGGATTTATGAGTGAGACCTTTTTCATCTCCAATCATTCCTGCAATGTTGCTAGGGCCCATATTACCAAGAGAACCGTCATCATTCAATTTCCAAACCCCGGGAAGAGGATTTCCAAGAGCTCATTTGTTTAAAATTTGCCACTTTACCATTGGCCATCAATTCCAACCATGAAGGAGATCCACAGCCATGATCCCATGAAATGCCAATCACTCTAAACTCTAAAGCGTGTCAACATAATATTCCTTTTTTCATTTTTTTTTTCTTTTTTTCTTTCTTTTTTTTTTTTTTTTCTTTTTTGAGAATTGACAGAATAGTTGATTTCTTCAGCAATTTTATCAACCAAAAGCCGATATATTCTCAACAATTGCCTATTCTCTTCTCACACTTCCTAACAAAAAGGTGAAAGTAAGCATCTGCCATAAGATCCTCCCTCTTCTTGATCGGAAGCCCTCCCTAACTCTGAAAAGGATCCAGGAGTACCTTAGAAGACCCAATGGATGACAAAAAGATTAAAACCAAATAGATCTACAATGGGCAATGAAGGGACAAATGATGCACCACTTCTACCTTCTCACACATAAACCGTATAGAAGCAAGATGATGCTCCCTATCATTTGAAGTGGCCACTCTGAGGAATTTAAACCGATCAAAAAGAAGGGGCTGAGGACCTTACAATTCATCTCAAATCCATGACAAGTAGTCACATTCTGCATAGTTACAACAAAAGCACAAATATTTAAACTAATTCTCCACTGACCTGAAAACCAGAGCCAATCACCTCCATACAAGCCAAGAAAGCAACCACCGTTTTACCACATCCAACATCCCCCTGAAATGAAATGAAATGAAACACAATGGTGATAAATACTCACAAGAGATTATTGACACAGCATTGGCATGTGTGCATTACCTGCAAAAGTCGGTTCATAGGGATTGGCCTCTTCAGATCCCAAATAATTTCAGAAACTGCATTTAACTGGCTTGGAGTAAGTGAATATGGAAGAGCCTTTAACAATGTTTTAGTAAGACTTGACCAACCATCCATAGAAATGGCAGTGGGTTCATGATTTCGGTACTTATCCAACAATCCATCTTTTTCTATTCGTGTACCAAGCACCTCAAGCATTTGAAATAGTCGTCCCAGCTGAAGAAAAGAAACACTCAGAAAAATCAAAACATTATGAGTGCAGTGTTTCGACAAGAAAACAAATGTGTTTGCTTTGGGGGATTTATTCAATAATAACAAAGAAAGAATGAGAGAACACTGATCACATTTATTATGAGTTCATTTACATCCTCTGAATCCCTTGATTCTGAAAACAAAGTACAATCAATCAAAGTCTTCCGTATAGAAATTTCGGCAGCATTCCGACGCTATTTTAGTCATCTCCTAGATACTTAGGAGGAATTGCTGAATCGATCAGCTAATCTCCAAGGAGATAGAAATTTCGGCAGCATAACGGAGCTATTTCGGTCATCTCCTAGGTACTTAGGAGGAATTGCTGATTTGATCAGCCAATCTTCAATGAGATGGAGCATCCTTCCGGTCATTTTTCCTTGAAGTATGAAGCAGCCCGTTGAAGTGTGGCCAAGCCCTGAGGAAATTAAGCCGATCATGTTAAACAGGCCTGAAAAGTCTCCCAGAATGTAAGATTATAGAGTTGCCACCATCTGTTCAGCCCGAAACTTTATGTGCAGCATTAGAACCACAAATTAGTCGTACACGTCAAATTCCAGCTCCTGAATCCTTGTACAAACGGCCAAACTGACAAATCAGACCCTGAGATCGTGATTTGGGGCCCGCCTGTCATCTGGATATGCTTCAAACTCAGTCTCAACGCATTAAACATGATGGCAAAGCGAATAGACGGAGCAGATTTCCCACGAACATCACATTGAGACCACATGTACATCGCGTGTACATGAAGTCCAAGTGCACGAGCCGTGCACCGTTATAGCCAAAGTCGGTCAGCAGGCGCTGACCGACGTCTTCTTCTCAAACTCAAAACTCCAACAGCGTCTTCACTGGCCATCTGCAATTTTCTCAGTGTGGCCCGATCATCGTCCAAATCACCGATCTGAGCCGTCCATGCACTCCGGAGGGTGGATATTACCCTCTTCTAGCTCTCCTTTTGTCTCATGCAACCGATCACAAGATATCAACCGTTGAATACGGAATGGACGGCGGAGTAGATAACCTTGCGGGCCACGCTGATTTCTCTTCAGATTCGGTCCTTCCTCAATGGTTTTTCGCCCTTAATTCAATGGACGGAGTAGATTTCCCATACATCTTCAATAAGTGGTCCTTCCTCAATGGTTTTTCGCCCTTAATTCAACGTACGTCGACTCTGTTGTAAAACAGAGCTTCCGTCCTTTCGTTGTGGGCCACACTCGTGCAAGGAATGACGGATCTGAGTCGTCCATCAGGTAGAGGGCGAAAAACCAATCGAAACCATGCTAAGCTTTGGCGACCATGCTCATCTATATGATCGTTATTGCGATCGTAAACGGACCGTTGAACCTCCATTGCAGCTTGATTATCTTGGTGGGCCACATCATCGGTTGATCAAAACCAGCCTTTCACGGTCGAAACTCTGAGAGGAAGACATTGGACGGCGTGGATCTCTCAAAAGATGGACGTACTGGGCCCTGCCAGCAACACAGCAGAAGTAGAGTACGTCGCCAGTTCGATCGGTGCACGGGTCGCGCAACGGCTTCCTTGTTGCGCGGGTCGCGCAACGGCTTCTTTGGTCGCCCAACGGTTGTCTCCCTCTTTCACTTTCCTTCTCTCTTCCTTTCTAGTCCACCAATCTGATCCAACTGATCCAACCCATCTACTGAATCAAGGAGGGGTATTTATAGGCCCCACCACTCTTACAAAGTGGTAGTTACCACCACTTATCTCTTCACAAATGGACTTCTTCCTTTCTTAAATCATGGTGACCACTAATGCTTCCTCTTAAATGGTGGTGTACCATCTTTCTATTTTCAAATGACCCTTTACACCCATTTTTACCAAACTACCATTTCCAATACTTTTTACCAACATACCTAAACCACCCCTGAACTTGGAATTTTACCAAAACACCTAAACTACCCCTGGACATGGATTTTTACCAAAAAACCCCGACATGGATTTTTACCAAAATACCCCGACATGGATTTTTACCGAAATACCCCGGACATGGAAATTACCGAAATACCCCCGGACATGGAAATTACCGAAATACCCCCGGACATGGAAATTACTGAAATACCCTCGGACATGGAAATTATCAAAATACCCCCGGACATGGAAATTACCAAAATACACCCGGACATGGAAATTACTGAAATACTCGGACATGGAAATTACCAAAATACCCCCGACATGGAAATTACTAAAATACCCCCGAACATTGAAATTACCAAAATACCCCCGGACATGGAATTCTCTGACCACTACAAAGAGATATTTTTTGTGCCTAAACATGCAGAAACATGGAAAAAGCAGTTTAGACAATTTCATTATCAGTAACTCTGTATTTTGTATTTATTACACTATTTCCCTTTTGAGAATGGTAAATTGTACATAGGTCAGCAGTATTCTCATTACATTAAGATTATCTGATTAGAACAGTTATGCAACCCAATTCTGAAGGTGGACAAACTTCTCATGGTAGGGGCACTATTAAAGGTAGGAGTTCTTTTGAATTCTGTCAAACTTCATAAACCAGTCCTAATGGGCATTCAAATTATGGAATTTATTGGATGAAACTAGGGATGTCAACATGTCGGGTTTGGGTCGGGTCCAGAGGGGCATATACCTAGCCAGTTTGGACCTCGAGCCTGGTCCCAAAGAGTCATTCTATTTGAGGTTCCAGACCTGGAATCAGCCTAGTTTCGGGTGCCCATCAAGTCTGTGGAACTCAGGTATGAGGCGGGTCTGGATAGGATCCAAGTCAATTTGACTTCGGATCATTCTTTAAGGCAGGTCCACCCATCCAAGTAGCACAGTGAGAGAAAAACCAATTCGTCAAATACTCAAGATCATTTTTCAGCTCCATACTCCCTCCATAGAGATGGTTTGGACTCAAATACATGTATGTTACATGTACAAAATATGAGTTAGCCCGGTACCCGACAGGTGCCAAAGGCCTGACCAAGCCCGATTTCTAAGACTGATTCTAAAAATAAATTAGGACCCATTTTTGACACGGGTCGAGTTTGCTAAGTACCCCCAAATTGGGGTACTATTGACAGCCCTAAATGGGATGAGACATCTTGGGTTACATAGATTTCCCTTGATGAGAAACGTATTTTGACTTGGATGAACATATGGTTAACTTCATTGTTGTTGCAAGACAACAAGAAAAAGAACTCTCCTCTGCCATGCTCAACCCAAGTTGTGCTAAAGAGTCACGATGTCAAAATTTAGAACTACCGATACAATCAAAAGGGTCTCACTTAAAACGCATCTATAAATTGCATGGTGAAAAATACCTGAAGGTAAAAGAACTCATCAAATACTAGTCGTCTACGAGCTAAATCAGCTTCTTCTAAATCCCTTGGACGGTGAATTCCCATGTAGGCCTGCATCAAACAATAAAGGGACCTTAGCATTCCATCACAATTATGTTATGTCGAATTGATCCAGGCTACTAAAGAATCTTTTTCAAGCATGCCACAAAATACAGAATCAAGGAAATATCTGCCCATAAAAACCTTTGAACCATAGAGCGACAACTAACTTACATCATAAAGTCTTAATAAACCAAACTCCTCACAAATATCGTCAGGCATAGGGTCAATATTCATGGACAAGGCTTGTAAGGCTCTGTAACAACCAGAAAACACAATGCATTAAGGAGCTGATTACAGATCTACTTATTATATGCCTAATCAAGGGAAAGGCATAATCAAGGAATGTTAAGATTTATTCAATCAGTAAAAACATTGCCTCTAGGAAGTAAGAATGTGATAACTTACTAAAACACATGAACTGAAACACATCTTAGATGAAATAGCAGCATGAAAAGCCAAAGGGGTTTTCTCTCAGTTTAAGGGCATGTCTCAAAGAGCCATAGAGATCTAAAATAACGTTAACAGGAAACATGAAAATTCACGAGGCATGTGCATAACATGATGGGTAATCAACTTCAAGGATCACAAGCACAATCCTATGTATAAACACTGTAGTGACTCTGTTATCATTTTGTATAGATCAGAAGCATAGATTTGGGAACTTTCTTTCTAGTTTAGCATGCACAGACAATAACTAGCCAACCACATGCAATTGTAAAGAGCTAGTTTATTTCACTAGGCAATGTTGTAATTGTTATTAGAATTTTGCTTCAGAGGGTAAGAACATAATGTATCCGAGTCATTAATACTGTTAAGTAGGAAGAATAGTTTAGGCAGTTCACAATTTATTGAGTCACATGCACTAGCACACGCGCATTATATGCATGCATGTTATTACACGTGCTTTCAAAATTGCTATGAATTGCTAGAGAAATGGATACACCACTTCCATTTCTAAGTATATTCTTTCTGATGGGAAGATAAGAACATTTGTTAGATATCCATAGAATAATATATATAGAGAACAAAATGAAAGAATCAAAAGAAACCCATATATTAGAAGCATGTAAGAGGTAGTTTAGTAAGTACATAAGAAATCTAGACTAGAAATGGGAGAAACAAAAGGATGGAGATTCCAGTCAAAGCACTCTCCAGGTGCAGGGTGTGAACCTTGATATAGTGTCCCTAAGAAAAGTTGGAAGCAAACCCCCTTTAGAAGGGTATACAGGATAAGGCCTCCCCTCTCCATGTGCACGTGACTCTTCCTCCTCTTCAAGCTTGTCAACAGTGTACTCTCTCATTTCATAATGGTCTTTCTTCTTCATTTCTCTAACCTTGATAACCATGAAATCAAACCACTTAGAAAAAAATCTAATCAGAAATTAATAAAAATCAGCATCATCATCATCATCAATGTTCGAAATATCGGTATCCAGTTACATATCGCACCCTTGGGATCGGTTATCGCATTGGATATATTGGTTGTATCGTGTAATGTATCATTGTTGTTAGAAACATTGGGAAATTAGTTGAATTTTTTAATAAAACTTCAGTGATTGTTAAAAAAGACATCAATACACTTATAAATCACATAATAGGTTTCCTTTGTATGGGGTCCTAACCTATGTGCTAACTGAATTGATGCAAGCATATTCAAAGTCTATTCATATAATTTATAAATGTAAGAAGACGTGTGGAAAAATAAGCAATACATTCAAAAGAAAAGGAAGAATCACGAGATAAGGTTACATACATGTTTGATTTTACATTTGGACACAGATTGCAACTGATTTGCAAGAAGTTGGAAATTTTATTTTTTTTTCCAATTTTCTACAACTTGGCCCATCTCCTCCAAATCTCAAAATTGAAGCTCCCAATTGATGATTTTTCATGCAAAACATGAAAAATCGGCATGAAAAATTGTGGATTTATAACAATTTGACACTAATTTAACATAATTTACGGAAGAAGAAAAAAATGATCGAAAATCGAAAATGCTCACCGGATAAAACATGTGGGATATATCTTACTACTTTTGCATTTTGTATCGCACAGGTGGTATACAAGATATATCGTGGGATATATCAGTCGATATCGTCGATACTTAAAACACTTATCGTCATCATCAAAGCCGTTTCCCAGCTATTTGGGGTCAGTTTTATGAATCATATTTTGCCGAATTCGGAAACATTATTTCTCATTATTGTGTGATAGAAGATGGTACTAAAAACATCCTGAAAAACTAAAGAAAAAAATATCCTCATACTAAACAATAGCATTCTTCCAAGCTCGAATTGATGAAAACTCCAAGCAAAAAAAAAAAAAAACGTTTACAACAAAATCTCTCTGGCTCAACGCACTTGCTACCACGTTCCAGCTCCTTGCCTTATGCTTAAAGGTCAAACTCTGTGGGTAAAGCTACCTAGCTAGTGTGCCTCAACCAGTGTTCAAGTTGTCGGTATTGCTACAAGTTTCGCTAGCCAGAGATAAAGATATAATATCGTTATCGCCGATAACCAAAAATGTGGAGAAAAAGAGGGAAACATGGGGAAAACAATGGAATTTTTCAGTGAAACTTCAGGACATGCCTAAATACATATATTTGCATATTTAAGAATAATAAAATTGTGAAAAGAATACATTACATAATAAGTTTTCATTTAATGAGGCCCAAAAAAGCATGCGATGCCATAAAAAATCACTTCAATAGCAACCAAAATGAGTTTATATATTACAAATGCAGCTAGCATATAATAATTAAGACATGTAAAAGTAAATTAACTCAAATAGGCCAAATCAAGGATGGATTGAATTATCCGATCAATGTGGTTTTTGCATGATAGATATGTACGTCACAAATCCACTCCTACCATCTGTTTTGAAAGACCACAATACGACAGTGTTCTAAAAGTCAGGCAGATCCAAAACTCGGGTGGTGTGCCATACCAACAAAACAATGGGAACAACAACGTGTTGAAACCTTCCTGTAGGCTGAAGCTGACCATATGATGTTTATATGCCATCCAAACCGTTAGTACAATTATTACCACTCACATAAATTGTAGGAACAAATACCATCCTGATACAAAACTTTTTTCACTACCAGGTGTTCAATCCCCACTATTTTGTGTGGTATGGCCCCCCTGAGCTTTGAATCTTCTTGATTTTTAGAATCATGTCTTATTGTGGTCTTTTAAAACAGATGAACGAAGTGGATTTGTGGCGTACATCTCTATGGCCCCATGTAGGGATCACACGCAATCCGCTCCCAATTTCATAAGGGTGCGGATTAGGTGTCACACAGGCAACAACTTAGTGGGTGTTACCCTTAACGTAGGGCCCACCTTGATGATACATTGGATATCCACTCCATCCATCCGTTTTTACAGCCCGTTTTAGGACATGGTTCCAAAAATTAAGTATATACAAATCTTATCCGAACCACACCACAAGAAAAGAGTGATGATTGAAGGGTAACCATTAAAAACTTCCTGAGGCCCAATGTAAAGTAGATCCATAATTCTTTTTTGCCATCCAACCCGTTGATAGGGTCAACCAGAACTGGATGAAATGAATATACAAATATTAGCTTGATCCAAAACTTTTGTGGCCTACAAAAAGCTTTTAATAGTCATTCACTACTTTTTCCAATGGTGTGGTCCACCATAGATTTGGATCTACTTAAGTTTTTGGATAAGGCCCTTGAATGAGCTGGAAAAAAAATGGATGGGCAGCATGGATGTGGAAAACATTCATCAAGGTGGGCCCCACACGGTAAGTGTAACATCCACTAAGTTGTTACTTGGGTAACAGCTAATCAACTTCCGTTTCATAAAGGGAAGGTATTTGATACTCTGGCTGCGTATGACACTTGATACCTAGCATTTGAAAATGGTACATGTGGCAAATTCTAACATAATCTAAATCGTGTTTTCGCTTCATCAAGGTCTGTGTGACTGAATCAAGAGGTTGGATGGCAAAAAAAAAAAAAAAACATTATAATGGCCCTAGGAAGTTTTTAATGGTGAGCATTTAACCACCACTGTTTCCTTTGGTGTGGTCCACCTAAGATGCGGATTTGCCTCATTTTGGGCTCATTGCCCTAAAATTATCGGTCAAAATAATTGGACAACATTAATAAAAATGTTTATCATTATGATGGCCCCACAGAGCATGGACCCACCAACCCACGGATCCAAATAAGTCGCATGCACAACAACTTTGTAGGAAGTGAATTGCCCATCGCATAAATCAATACGCTAAGCGTACTGAGTCAACTTTGTGGGGCCCATTGTGATTTAAGTATTTTATCCACCCCATCCATCCATTTTACCAAATAATTTTAAGGCTTGATCCCAAAGATGAAGCATATCCAGTGCTTAAATGGACCACACCACAGGAAAGTGTAAATTGAATGCCCCGTTGAAAAATCATTAGGGGCCACAGAAGGTCCGTGTCATTTTTGTATTTTACCTCCATCCATTTGTGTGATCTTATGAACAGCTTGGATGACAAATAAACATCACTGTGGGCCCTAAGAAGGTTTCAACGGTAGGAATCATTGTCCCCACTGGCTTGGTGGTGTGGTCCACTAGAGCTTTGGATCTGCCTCATTTTTGGGGTCATGACCTAAAATGATCTCGCTAAATGGATGGACTATGTGGATATAACACATACATCATGGTGGAGTCCACGGATCTTGGTGACGTCCACACGCACCCTCACACCATGCAAATCCACTCCCATAAAACCCCTTCAAGAGATTATTTTCGAAATGGAAGAGAGTTCCGAAAGGGGACCCTCAAAACCCTAAATTCCAGAAAGAAAATCTCTCCAAATCCCTAATCTTTAGCAGATTCTTCGCCGAAACCATCTTTTGGGTTGAAATTTTTTATGTATTCAAAGGAAAAAAAAAAAAAAAAAAATTGGAAAGTAGAGATTGGATGGCACCTCCAGCACATTGATTGATCGATTGGCCCACTGCAATTTCCGATCACCAATCCTCTTCTACGATTGGCCCACTGCCATTTCCTATTAGCGATCCTCTTCTACAAGTACAAAAATCCACAAGTCTCCCCATTTTTTCCCTTTTTTTTTCGATATTGTGTATTTACGCAGCGCCACGATGTTATCGGTCCTTACATCGTCAAAAAGGGGTTGTTGGCTACTGTTATCTCGTGACAGGGCAAGTAGATACAATGATTTCTCGATGACAACTGAAATTTTCGCTAAAAATAGATAAAATCGCTGAAAAATCGGCAATATTAGGAAGAGAAGTGAAATAAGGGAGTTTTGGTGTCGCAACTCCAGCAATACCGAAATTATCAGCAATAATTCAATAATATTGCCGATAATTTAAACACTGGCCTCAACCGAGCTTATCCTGCATATGAAGAAACCTTCAAGCAATGACTTTACTTTAGACATTCCTTTCAACTATGTGCAACTTCCGTTGTTCTCTACATTTTTTTTGAAAGATAACAAAAAATTTATAAACAAGCTCCAAAAGGCAAAAGAGCTTTACAAAGACAACCCACCCAAGGGATTGGCTCAAATTCCTAAAGCATCTTTCGTTCCTTTCTTCACAAATTCCCCAAAGCCCTGCTAAGAGGCAAAGACGCCAAATTTCTTTCGACTCCTTTTTGAGATTCACCCCATGCCATGACAAAAGGAATAAATCAATGGAGCTCGGGCAAACCCAACTAATCCGAAACATGGATAGAATGCTATTCCACAAGAAGGTAGTCGTCAGACAATGCAAGCAAAGATGGCCAATTGACTCTAAAATAGCGATACACATGAAACATACATTTAGGAGAACCAATCCCCACTTCTGGATGTTATCCACAGTCAAGACTATGCCCCGACTAACCGACCAAGCAAACACTGCAACTTTTAGAGGGGCACCCCGTAGGGCCAAACAAATTTGGTAGCATTAGAGTCATTAGTAGACCCCCCTGCTACCTTGAGAGTGAAGCATCTTGTAAAAGGATCAGACCGAGAAACACCCAGATTTGTCCTTGTGCCAACACATCTTATCCTTCTAACCAACGAACAAGTGGCAAACTTCGATATGATTCAACAAAGAAGCCAACTCCGACACCTCTTCATCAAACGTGAAAAGACAATGCGGGGCCCACACGACATTAGCACTGTTTCTTAACTAGAAACACCCCACAAGCACATTATGGTCCGCAGATAAGCTGGCAATCTTCGAGAAACGTGATTGCAAAGGTTCCTCCCTAATCCAAATGTCTTTCCAAAAGTGGATGTTTTCGCCATCCCCGAGTACAAACCACACCCCTGTAACAAACTCGGCGTAACTAAAACAATCCCTTTCCAAATTGAAGAGGCCTTATACAAAGAAGAACCTTTCCCAAACACCTTCGTTGCACCATATTTACTAACAATGATATCCTTCCAAAACGCATCTTCCTCCATCCCAAACCTACACATCCACTTCCCTGAAAGAGCCCTATTCATTGTTCTCAAATTTTTAATGCCCACCCCACCCCCTTCATAAGTCTTGCAAACTTCATCCCACTTCAGCAAATGGAACTTCCTTTTTTCCACCACCCCTTGCCACAAAAAATAATCTCTCCTTAGCCTATCAATTTTGTCCAAAACTGACTACGAGCACCGAAATAGGGACATGAAATACACGGGGAGATTAGACAAGGCTGCTTTGATCAGAGTAATGTGACCCCCCAAAGATAGGTACCTACTCTTCCACCCTGTAAGCATTCTTTCCACTCTTTCAACACCACGTCCCATAAGTGCTTAGTTGTTTTGCCAACATGAAGAGGCAATCCAAGATACGTGGATGGGAAGTCACCCGCCTAGAGCACCCAAACTCCCAACCGAGGCAAGCATCGCGAGCTCCTCCTTGGGCATCAGAACTCCCAACATAACACTATTCTCAAATTCCCCACCATCCTAACATTAGCATCGCAAACAATAGCATGCCATTGGCAAATTGGAGATGCGATCCCCGGGGTGGGGGGGGGGGGGGGGGGGGGGGGTGTTGATTTGATGATAGAAAAGCCACTAAAGAGGCCGATTTGTTGACCGCAATCCAACATTTTACTCAAAGCCTCAGCTGCCACTACAAAGTGGAGAGGAGATGTGGGGTCTCCTTGTCTCAAACCATGCAAACTTTGAAAGAAACCTTTTAAAGATCCATTAACAAAAACCGAGAACATAGAAAACCCGACATTCCTTAACCCACCCCCAACACTTGCCCCCATCCAATCCTCCCGAGCATATAGTCCAAAAAGCCCCATTCCACATGGTCATAAGCTTTCTCTATATCCAACTTGCACACCACTCCTCCCAATCTTTGCTTGAACCTAGCATCAATGCACTCGTGGGCAATGAGCGCACTATCAATGATTTGTCTTCCCTCAATAAAAGCCCCTTGATTCTTGGAAATGACCCCCTAAAACGCCCATTTGAATCTTGTGGCTAGCACCTTCGCAAGAATTTAAATGCTCCCGATCTAACTAATGGGTTGATAGTCTTTTAGGTTTTCTACACCAGGGATTTTTGGATTAAGCGCTATGAATGAAGCCCTTATTTCCTTGGATAGTCTTCCCTGGGAATAAAATTCCCTCATGAATTCCAAAACATCCCCTTTAACTATCTTCCAAAAAGTTTGGAAGAAAGCAAATGGCAACCCATTTGGACCAGGCATTGTCTCTCATCAAAGCATCCATAGCTTTCTTGACTTCATCTTCAAAGGTCTTCTCAAGCGATTCAGTGACCTCCAAAGATATAACATTGAAGTGTAAATTGTCCAAAGAAGGCCTCTTCCAACCCTCATCAGTGAGCAAATCTTCATAAAAGCTAACGATCGCATTGCACTCCTTATCTTTTTCATCAAACCTTTCCCCCTCCACCACCACACTACACACTTTATTGCAACTAGCACATCCACTAGCTATGTTGTGGAAAAATTTTGTTCTCTACATTTTTCAAATCAATAAAAGAAAACTATAAGTTATTCAATAATGTAAGGGCCTATTTCAAATGTACCTAAGAACGAGGGTTTCCAAATCTCGCATTTTGAACATGCAGGACTTGTCTGTTTAATCAACCCAAAAAAAAAAAAAAACCAGAGAGAGAGAGAGATGACAAAGTGCCTCCTGCTTTTCTATATATGTTTCAGGTGCCAATTCCCACGTTTATCCAAAATATCAGAATGGGCAGTAAAGAGGCTATCCTACCCTCATTAGGCAAACATGCCGAACAAGCCCTAAAACTACTATCAATGAACCCTCGATTTTACTAATCTTTTACCATTTCATTTATTTTTTCTAATTTTTCCATAAAATTAGGAAAAAAAAAAAACTTAATATTTAGAATATGGTTGAGAATTAGATTCGATGCTCGTTGCAATTTACAATATAATTTTGACCATCCAAAACTTTTTTCCCATTCACTAAACATCCAAAAACTATTAAAAGTAATTGTGTATCTCAGGGCAAAGAAACACACCTTACCACTAACATATACAAGATCACCCTCTTTATGCTTTGACTCGATGCTTGTAAGAAAAGGCTGACTCGTAAAACGAGTACCACGGAAAAATTTCTTCAAATGCAAGTAAATCATCTTACTTTCCCCAATGACACAATCATCACTCTCAAGTTCAGAAGTTCCTTCATCACTTGCGAACTCACAGCCCACGATAACTTCTAGGAATGAAAAGGAAAAACCAGCCTTGATACCCCTGCATGAACATCAAAAATGTCATATCAAATTCAACACATTATTATGCAGGACAACCTCCAACCTGTAAAGCAAACAACCGTAGCGACAAAGGTGGCAACACAATGCATCAGATCGAGCAACAGGGCTTTCCAGTCCATTCATGTGTACCTTAATGGTTATATGATTTCGTCTGGTTGGCCCTTCAGGTCATAGGCTGGGATTGTGGGCCGCATGGGACCACACGGTTGGACTTTTGACAACCGTGGGGCCCATATGTCCCATAAAAACAGTGAGTTCACAGTTGGATTTTTGACAACCCATAGGTCCCATATGTCCCCTAAAAACCATAGTAAAGTTCTATAGAAGGGAATGCAGTTATCTTTCACTTCCTTTTAAGTAAGAGAGAAACTTTATTCTCCAACCAAAGTCTAGATGCAATTCTTTTCAGTTTATTATTTCAATAAGGATCAACATATTTTCAATGAATGTAAACCCTATGATTCCATAGACTAGAATAAGATTGAATGCAGCCTTTTTTTAGTTCCTGTGACTGAAATTTTCCCTCGAAGCGAGACTCTTTAAAACCTAGGGCTCAGACCTCTAGTTTGGGAGGTGATAATCCACTATTTCTTTATTTTGCTTTATTTCATGTACTCTTTTCTTCTTCCTGCTTGTGGCATTGGATCAGCTGAATTCATTATTTAAGAGTAGAATCTATTGAAATCTCTGTCTAGGTTTGTGGAAACTTTCTTCAAACCTTATAAATATATAATGCACTTATAGGCACATGGATTAGAACTCGGTCTTGCTCAATTCAACCACTCAAAAAAAAAAAACAAACTGTATCAGTTCATATTAGACAATACTGCATGAAATTTCATCTTCGATTGACAAGAAATTAGAAACCAGTGATAAATCTAAATAACCTTGTTTTTCACACAAGAATGAAATATAAATACATGCATCTGCGTCTGTGTGCGTAGAGAGAGAGAGAGAGAGAGAGAGAGAGAGAGAGAGAGAGAGAGAGATTATTATGGGTAATCCATCTTTACCACACCTGGAAGATAAAACTTTCCCAGCAAAAATCAAATAGTCTCCATCATTAATTGCACCCCGTGCATTTTTTAGATCACAATACGTCCGAGGAAAATGGTGTAGCAGTTTCCGCATCTATTGCAAAACAGAAGGAAATGAGATAATGTGTTGTCCAGTGATAATTAAAATTGCATATAACTTAGTTGTTTTTTCCCCATGATTTTTAATCACCGTGTGAAAACCACTCTTTTCAAGCTGACGACAGTGGCGAGTACTTATGCCAGGAGTACAACTGATCGGTCTGTCAAAAATCAACTCAGAAGATGTTTCAATTTGCTGTGCTGTGCCACCAGCATTGATAGAAGAATCTTTCATATTGGCTTCTGCGTTAACCACATCTGATTTTCCTTCAGCTTCTTCCACATGAATTGCATCTGATTTTCCTTTAGCTTCCAAAGCTGTTGATTGAGAAAGAAATGGCAAAATGTAGTAACTTCCTGTATCCAATGAGGATGATTTTAAATTTGACTGGGGAGCATCTAACAAGGACCATGCTTCACTAAGCTTATCTGGTTCAACCCAATTCTCACCAATAGAACTGGGGAGAAATCCTCCACAGTTTTCAGCTAGTAAAAGGCCCATTTGATCTGGTTGACATGCATTATCATCGTACAGTTGAACAAGTGACGAGCTACCCAAAATGATAGATGGGAATCTTCGACAAGCCAATGAGATATCAACATCGTCTACGTCGCCTTCAAGATCATCAGATACTCTACCAGCCTTTACATGCTCAATTAAGTCTTGTACATTGCAATAACCCATCAGAACAGAAACCTGCAAGGCAGGCAAAATCAGATTCTTTTTCTATTCTTTTTACTTTTTTTTTTTTTTTTTTTGGAAGGCAGGTAAAATCAATCATGTACAGCATCTTTAAAATGATTGCGCAAATATTAGATGCTTGGATGTACAACTTAAACAAACAAACAAAATTACTCAATAGAAACAAATAGAAATCAGAATCCATTAACAAGACTATAACCATACATGTAAGAGATTTAGAAAATATTGGATAGTCACCCATGCAAACGTAAGTGCAAAAAAGGATTATTGGATGCACAAAGGAATAGAATTGCAAACTTTCAGTTTAATAAACAAGAACCACAAAAGCTCATACGTTCCTAGCATTCAAAGTAGCCCTCAAATTGCGGTGATCTTTCTTTAAACTCCGACTTGAATGGACTGCAACTGGGAGCCCAGAATATGAATGTGATGAGAGGAAATTACAATAGTTTACACCCACTTTATTTAACTAACAATTGCATACCAATTCTCTAGTGCATCCAATTAATCCATAGTCAACGGATTCCTGAAATGGAGAAAATTACCACTGTAGAAGCCACCTTTTATCCAGCGTCTTTTCTGAAGAGTCCAAAACTTACCTTCCCAACTTAGACCTTGCACGTACGGACAGAGCATTTGAGAACGAAAATACCCCTGCTTTTCACTGCCATTCCTTTCACTCCCTTTAACAGAAAACCCACGTGCGCATTTTCAAAACACATGCCTTTCACTCCATTGCAACGAAAAACCCACGCACGCACGTTTTTCTTTTCATTTTCCTAACTAAAATCTCCGTTTATCATCTACATATTATCATTCTACATTTGTCATTTTCCATCTTGGTTAGGTTTACGTGAAATCCTCCAAACTGGTTGCATCTGCAATCTTTGAAAAGTTTCAAAATATTCCCTCACTCCAAAGCACCCTTCCTCAACTTGCATTTGACCGGTACTACAGTTGTTGAAGGTACAGATCTTTAAAAAAACCCTAGTGGGGTTTATAGTTACTTCCCTTTGTAGTCTTGAACGATAATTAAATGACAATTCACTGACTACCAGTGGAAATTCAGCTAGTAATTCACCGAGGGTGCTTGGTCAAACTCAGCCATTGCACGCTTGAATTTGAAGAAGAACTCACGGAAATTGAGACGAGCCCAAGTCGATGACAATTGATCGACTACTCGTTCAATTACATGTGAAGTTCGGTCAATTCCATGTTAGGATCGGTGAATTTCAAGTCAGCCTCGTACAATTTCATTTGTTAGGCTTAGTCAATTTTATGTGTTGATCGTTCAAATTCATGTGCAACTCGCTCAATTCCATTTGACGCTCACTCAATTTCATGTTATGGCTCACTCAATTTCATGCTAGGCACGCTCAATTTAATGTTTGCCTCAATAAATTTCATGCTAGGCTCGCTCAATTTAATGTTTACCCAGCTCATTTTCATGCTAGGCTCACTCAATTTAATGTTTGCCTAGCTCAATTTCATGCTAGGCTCGCTCAATTTAATGTTTGCCTAGCACAATTTCATGATAGGCTCGCTCAATTTAATGTTTGCCTCGATAAATTTCATGCAAGGCTCGCTCAATTTAATGATTGCCTCGATAATTTTCATGCTAAGCTCGCTCTATTTAATGTTTGCCCAGCTAAATTTCATGCTAGGCTCGCTCAATTAATTGTTCGCCTAGCTTAATTTCATGCTAGGCTCACTCAATTTAATGTTTGCCCAGCTCGATTTCATGCTAGGCTCGCTCAATTTAATGTTTGCCCCCACTCAATTTCATGCTATGCTCGCTCAATTTTCAGTTTGCCTCGCTCAATTTCATGTTTGCCTCGCTCAATTTCCTGTTTGCTTGCATAGCTGAATTTCATGTTTGCCTCGCCGAATTTCCAGTTTGCCTCACTGAATTTCTGGTTACCCTCGCTCAATTTCTAGTTTGCCTCGCTCATTTTCCAATTTGCCCTGCTGAATTTCAAGTTTCCCTTGTTCAATTTGCAGTTCGCCCCGCTCATTTTCCAATTTGCCCCACTCGATTTTCAGTTTGCCCCTCTCAATTTTCAGTTTGCCCCGCTCAATTTCTAGTTGCCCTATTCAATTTCTAGTTTGCCCCGCTCAATTTTCTAGTTTGCCTCGCTCAAGTTTGAATTTGCCCCACTCAATTTTCAATTTGCCCCCACTCAATTTCTAGTTTGCCCCGCTAAATTTTTAGCTTGCCCCGTTGAATTTAATGTTTGCCTCGCTGAATTTTCATGCTTCCCTCGCTCAATTTCTGCTGAATTTTCATGCTTCCCTCAATCAATTTCTAGTTTGCCTCGCTCAATTTTCATGCTTGCCTCATTCAATGTCATGATAGATAGCGTCGCTGAATTCAATAAAATACCACATGAAATCATTCGTTTCTTTGTAAGCCTAATCCATATAAGCTCTTTTTGTTTATTTGAAAATTTAACGTGTTGCTTACTCTTTATTTCCTTAAGCTTTGTATCATCCTCATCTATAATGAAAAGTGAGTTAACGGTCCTTTATTATTTAATTGAGTTTTGTCTTATGGCAAGCTTCCATTGTTTAACGATTCATTGATAACAGGTCGCTGTATTGGTTTTTAGATAATGGCTACGAGAATCATCTGTTGTTATGGCAGGGAGTTAGAATGTGAAAACAAGCGATACTCGTACATGGGTGGAAGTTCGAAAACTATTACACTACGTGTCGAGACAACGTACGAGGAGCTTCTATCCAGAATTTACATGATTATTAAGAGTAGACCAACAGATTGTGATATTAGGATGAAAGTATTGTATCCTTGCTCAAATGAATCAATCCCTCCAACCGAAATCGAAGAGGACGATGACGTGAGAGAGTTCTTGGGAACACAGTTGGAGCATTCAGAAAAATTCATCCCTTTAGTCATCGAGACAATGCAACACATCAATAAGACAACACGCGTGGACAGTGTGGCTGAGGAGCATGGCGTGGAATTTGAATATAATCCATATCCATTACAAGTGGGAGTAAACAACGATCAACTGCCTAAGCCGCCTCAAACATCAAACTTTGTTACTAGCCAAGTCAGCGGTGCATGTGACCTTGACCTCATTTATGAATACATTATACATGGCACCGCCTTTAACAACAACAATAGATCTACCATGATCATCCACCACCCGAGCTGTACGTGTAAGCGACATTCCGCTTCCAGACCTTCCCGAAACATCAAACTTCATCAGTCATCAAGTTCCCGTGTTGTTCGAAGATGTTGCATTCACCAATGCAGAAATGTTGGAATATACAGATTCGTTGGGTGAACGATCGATATAACCGTTGGGCAAACATTTAAGGACAAGAGTCGGTGCCAGTATGTTTTAAGCCACTTTGCAATTCGCAATAACTTCCAGTATAGGGTATTGTACTCATATTATACGAGATTCACAGTGGTGCGCTTCGAAGATACATGCGAATGGAGGGTTATGCATCTCGGGTGAATGATGCGGAAATATTCAAGATACGGAATTATACGTCAAAACACACGTGCGGCATGTCATGGACGAAGAGCGAACACCGGCAAGCAACCAGTAAGTTAGCGTGTTATCTGGTTGTTAGCCGCATTGAGCAACACCTAGGGTTGAGGCCAAGTGATATCATCTTCGCTATTCAAGAGAAATATAATATTTTTATCAGTTATATGAAGGCATGGAAAGCTAAGAAGCTTGCAATAAATCGCGTTATGGAGTCTTATGAAGACTCCTACAATCAACTTCCCTTGTATTTGCATGAGTTGAGGATGGCCAACCTGGGGACGGTGACTGTCGCGGTTGTTAACTAAGAGACTTTCAGATTCGAGAGACGTTTTGCAGCGCTTGAACAATGCGTTCGAAGTTTTCAAAATTCTATGCGGATGGTATTGGCCATTGACGGGACACACTTAAAGGGCAAATACAAGAGTATTCTATTCATTGCCACGGCCTTTGATGGGGACAACCATATTTTTCCAGTTGCGTTTGGCATCGGTGAATTAGAGAACAGCAGCAATTGGAATTGGTTCCTTAACTACCTTAACTATGCGTTAGGGTCTCTTCCGGGTCTTGTGATTATATCCGACCGACATAAAGGTTTAATGAAAGAGGTTCCCCAAGTCTTCCCACATGCAATCCATGGCTACTGCGCGTACCATATCTATAGAAACTTGGTGGACACTTTTAAAGACAAGTCGCCGGAGTTGTACTATTGGTAGGCTGTAAGGACATGTAGGAGAGCTGAATTCGAAAAGTTAATGCATGATATCGAAATGGCCAACCCCCAGTACATGTATGGCTAAGAGAAATCGGGTACGAGAGATGGGCATCTTCGCACTTTCCAGGAAAAAAATTCAACTTGGTCACTAAAAACATATCTGAGTGTGTTAATGCCGTCTTCAAAGGAGCACACGAATACCTCGTTACTAAATTGATAGAGGCAGTAAGATTTAAGATACAAGAATTGTTTTGCAAGAGAAGAGAATCTGCAGCACCATTTGTAGGTCCGTTGACACCATGGGCGGAGGAATAGTTAAAGGATCTTGTGCAGAAGACACGAGAAGTTCGTTGTCATGCAATTTCTCGAGATAAGTACTATGTTGTAGAAGATTATAATGATACAGTCAAGCTCAGTGAGTTTTCGTGTACCTGTCGCAAGTTTGACGTGAAGGGGTACCCTTGTATGCATGTCCTGTCAGCATGTATAAACTATAATCTTCCTCATTACTCATACTGCTCCCCATTCTACATGGCGCAAAATTACCTGACCACGTATAACGAATCGGTGTACCCAGTACGTGACAAGAGCGAATGAGAAATTTCATCGGGCTTCAAGGAGTATTGTGCGCAGATTAAACCCCCAGGACAGAGGAGGTCATCTGGAAGACCAAAAAAGCTAAGAATTCTCTCGCGTGGAGAGGAAAAGAAAACAGTAAAATGCGGGCGATGTAAACAAACAGGGCATAATCGCCGGAAGTGCAAGTTTCCTATACCCGATGAATAACATACTTTGTAATTTATATAGTGTTTTGTATGATACATGCTTTGTAATTAATTTTGATGGATGATGAAATCAACTTTCTGAATTACAAGAAACTTAGAGTTACACTGAACCATTTCATGCTTGCATCGCTCAATTTCCAGTTTGCCCCGCTGAATTTCCAGTTTGTCCCAGTCAATTCTCAGCTTGCCCCGCTCAATTTCTAGTTTGCCCCGCTCATTTTTCAGTTTGCCCCACTAAATTTTTAATTTGCCCCGCTCAATTTCTAGTTTGGTCCGCCAAATTTCTAGTTTGCCCCGCTGAATTTCTAGTTTGTCTCGCTCAATTTTTAGTTTGCCCTGCTCAATTTAGTTTGCCCCACTAAATTTTTAGTTTGCCCCACTCAATTTCTAGTTTGCCCCGCTCAATTTTCTGTTTGCGCCCCGCTCAATTTCTAGTTTGCCCTGCTGAATTTCTAGTTTGTCCCACTGAATTTTCAGTTTGCCCCGCTCGATTTCTAGTTTGCCCCACTGAATTTCCAGTTTGCCCCGCTGAATTTTCAATTTGGCCCACTGAATGTTCAGTTTGCCCCGATAAAGTCTAAGATGTTTTAAGCTTTGTTTTTCTTTAATGAGATTATTGACTCGGTTTCCTATACATGAACATGTACCATAGTAGTTGAGATGAAAGACAAAAGCAGATTTCATATATGTAGAGTCCTAACGAAACAGCTAGCAACATGTTAGGTATATAAGTATACTATCTCGTGCTTGTTGCTTAAACGTATAGCAAGCCTGGTTTGTTAATACAAAATCCAGAACAGTTAGAAACAGATAAAGTGTAGGGTGCTAACTTGATATTACCAATATAATCAACTCACAACAAATTAATCAAATAGAGAGGGGTTTCCAAACTCAGTAGTGGAATAAATGAGAACATGCAAATTTTTTGACGATGACAAGAATGATGTGGCCCGCTGAATTTTCAGTTTGCTCTGGTTGAATGTGAACTGTTGCTATGTTTGTTTCTCAACTGCCTAATTTTTTGGTCTTACACAAAGCTAACCATCCTACACAAGGACTACTTATTCTCCGGGTCGGAATAAATAACATGAACTTCATAAAACCACAGACAGTAACCAAAATAACTATCCTAAGTTTGGGTAGTAAAATCATCATTCAAAAAAATACCAGGCCCTTATCTAAGGAAACATTTCCAAAATAGCAAAACACATTAGCCCAAGCTTGGCACCCAAAACAAGTACAAATACAAACTATCAGCACGTCCAAGACCGATCATAGGATTGGAATGGAATAAGATCAGTCTGGCTTGGCATCCCAAAAAGATATCTGATGCGCAAGCGAACATTCATGACCAAGCACAAGTTGAATTGGCTAGCTGGATGGACCCCCTCTGGCGGAGCGACATCATCACGCTGGCAGGTGATTGTGGCGATAAGGGTCTGAATCTTCTGCTCCACCCGCTCCAAACTCTTCTGGATAGCTTCAGAAAGCTGCTCCAGTCTTGTAAGTCATCTGCCCTGCTCATTCATTCGCAGAAGAATAGATTCCCTGCGGTCACGGTATGACATCCGCCATCTGGTATGACTATATGAGGTTCGTGGCACCTCACGTTGTTCTCCTTCCGTAGGATAGTCGGTGTCGGCTGCATCTGTCTCTGCTGCCTCTGTCTCTGTTGCATCTACTTCTGTTTCTCATTCAAAATCTTCACTGCGCGCTCTTGATGTTGATGCCCTTTTCGTCCCCAGCTTCATGCGCTTAATATTGTTTTTTAAAAACATGCGAGCGGGTCTGGGTCGGTCAGTGGTAAGCATCAGGCCAACATGGCGAGAGAGTAAACATAAGAGATATGGGAATGGAATGGATGTGTCTCTCATGCTCTGAATGCAGTCGGCAATGAGGTGAACCATGATGCTGGGAAGACAAAGGAATACCCTCACAGATGCTGTAGAGAATATCTAACATGTACGGGGTGATGTCAGACTTATTTGTTCCCCTCAAATAAACATTGAGGCAGAAGATATTGTGAAGCACCCTGTACTTGTCTGCCATATTTGATGCTCTCAAGGCATTACCTTGATGCCACAACACATTCTGTCCATTACAAAAATACTTGGTGATTTGTACCCGTACATCTACGGAATCAATGTCATGATCAGTTAACCCTCGAAATGAGGCTGGAATCCCTATAAGCGAGGCAAATACAACAGGAGTAATGGTAATGGAGGTATGTCCAATGGTGACTACAAAAGAAGCAGGGTGCAACACCGGTGAGTGACAGTAGGCCAGAAATCTGATCACTTGTTCATTCTTGTCCCTCCAAAATCTAGGAAGTTACTGCAACCAACTTTCTCCAGAATTTCTAGTATCCCAAATGGTCGGATGCATTCTCGATCGATCTTTTTCTGATACACCATTTTCCAGACACAAAATTTGTTATATAGGTTCTCAAGAGGAGGAAGAACCTATGGGATCAAGACTTCTAGTTGAACAGGAGGAGGAGGAACCTGTGGGATCAAGACTTCTAGTTGTTCCTTCCTGATATCGGTATATGGTCGATATCCTTCGATGCGAGCTCCGATATCAGCAAACGTCAATAACTCGATAATATCGATTCATTATCAATAATATCGAAATACTATGCCAAAATGTCCAACAACGAAATCATAAAATAGCATGAATTGTCGATATTATCGAAAACTGTTCGATAATATCGAGATTCAAATCTCGATTCTCGATATATCGAGACATACTAGATAAAATGAACTCAGTCACTTCCTCTTAAAGGGAATAGTTCTAAAAAATGTTTGTCGATATTATCGAGTATTGTTCGATAATATCAAACGTTTCTTCGATAATATCAAATATTGTTCGATAATATCGAAACGCCTGCGTTTTTATTAAAACCCTTCAAGTTCTGCATTCTCTAGTTCAGTCTCCACTACGTCTGTTCTTCTATTAAAACCATTTGGAGTTTTGGAGGCCATCTTCCAAGCCCTTCTTCACATTCTTCGTATTCTTTGGATAAGATTCTCACTCTAGATTCGTGATTCCCTCATACATTTCGATAGTGTGCTACAACCGATTTGGGGTTTTGCAGTTCTTTCTTACTTTATCTTTCTTGAACCCCATCCAAACAGTCGTAATGCCAAAGGAGAAAAGGAAAAAGACTGCGGTTGGAGAGTACTCTAGGGGAGATTGAACTAAACTCCGATCAAGACCAAGATCGGAACGGGCGGACGAACAACTTCCTCGACTGAATCACCTGCTAGACAATCTCGAACTCAACGGAGTGCTCCCACTCAGGCTCCTCCTCCACCTGTTCAATTAGAAGTCTTGATCCAACAGGTTCCTCCTCCTAATAACCTGTATAACAAATTTCATGTCCGAAAAATGGTGTATCAGAAAAAGATCGATCGAGAATGCATCCGACCATTTGGGATACTAGAAATTCTGGAGAAAGTTGGTTGGAGTAACGTCCTAGATTTTGGAGGGACAGGAATGAACAAATTATCAGATTTCTGTCCTACTGTCACTCACCGGTGTTGCACCCTGCTTCTTTTGTAGTCACCATAGGACAGACCTTCACTATCATTACTCCTGCTGTATTTGCCTCGCTTATAGGGATTCCAGCCTCATTTCGAATGTTAACTGATCATGACATTGATTTCGTAGATACACGGGTACAAATCACCAAGTATTTCTATAACGGACAAAATGTGTCGTGGCATCAAGGTAATGCCCTAAGAGCATCAAATATGGCAGACAAGTAAAGGGTACTTCACAATATCTTCTGCCTCAATGTTTATCCAAGGGGAACAAATAAGTTTGACATTACCCCGTACATGTTAGATATTCTCTACAGCATCTGTGAGGGTATTCCTTTGTCTTCCCAGCATTATGGTTCACCTCATTGTCGACTGCATTCAGAGCACGAGAGACATCCATTCCATTCCCATACCTATTATGTTTACTCTCTCGCCATGTTGGCCTGATGCCCACCACTAACCGACCTAGACCCGCTCGCATGTTTTCAAAAAACAATATTAACCGCATGAAGCTGGGGACGAAAAGGGCATCAACATCAAGAGAGCGCAGTGAAGATTTTGAAGGAAAAACAGAAGCAGATGCAGCGGAGACAGAGGCAGCAGAGACAGATGCAGCAGAGACAGAAGCAGTCGACACCAACTATCCTACGGAAGGAGAACAATGTGAGGTGCCACGAACATCATATAGTCATACCAGACGACGGATGTCATACCGTGACCGCAGAGAATCTATTTCTTCTGTGAATAGATGAGCAAGGCAGACGACTTACACGACTGGAGCAACTTTCTAAAGCTATCCAGAAGATTTTGGAGCGGGTGGAGCAAAAGATTCAGACCCTATCACCACAATCACCTGCCAGCGTGATGATGTCGCTCCGCCAGAGGGGGGTCCATCCAGCTAGCCAATTCAACTTGTGTTTGGTCATGAATGTTCGCTTGTGCATCAAATATCTTTTTGGGATGCCAAGCCAAACTGATCTTATTCCATTCCAATCCTATGATCGGTCTTGGACATGCTGATAGTTTGTATTTGTACTTTGTTTTGGGTGCCAAGCTTGGGCTAATGTGTTTTGTTATTTTGGAAATGTTTCCTTAGATAAGGGCCTGTATTTTTTGAATGATGATTTTACTACCCAAACTTGGGGTAGTTATTTCGATTACCGTCTGTGGTTTTATGATGATCTTTTTTAATGAAGTTCATGTTATTTATTCCGACCCGGAGAATAAGTAGTCCTTGTGTAGGACGGTTAGCCTTGTGTATGACCAAGAAATTAGGCAGTTGAGAAACAAACATAGCAATAGTTCACATTCAACCAGAGCAAACTGGAAATTCAGTGGGCCACATCATTCTTGTCATAGTCCAAAAATTTGCGTGTTCTCAATTATCCCACTACTGAGTTTGGAAACCCCTCTCTATTTTATTAATTTGCTGTGAAAAGATTATGTTGGTAATAGCAAGTTAGTTAGCACCTTACACTTTATTTGTTTCTAACTGTTCTGAATTGTTTTAACAAACTAGGCTGCTATACGTTTAAGCAACAAGCACGAGATAATATACTATAAAATAACATGTTGCTAGCTGTTTCGTCAGGACTTTACATACATGACATCTGTTTTTGTCTTTCAAATCAACTACTATGGTACATGTTCATGTATAGGAAACCGAGTCAATAATCTCATTTTTTTTTTTTTTAAAAAAAAAAAAAAAACAAAGCTTAAAACATCTTAGACTTTATCGGGGCAAACTGAACATTCAGCGGGCCAAACTGAAAATTGAGCAGGGCAATCTGGAAATTCAACGGGGCAAACTGAACACTCAGCGGGCCAAACTATAAATGAGCGAGACATTGAAAATTCAGCGGGACAAACTAGAAATTCAGCGGGGGCAAAATAGAAAATTAAGCGGGACAAACTAGAAATTGAGCGGGACGCAAAAAGAAAATTGAGTGGGACAAACTAGAAATTGAGTGGGAAAATTTAGCAGGGCAAACTAGAAATTGAGCGGGGCAAACTGAAAATTGAGCGGGACAAACTAAAAATTCAACAGGGCAAACTAGAAATTCGGCCGGCCGCCAAACTAGAAATTGAGAGGGGCAAAATAGAAATTGAGCAGGGCAAACTGAAAATTGAGCGGGACAAACTAGAAATTGAGCAAGGCTAACTAAGAATTGAGCAGGACAAACTGGAAATTCAGCGGGGCAAACTGAAAATTGGGCGATGCAAGCATGAAATGGTTCAGTGTAACAATAGTTTCTTGTAATTCAGAAAGTTGATTTCATCATCCACAAAAATTAATTACAAAACATGTATCGTAGAAAACACTATATAAATTACAAAGTATGTTATTCATCGGGTATAGGAAAGTTGCACTTCTGGCGATTATACCCTGTTTGTTTACATCGCCCGCATTTTACTGTTTTCTTTTCCTCTCCACGCGAGAAAATTCTTAGCTTTTTTGGTCTTCCAGATGACCTCATCTATCCTAGGGGTTTAATCTGCGCACAACACTCCTTGAAGCCCGCTGAAATTTCTCATTCGCTCTTGTCACGTACTGGATACACTGATTCGCTATACGTGGTCAGGAAATTTTGCGCCATGTAGAATGGGGAGCAGTATAGTAGAGTAATGAGGAAGATTATAGTTGATACATGCTGACAGGACATGCATACAAGGGTACCCCTTCACGTCAAACTCGCGACATGTACACAAAAACTCACTGAGCTTGACTGTATCATTATAATCTCCCATAACATAGTACTCATCTCGAGAAATTGCATGACAACGAACATCTCGCGCCTTTTGCACAAGATCCTTTAACTGTTCCTCCGCCCATGGTGTCAACGGACTTACAAATGATGTTGCACATTCTCTTCTCTTGTAAAACAATTCTTGTATCTTAAATCTTACCGCCTCTATCAATTTAGTAACGGGGTATTCGCGTGCTTCTTTGAAGACAACATTAACACACTCGGATATGTTTGTAGTGACCAAGTTAAATCTTTTTCCGGGAAAGTGCGAAGATGCCCATCTCTTGTACCCGATTTCTCTCAACCATACATGTACTAGGGGGTTGGCCATTTCGATATCATGCATTAATTTTTCGAATTCAGCCCTCCTGCATGTCTTCACAGCCAGCCAATAGTACATCTCCAACGACTTATCATTAAAAGTGTCCACCAAGTTCTATAGATATAGTATGCACAGTAGCCATAGACTACATGTGGAAAGACTTGGGAACCTCTTTCATTAAACTTTTATGTCGGTTGGATATAATCACAAGACCTGGAAGAAACCTTAACGCACAGTTAAGTAGTTAAGGAACCAGTTCCAACTGCTGCTGTTCTCTGATTCACCGATACCAAACGCAACTAGAAAAATATGATTGTCCCCATCTAAGGTCATGGCAATGAATAGAACACCCTTGTATTTGCCCTTTAAGTGTGTCCCGTCAATACCCTCCACATAGAATTTTGAAAACTTCAAACGGATTGTCCGAGTGCTACAAAACATCTCTCGAATCTGAAAGTCTCTTAGTTAACAACCGCAACAGTCATCGTCCCTGGGTTGGTCATCCTCAACTCATGCAAATACAAAAGGAGTTGATTGTAGGAGTCTTCATAAGACCTCATAAAGCGATTTATTGCAAGCTCCTTAGTTTTTCATGCCTTCTTATAACTGATAAGAATATTATATTTCTCTTGCATAGCGAAGATAATATCACTTGACCTAAGCATTGCTCAATGCGGTTAACAACCAAATCACACGCTAACTTACTGCTTGTTTGTCGGTGATCACTTTTCATCTATGACATGTCACACGTGTGTTTTGACGTATAATTCCGTATCTTGAATATCCCCGCATCATTCACCCGAGATGCACGAACCCTCCATTCGCATGTATCTTTGAAGCACACCACGGTGAATCTCGTATAATTTGAGTACAATACCCTATACTAGAAGTTATCGCGAATTGCAAATGGACTCAAAACATACTAGCATCGACTCTTGTCCTTAAACGTTTGCCCAACGGCTATATCGATCGGTTCACCCAACGAACCGGTATATTCCAGCATTTCTGCATTGGTGAATGTAGCATCTTCGAACGGCACTGAAACTTGACGACTGATGAAGTTTGATGTTTCGAGAATGTCTGGAAGTGGAATGTCACTTACACATACAGATCGGGTGGTGGAGGAGGATGATGGCAGATCTGCTGTTGTTGCTAAAGGCGGTGCTATGTATTCATAAATGAGGTCAAGGCCACGTGCACTGCTGACTTGGCTAGTCACAAAGTTTGATGTTTGAGGCAGATCGGACAGTTGATCGTTATTTACTCCCACTTGTAATAGACATTGATTATATTCAAATTTCACGCCATGCTCCTCGGCCACACTGTCCACGTGTGTTGTCCTATTAATGTGTTGCATTGTCTCGATGACTAAAGGGATGAATTTTTCCAAATGCTCCAACTGTGTTCTCAGGAACTCTCTCACGCCATCGTAGTCTTCGATTTCGATTGGATGGATTGATTCATTTGAGCAAAGATACAATACTTTCATCCTAATATCACAATCTGTTGGTCTACTCTTAATAATCATGTAAATTCTGGATAGAAGCTCCTCGTACGTATTCTCGACACGTAGCGTAATAGTTTTCGAACTTCCACCCATGTACGAGTATCGCGTTTTCACATTCTAACTCCCCGCCATAACGGCAGATGATTCTCGTAGCCATTATCTGAAAACCAATACAATGACATATTATCAATGAATCGTTAAACAATGGAAGCTTGGCATAAGACAAAACTCAATTAAATAATAGAGGACCGAGAACTCACTTTCCATTATAGATAAGGATGATACAAAGCTTAAGGAAATAAAGAGTAAGCAACGCGTTAAATTTTCAAATAAACAACCGAAGCTTATATGGATTAGGCCTACAAAGATACGAATGATTTCATGTGGTATTTTATTAAATTCAACAACGTTATCTATCATGACATTGAGCAAGGCAAGCATGAAAATTGAGTGAGGCCAAACTAGAAATTGATCGAGAGAAGCATGAAAATTCAGCAGGGCAAACTAGAAATTGAGCGAGGGAAGCATGAAAATTCAGCGAGGCAAACATTAAATTCAGCGGGACAAACTGAAAATTCAGCGGAGCAAACTAGAATTTGAGCGGGGCAAAATGAAAACTAAGCGGGGCAAACCGAAAATTCAGTGGGGCAAACTAGAAATTCAGCGGGGCAAACTAGAAATTGAACAGGGCGAACTAGATATTAAGCGGGGCAAACTGAAAATTGAGCGGGGCAAATTATAAATTCAACGGGGCAAACTAGAAAATGAGCGGGGCAAACTAGAAATTGAGCGAGGGAAACTTGAAATTTGATAGTGCAAACTGGAAAATGAGTGGGGCAACAAACTAGAAATTGAGCGAGGCAAACTTGAAATTGAGCGAGGAAAACTAGAAATTGAGCGAGGATAACCAAAAATTCAGCAAGGCAAACTGGAAATTCGGCGAGGCAAACTGGAAATTCTACTATGCAAGCAAACTGGAAATTAAGCGAGGCAAACTGAAAATTGAGCGAGCATAGCATGAAATTGAGTTGGGCAAACATTAAATTGAGCGAGCCTCGCATGGAATTGAGCTAGGCAAACATTAAATTGAGCAAACCTGGCATGAAATTAAGCTGGGCGAACATTAAATTGAGCAAGCCTAGCATGAAATTTAGCTGGACAAACATTAACCAGAGCGAGCCTAACATGAAAATTATCGAGGCAAACATTAAATTGAGCGAGCCTTGCATGAAATTTATCGAGGCAACATTAAATTGAGCGAGCCTAGCATGAAATTGAGCTGGGCAAACATTAAATTGAGCGAGCCTAGCATGAAATTGAGCTGAGAAAACATTAAATTAAGCGAGCCTAGCATGAAATTGAGCTAGGAAAACATTAAATTGAGCGAGCCTAGCATAAAATTTATTGAGGCAAACATTAAATTGAGCGAGCCTAGCATGAAATTGCGCTGGGCAAACATTAAATTGAGCAAGCCTAGCATGAAATTGAGTAAGCTCTAACATGAAATTGAGTGAGCTTCAAATGGAATTGAGCGAGTTTCACATGAATTTGAACGATCAACACATAAAATTGACTAAGCCTAACAAATGAAATTGTACGAGCCTGACATGAAATTCACCGATCCTAACATGGAATTGACCGAACTTCACATGAAATTGAACGAGTAGTCGATCAATTGTCATCGACTTGGGCTCATCTCAATTTCCGTGAGTTCTTCAAATTCGAGCGTGCAGTGGCTGAGTTTAATCAAGCACCCACGGTGAATTACTAGTTGAATTTCCACAGGTAGTCAGTGAATTGTCGTTGAATTGTCGTTCAATACTACAAAGGGAAGTAACTATAAACCCCACTGGGGTTTTTTTTAAGTTTTTGTACCTCCAACAACCGTAGTACCGGTAAAATGCAAGTTGAGAAAGGGTGCTTTGGAGTGAGGGAATATTTTGAACCTTTTCGAAGATTGCAGATACAACCAGTTTGGAGGATTTCACGTAACCCTAACCAAGATGGAAAATGGCAAATGTAAAATGATAAACAGAGATTTTAGTAAGGAAAATGAAAAGAAAAACGTGCATGCATGGGTTTTTCGTTGCAATGGATTGAAAGGCATGTGTTTTGAAAATGCGCGCGTGGGTTTTCCGTTAAAGGGAGTGAAAGGAATGGCAGTGAAAAGCAGGGGTATTTTCATCCTCAAATGCTCTGTCCGTACGTGTAAGGTCTAAGTCGGGATGGTAAGTTTTGGACTCTTCATAAAAGACGTTGAATAAAAGGTGGTGTCTACAGTGGTAATTTTCTCCCTGAAATGAGCATATATCGATTGTTAGGGGATACATGCAGACTCATGGCTTGGATTACTTCGAGACATTCTCTTAATGCAGGAGCATTTTCACATCGGGCTCAGAGTGGGGTCGCCTGTGGGATGCAGGGGCACACTCGGCGTGGTGGGTGCACCCACGGGGGAAGTTTCATGTTCAAGACTCCTCACCGGGGATGATTAATGCGCATTTCACACCGAACTCGAGTGGAGTAGCCTGTGGGATGCGGGGACACACTCGGGGTGGGCAGCCCGTGTGAGGCGGTACCCATGTAATAGGGCCCACGAGAGGGGTTCGGCCGAGGTCCTAACCATTAGATGTGGGGCCTGGGCTATGAGATGAAGGGATTAATTCGCAATTTGAGCTTTTAGAGCAAGTGGTTAATTGTCCTGCATCAAATTGTTATCAGAGCAGGTCTCGTGTTCGAGACTCCTCTCACACCGGGCTCAAGTGGGGTCGCCTGTGTGGATGTAGGGGCACACTTGGGGTGGATGGGGCCCATGAGGGAGGTCTCGTGTTCAAGACTCCTAACCGGGGGTGATTAATGCACATTTCACACCAAGTTCGAGTGGGGTAGCCTGTAGGATGCGGGGACACACTCGGGGTGGGCAGCCCATGTGAGGTGGTACCCATGTGATTTGGGGCCCACAAGGGGGGTTCAGCCGAGGTCCTAACCCATGAGATGTGGGGCGTGGCAATGAGATAAAGGGATTAATTCGCCATACTCTAACAATTCAAGCTTTTAGAGCAAGTGGTTAATTGTCCTGCATCATCTCTCTGGTGGCTAAGCTTAATTCTATTCGTGTGGTAATCTCCTCAGCCGTCAATTTATTATGGCCCTTGTTTCACCTCAATGTTAAGAATGCATTTCTTCATGGGGATCTTGCAGAGGAAGTTTACAAGCATCAACCTCATAGCTTTGTAGCTTCCCACAATCCTATACTTGTATGTCGGCTGAAGAAGGCTCTTTATGGACTTAAACAGTCCTCACGTGCATGGTTCGAATAATTTAGTCAGGCTCTCATAGAGTTCAGCTTTATTCGCAATTATGCCGACCATTCCCTCTTATATGTGTTGATCGACGGGCATCATGGTTCTCATTGTGTATGTAGATGATATTGTATTGTCCGGCAATGATACTGTTGGAATGGGGAAGTCAAAGAATTTCTAAAGACCAAGTTTGAAATCAAGGATCTTGGTCCTCTTCGCTACTTCCTAGGAATTGAGGTTGGTTGATCCCCATCTGGGGTAGTCTTGTCATAACGAAAATATGCTCTTGATTTTCTCATGGAGACCGAGATGTTAGGATACAAACCTGCTACTACCCCCATGGATACATCGTTGAAACTTCTGCCAGATGATGGTACTCTTCTTTCTGATCTTGGGATGTATCGACGTCTTGTAGGCCGGCTCATCTACCTAACTATTACTCACCCAGATTTCTCCTTCGCAATGGGCGTTATTAGTCAATTCATGCAAGCTCCTAGTTCTTCACATTTCATGACTGTATACCGCATACTTCGGTATCTTAAATCAATCTCGACCCTTGGCCTCCACTTTCAATCTCATGGTCATCTTCATCTTTCTGGCTATTTCAATGTTGATTGTGCCGTCATTACCTATGATCGCCGCTCTACGTCCAACTTCTGTACCTTCCAAGGTGGCAATCTTGTCACGTGGAAGAGTAAGAAGCAACTGGTTGTCGCTCGATCCTCGACTGAAGCTGAATATCGTGTTATGACTCATGCGACGTGTGAGCTCCTGTGGCTACGCACCCTTCTTGAAGAACTTGGCTATTCTCCTTCGGCTCCTATTCCTCTTCATTGTGACAACCAAGCAACCATACATATTGCTCGTAACTCGGTTTTCAATGAGCGCACCAAGCATATTGAGGTTGACTGTCACTTTATTCAAGAAAAAGTTGCCTCTAAGGAAATCTTCACCCGTTTTGTTCGATCCGGGAATCAGCTTGCTAATATTTTTACAAAGTCTTTATGTCAAGATGATCTCCATCGTGTTCGTGACAAGTTGGGCATAAAAAACATCTATGCTCCGAATTGAGGGGGAGTCTAGAGAGTGTTAGTCTAAAGTGTGTGTGTGTGTGTGTGTGTGTGTGTGTGTGTGTTAAGTGGCTCTTTTAATGTAAGTGCATTGCACACTTTCTTCTTCTCCTGCAGTGTATTATATGTTCTATTCTAATAAAACATTGTGTGTGTGGGCATGTTACATACAGCATTTTTCCCAAACGCTCTTCCTCTCTCTCTTCTCCTCTCTTCTCCACACCCTAGTCATCAAATCATCTTCTACTTGGTATCAGAGCGGAAGGTGTTGTGTTCAAATCCCAAGAGCAGCCAATATGCCTCCCTAATATATTCTCCCACGGGGGGCCGTTTATGGTGTGAGTTGAGAGTGTCCTTCCACCTAAGTGTGAGTTGTGAGTATCCCTCCACCCTTGCCCAGTATGTTCCTGTGCGAAGTTCCACCCCGCACGTGCAGGGGAGTGTTGGAGTGTTAAAGTCCCTGATATACATTAATATACCATCCTCTAACAACTTGAGCTTTTAGATAAAGTGGTTGTTTGACACATGCACGCATAATACAAGCATACAATGACACATGCATATACACACCCGTGTGATCCATCCGTCCATCCATGCATGCATGCATATACATTCATCCATCCAACCAACCATCCATCCAACCAACCATCTATCCAACCAACCAACCATCCAACCATGCGTGTGTGCATGCATACATGATCCATCCATCCATCCATGCGTGCATGCATATACACACATACAAACATGTATTTCATTATACAACCATGCACCCATAAAAAATTGAATTAGAAAAAAAAATATTAATAAACAGAATTTTGGCAATAACAATACATTGGCAAAGCATTGACAATATTGTTGAAATATCATTGATACATTGGCGATACAAGCGAAACCTGGAATTTACACAGTCGAAAACATTGGTGATATGTCAGCAACAAGGTGTTTCGTATCCGTTACAATACGGCCGTAAAGGCCGATACGTATAACGGCGGCCATGACCATTACACAATACAAGGATGAAACAGTTTTGGACCATATTGGTCGTTATGTTCATTAACAGTCCTTACCCCCATAATGGTCAAAAAATGACCACTTTCTTTATTTAAATCTATTTTCTCCTCATTTTTCCACTTTTTTTCATTCCAAAAATTGTCCTAGATCATTCAACAGCAAATTTCTACCACTCCTATAGTTTTTAGGATTAAAACTGTTGATTGAAGCGATTTGGGCAAATAGAAGATCTAAGGCCCATTTTTTGAAACAATCAAAAAAGGTAGTATTTATGCCTTTTTTAATTCTAGTTCTAATGCTTGATTGTGATGTGTAAACATTACAATACATAATTATATTCAAAAATTCACCAGACAGCCAGATACAACACAATCACTAAAGAGTGGATTGTTACGCTAACCATAAACATGTTCAAAAAAAAAAAAATGAATACATATTTGGAATATTTACATCATTCTGGATCTTCTAAATATTTTTCAAGTATCTCTTTAGGCAAAAAAAAAAAACTATTACAAGGGTTGTAACGATCATTAAGTCCCTATGTCGACCATTACAGTTGATTCCCGTATCGATAACGGTGATGACCATTGCGGCCACCATAACCGATACGAAATACATTGGTCGGCAATATATTGCCAATATCTGGAATTTCTTATACTACTAGTGTTATCTATATCGTCAAGATGGCAATACCAATAATATTGGCAATATTATCAATAATATCGCCGATACTCAAAACAATAAATGCAGGGGCATTTTCGCACCGGGCCCGAGTGGGGTGACCTGTGTCATGTAGGGGCACACTCGGGATGGGCGGCCCGTGTGAGGCAAGTAGCTCATGTGAGGCGAGCCCCACCCATGTGAAGTGAGGCCCGCGAGGGGAGTTCGGCCGAGGTCCTAACCTATGAGACGTAGGGCATGAGCTATGAGATAAAGAGATTAATTCGTCATGCTCTATCAGTTCGAGCTTTTAGAGCAAGTGGTTAATTGTCCTGCATCAAAGTGGTATCAAAGCGGGAAGTCTCGTGTCCGAGACTCCTCGCCGGGGGTGATTAATGCAGGGGCATTTTCACACCGGGCTTGAGTGGGATGGCCTGTGAGATGCAGGGGCACACTCGGGGTGGGTGGCCCGTGTGAGGTGGGTGGCTTGTGTGAGGCGGGCCCCACTAGTGTGAAGTGGGTAGCTCATGTGAAGCCGAACCCATGTGAAGTGGGGCCCACAAGGGGGGTTCGGCCAAGGTCCTAACCCATTAGATGTGGGGCTTGGGCTATGAGATGAAGGGATTAATTCGCCATGCTCTATCAGTTCGAGCTTTTAGAGCAAGTGGTAAATTGTCCTGCATCAACAATGCTCCAGTCCCAATTAAGGTCAACATGGTACTATCCTAGCTATATATGCTAGTGAGAAGTTGCCCATGTATTAATCAAGTTTGAAATGTAAGATAGGAACTTCCCACATCCAATCATCGGACACTAGTAAAGATGACTGACAAATTATCATCTTCATGCCCATGCACTAAACACTTGTTTGGGAACAAGGAAAATACAAGCAGAGAAAGTGACATTTTCATGGAAAGGCACTTTCCAAAAGAAAAGGTTTTAAGTAAACATTTTTCTTTTGTATTTGAATGCATGGTAACATTCTACCACCCTCTTGCAAAGTGGGTCCCACTACATGCGTTGGTACTGATGGGCCAATAGGTAACATTTTGACCATCCAATATTGATTATACTACAAAAGGTTCGATCACCAATTTGGACAACACATCATGTGTGTCCCACATCTGATGGCCCATATCTCTCAAAATCACTTCGATCAAATGATCCTAAGTACTAACCATCTAAAAAAAGGTTAGAAGAATTGATAGTCCATGTTGATTATATTGGAAAAGGTCCAATCAATTGATTTAAATTGTTCATCATGTGCAGCCTAGCTTTAATGATCCATCTCTCAAAAATCACTTCGATACGATGGATCCTAAACATTTGATCAATGGTTGGGTAAATGAATCGTCCATATTGATCATTCTAGAAATGTCCAATCATTGATTTTGACCATCCATCGTGTGGGTCCCACCTCTGATGGGCCATTTTCCACTTAAATCATATGAGCCTGACCATATGATCAATGGTTATTGGTTATAAGAATCAATGTTCATCGTGTGGGTCCCACCTCTAATGGCCCATTTTCCACTTAAATCATATGAGCCTAACCATATGATCAATGGTTATAAGAATCGATGGTCCATATTTCGTTTGAAAGAAAAAAACAAAGGTAGGCACAAACTTTTACAATTGAATTCCTGAGTTAATTACAATGAAGGAAACGGAGAACTATGCTCTTAGAGAATCCTGCTAGGAATGGATCCATACTCAAGAGGTGGGGAACCATTAAGGAACTATCATCAAGATATTATTCAGGAATTATAATGAAGATCTTAGCATGGAATGCCTATATAAAAAGGCACATATATGTGTTGCATGGAAGGTGCAGGTGGTTGCATTTTAGGAAACCAAGGTGCAAGTGGCTGCATTTCAAGGAACCAAGATGCAACAATCCCATAACTATATACATAAATCAGTATGGGTGTTAATTAGGAAGAATGGACAAATACTAAACTTCGTTGGAGTGTCAAGAGTTGTTGTTATCGTGGGGGATCAAATCCAAGGTGTGCCGAAATGTTTACATAATGGCAACAACGGCCGTTACGTAACTCTATCAACTGCAATCGCGTAAGCTTCATGAGCCAATGTTTTCAATATTGACGATATCGGTCGATATACACCACGATATATCTTTTATCCCACCTATGCGATACGAAACACACTACTGTTGATATATCCCACATGTTCGATCCGGTGAGCATTTTCAATTTCCGATCCTTTTTTCTTGAAATTATGTCAAATCAGTGTCAAATGGTTATAAATCCATTGGTTCTTCATGTTTTGCATGAGAAACCATAGAGTTGTAGCTTTGATTTCGATATCCATTGGTTCTTCATGTTCTCCATGTTTTTTTCGAATTCTTCCTTCAACTAGCTATCAATTGAGACTAATTTCGAAGTATTTAGGAGTATTTAAAGAAATGATCATCACATACACTCTAATTTCGAAATTTGAGTGTAGGTGGTCCGATTTGGGGAAAATTGGAGAAAATTCAATTTTTTCCTAATTTGCCCCAAATTGCTTACAACGTTACGCTCTAAACATGAAATTAAGCATGTATGAGGATTGATCTATTGATTTGTTGAGTCCTAGTCAATTTTTGGAAAATAAAAATCATTTTTAATTAAAATTAATTTAAAAAATATTAAAATATTTTTTTTTGAACTTTTCCATCAACCAGTTGTCAATTGAGACTAATTTCGAAGTATTTAGAAGTGTCTGATGAAATGATCATCACGTACACTCTAAATGTTATGCATTCAATTTGAATATAATTGCGTTAGTTCAGTCAGACAACGCATAGCTTAGGACCCTATACAAAGGAAACCTATTCTGTGCACTTATTTTTTGAGATGTTATGATTTATAAGTGTGTATTAAGGTTTTTTTTAACCATCCCTGGAGTTTCATTGAAAAATTCAACCATTTGCCCTATGTTTCCCAAAAAGTGCAATAAATTACCTGATACAAACGATATATCCCATGTAATAACCGATACATATCTGTATCCCAAGGATGCGATACATTACACGATACCGATATTTCGAACACTACCGTGAGCAATTTTGGAGGAATTCAAAAAAAAAAAAATTTAAAAAATTGTTGCTAGAAATAGTTTAAAGGAAGATTAGAAGACCAAATCAACCACATCTTGCTAGATTGGTGGTCGATATGGTACTTCCATCATTTTTTAATTTCTTATATTATTGTTGGTTTTACATGAAAAACCCGTCGGCGCCAAATACACCCCCTTTTTAAGAAGTTACTTTTATACACCTTCACTTGCTGTACTGGGGGGGATTATATTTTTTCAAGATGAAAATGCCCCTCCCATCAAGAATAGAAAATGTTTGGGAGGTCGATCATCATTCCACGTGTTCAATGTTGTTATCCCATCTTTTGTGCTCTTCAGCGATCTTTCGTGCTTACCAACTACTCTCCGACAATCTTTCGCACTTTCTAACTACTCTCTCTAGCAATCTTCCACGCTTTCACCTGTGAAAGAGCCTCTCTCTGAAGAGCTTCATTCAGTGGTTGATGCTATGGAATGTACACTTTGAGTAAGAAGATAACAGACCAAACAATTCCCAATCGAGGAGATTTATGACTCATTGGAAAGCTTATCGAATTACCATGTGATGAGAAATGATTTGTTATCAAAAGAATAAACGGAGAAAAAAAGCTTATCGAATTACCTTCCTAACGAGCACAAGATCACTCAGATCCGAGATGCAACGAGAGAGATCTGGACCATTTATCGAAGTGTAGCGAGGTGTTGACTGTGCAAGCAACCTAAGTTATGCCTCCAGAAATTTGGGCCCACTTTAAAAGGTCAAACAATCTCCAAATGAGATGATTTCGGTCCTATTTGAAAGCTATTTGAATTCTCTCCGACGAGCCCAAGATCGGCCTAATCCGACCTGTAACAAAGGAGTTATGATCATTTTTGTGGGATTGCGCGATGCAGGAAAAATTCACAATCACGAACAGTACAAATTCACGAACTTGTTTACAACATCACGTGATCCATAAAAGCAAGACTAGCGTAGCCATAAAAGCCTGAAGAGAAGATGGATGAATACGTTGGTGAGAATCTCGACCAAGTGAATCCTCGAACGACATCTTTTCATGAACAAAGTGGCAATCACCTTCGACATGCTTCAACCATTCATGAAATATTGCATTGGACACAATCCAAATGGCAACTCAATCATCACAATACAATGGAACAGGAGTAGGAACCAAGGTGCAGCGTAATGGCCAACAATCTGGTCGTCACGATACAGCCCTATATGGCTCTTAATGGCCATTTCAATCACACGTGGACCCTACATGTCACGCATGTGGTCGAGTAGACCATATTTTGTCTCGCATTCGATTGGGTTTTATTTCTAGGCCTGGACATGTGTGTTGAGTTGAGTTTGGGCCCATGAGGTATGATATCATAACAACTTTTAATGTGAGGGGTATTATTGTAATTTCTCCTTCTTAAGTGAAGCCCTATCTTAATGAAATAAAGGGAAAAAGGGGCCGGGCGTGAGCAGCTTGCTGCCCTATTCTCATTCTCGTTTGGTTTTCTCTCAACTCTTCTCCTTTTTCCTCCTTTTTTCACACGACTCACAACATGTTATCAGAGTGTCTTTGATCCGGTACCTAGTTGATCCCTTTCTTTACACTCCTTTTTTCTTCTATTCTTCCTCCTCTTGGCGAAACCGAATGTACTTGGGGCTGATCTAAGTTAAAGCTATTGTACCACCATTTGGTGGGGTGTGTAATCATGTTCTATGAAGATGTGTATGGTCCACCTTTATATTCTACCATTGTGACAAGTCAAGGTGGACCGGCAATCATCTACTATGTGGTTTACAGTCAGATTTGAAGGCAATGTCAGATTTGAGGGCTACAGTTATGTGTGAAGGATGTTGATGGTCACAATTGAAGACGAGCAGTGAAGCGAGTAGTGTCCAAATTGATCATGCATGTGGGTACGTATTGTTCTCACGGTTGTGCGTGGTAAGATTACATTGAGAGTTCTTCCCATTGTGTGTTCAAATTCCTTTTTGTTTTGAATATGGATACTAAGGGGTCGTTTGGCACCATGGATTTGGGGGGATTTGAGGGGATTTCAATCCCCTAGTTGTTTGGCACCATAAAGTAACTAGGGGTTTCAAATCCACGGTGAAAGCTTGGATTACATCTAAAATTCTTCCAAGAGTTGCATGTGTAACATGTGTGTCACTAGCATTGTTGTCATGTGGATTGCATATGCGCATATCCATATGCAGATCGCATATGCGCATATCCATATGCAGATCGCATATGCAATTATGGCATATGTGATCTGGCACATATGCGATCGCATATATTGCATATGCGAAAATATGCGATCGCATATGCGATGTATGCGATCGCATACAGCATATGCGATCGCATATTGGCCATGGCACATTGAATTTTTTTATTTTTTTATTTTTTTGCATTTTTGCAAAAAATAATATTTTGTTTATAAAAAGGCTTCCGAATCTCCTCCATTTGCAATATTCTCACCCCAAAACTCTCCTACTCTTTTTTCTCTTACATTTCTTAATTACAAGTGGTCTTAATCTCCCTCTCTCTTGTATTTCCTACTTCCAAGTGATCTTAATCTCTCTCTCTCTCTACATTCCCTCTCTTGGAAGTTGGAAGATCAAGATTCAAGCACTTTTAAGTTTCAAGGAAGAAAACTTGTTGATTTTCTACCATAATAAATAAATAGCTTGTTGATTTTGTTGTTACTTCTTGTCAACTATATTGTTAAATGTGGATGACTTGATGTTTAATTCATTGTTAATTGATTTTAACTCTTTCAAATGTATTTTAAATATGTAAAATTAGTTATCTATTAACTTAGAAAAGTTCTCCTCAGTTTCTTATAATTTTTTTACAATTTTTTGAATTTTTCCCTAATACATATAGTTTTTAATTTTTCAAAAAAAATATGCGATCGCATATGCGCATAGGCATATGCGATCGCACATGATCGCATATGCGATTTGACAACATTGGTCACTAGCAAGGTGTTCCATATCCGTTACGATACGCCCATAAAGGCCGATACGTATAGGTAACGGCCATGACCATTACGCGATACGGGGGTGAAACGGGGCAATTGGCTTTTCGGGACCGTATCGGCCGTTATGGTGGTTGTAAAGGCCGTTACTGGGCAAAACAAATGTTACCCTTGCAACGGTCGAAAAACAACACTTTTTTCCTTATTTAAATTCATTTTTCTTCTCTCTTTTTTCACTTTCTCATTTCAAAATCTCTTCTAAATCATTTTACAACAGATTTCGACCACTCTTACTATAATTTTTAAGATTAAAACCATAGATTGAAGTGATTTAAGAGAATAGAAACTCTGAGGGCCTTCTTTTTGGAAGATTGAAAAAATAGTATTTGTACCTTTTTTCTAGTTCTAATACTTGTGATGTGTAAGCATTAGATACATATTAATCATGTTCACAAATTCACTAAACAGCCCGATACAACACTCTCACTAAATAGTGGACCGTTACACCATCATAAACATGTTCAAAACATTTTTTTTTTAAATGAATACATATTTGAAATATTTACATTATTATGGAATTTCTAGATATTTTTTCAGAATTTTTCAGGCAAAATAAATTTTTCAACCATTATAGGGGTCATAACGGTCGTTACACCCCTGTATCGGCCTTTATGGCCGATACCCATATTGGTAATGGTGGTGACCGTTACGGCCACCGCTATCAATACAGAATACCTTGGTCACTAGGCTATTACTCTATTGAGCACATGGCCCACTAATGATATCCCAAAACAATTAGATTATCAATTGCATCACTATAATTACCTTAATATGATACAGCGCCGTCCAAACATTTTCCACGTAAATCAACAGTTAAAATTCGTTGTTTAGTCACTCGGACATGATCGTGTGCTTGTGGCCCATCCAAGACTTGGAATTTCATCATTTTCTGGCAACGCATATATTTTAGCGGGCTTATTACAACCATTGTGTCAAACATTACATACGTTCACTAATTAGAGATATTAAAGTTGATTTAGTAATTAAATTCAAACCCCTGTAAATATACCATACATAGCTACTTTTGGATTAAAGTTGATTCCCAATCCAGGGTGCCAAACGCAATAGGAGGATTTCAAATCCAAGGGGTTTCAAATCCAGTGGGTTCATAATCCAGGGGGGTTCCAAATCCACACTCCCAATGAGGCCCTATGAGTGAGATGAAAAATAATATTATGTCTCCATCTGAGTCAATGGCTTTACAAATCACATCGACGAAACTTAACGGAGCAATTTACCTACAACAGGCCACATCGGTGGAAGTTTTCCTTGCAAGGAAGAGAAAGTCAAAATATCTGACATCTCCCAAACCTGCATAAACCTCACCAAAGTATGAAGATTGGGTGAGAGAAGATGCCCAAATCCAAATCTGAGTGCTAGTCTTTTGTCAAAATGGAATGGCATTACTTTTCTTTTTATTTATAGTGAAGTAAATTATATCAGTATATATAGCTTGTGTTTTACTCCTTGTAATTCTTCCTCAACAAGGCTTGGGCAGAATAACTGAGTAAATACGAGTTTTTTTTTTTAGAGGCAAAGTACCAGTATTAGCAGCATAGTGAAGCAAAAATGCATTCCTCAACATTAATATGTTTGCTCACAATAATTATTGTGGTCCTAGCACACCATTTGCGAACTATTAATTAGCTACTTGTAAATGGCCCCAGGGCTGTGGGACAAAGAATTATCCCAGACCTACACTGAAGTATTGTCAATGACTATCAAATATCACAGTAGTGGTAGGAAACATATTGATGTTTTCCATCAATGTCAAATGTCGATGTGATGCTCTTCGATGGGCAAAGATTCTCCAAAAGTCCATGGGCAACACGCAGGTAAGTAAAGGATAATAAAGTAATTCAATTGATAACACAAGAATACCATTTTATAAAGAATGCAAGGGCAAAGTGCAAGAGCTATGAAATAATCACAAAACAAATCTCTTGTAATTAGAACTCCATCAAAATAAGTTGAAGCAATATCAACTCCGCTGAATACAGGAACTTACCTTATTAAGGAGTTTTGAACGATCTGACATGCTTGCGGTGCCATAGCCATTCACTTCCTCCAACAGCCTTTGGGCAGACTTGTGATAGGATCGGGAACACAACTTCAAAAGATTCGAGTGAAGAAAATTGCTAAACCTGGAAGAAAGGAAATGATTTAACAATGTCATACATGCTCTCACCTCGCATGTTGACTTGCAAAGATAGATAATGATAACATATGCATCAAGCACTTTACCTCATGTTTCGGCCAAAAGCATTTCGATATCCTCTCTCAGCTTCAAAACATATTGCACTCGTCAAATACTTCTCATTAAAATTCTGAAGAGGAACAACTTGACTTACGTTGGTATGCTAGCAGAAATATGCATACTACACAGTGCACATAACATTTATAAAAAGAAAAGAAAAGAAAAAAAAAAATTTAAAAACTTGCTATGGTTATTTGTGCTTTGCTGTCCACTTGTCAGCATGGCACATGTAGCTTTCATAAGGAGGGGCCCACTATGAACCAGCATTCACCAAAAATCAGGCAAATCCACCATGTGGCCACGCGTGTACAATAAAATGGATGGCTAGAATAAATTGACAGCCAGTCTCCATTCAACGTACATATGTAGCCCACCTGATGAGCAGTTTCTGGGCCAGGTTATGCTCAAAGCGGGGCCCACCTTATGTACAACATAGATGTTACACACATATGCCATACTCAGAAATGCACTGCAAAGAGGATTCGCAATCCTGTCTATGCAAATATCCTTCACATGGTATTAGTAACAAAATGAAATCCATTACCAATAAGCCGATTTCTGGTGAACAACCAAAATATCTGATAAAACAATTCTATGGGAAGATTATCTATACCATACAGCATGCTTTTGCCATTGAGGCCACTCGCGCCATGTGTTATGATATTTAGTAAGCTCATTGCATGGACAGGATATCCCGACACAAAGGATACATCAAACCTGCAAAAATCCCATTGCATAAATACCTGCTGTGAGCTGTCACAAAACGAAATTAAAGCTTGTGTGTGTTTGATGACCTGAGAAAGACTGAAAGTTCACCATTTTATTACATCTCTTTTGTGCAACAGAATAAGAGGTTGATTTACGACAAATGGTGACAACTATTGAATCTTTCACCATTTCTTACAGGGGCATTGTACAGTACTCAGGCCAAGAGTATGTACAGTCAGCACTTGTTTTTGGAATTAAATTTTAAAAAATTAATCAAAAGACCAACAAGATACAACAAAGAAGGGGAATATCCTTGCAGAGACCATTGATATTATGGAACCCATAATTAGAACTTAGAAGATCAAGCAGACCAACACCATGGGAATTATGGACCTCAATGTTAACTGCCAGTCCCAAAAAAAGTCATCTAGCTGGGGGGGGGGGGGGGGGGGGGGGGGGGGGGGGGGATACAACAACGGTCCCAACTAACTAAAAAGGCCAAATATTTGATGGATAGGGTCTTCCAATATAGGACTTTTGGCTCACATGCCATCTACAATCAGGCCAATCATATCAAATAAATAAATAAATAAAATTGATCACTGAACCGCGGGCCCCACTTGTACAAAACTGGATAACCTGCAGTATTCTACAAACACTTGGCCCAACAAATGTATGACACCTCTCTCTTAAATGGCTGTGAGTACATCAATCCAAGCTATGCCCAAAACACCATATTTATAACCATCCAATACTAACCACCAATAGGATGGTTGAAAAGAAAATGGTTCAACATCCTTATTTCATCGGGCCAAGATTAGATGGTTAAGGTCATCTGATCAACTTGGCTGTGGGGCTATGCTCCCATCCACAATGGACCATGCCATTTGGACGGTCTGGATAAACGGAAGACACAAACCACCTGTACACGGGCCACCATCATCAAAAAAATGGTGGAAATGCACAAAGTAGCCTAGCCCATGCTTTTGTGAAGTAACCAACTGAACTACGAATATCTGAATTAATCAACGGAAAATGAAAGAAACTACGGGTGCTCCCTAATCATTGTAACGAGAATTTAGAACTCAAATTGCAGTTAGTTCCCTGTCAGTCCAACTTGAAAGAAAAGCAATCGCAATTTCGAGCCCAAACCCTCAACATGAATCCTAACCAAATCACCGTCCGTTTATCTCCACTTAATTGGAACTAGTTATTGCAATCCAATTCGATACTTCATCCAAACGTAGCTTGCATGTAGAATCAATGACGATATGGCAATCGGAAGAAAGGAAGGCTCTGCCTCACCACGTGATTATCCAGGCTGTCCATCCAGAAGGCTCAAACCGTAGGTGGCCCACACGGTAAGGATCTCTGACATCAGAGATTCTCGCACGTGATGAGAATCTGGACCGTTGTTCTACCACGCCTTTGTACGGAGGAGAGCCTTCTGTATGAAGGGCCCAGATCATCACTTGGTGGGCCAGAAGGAGGAGGTAGAAGATACCTGGAAATGATGAAACCCTGGCGAGTGTATTGCCGGGAAAATGGAGAGCGCGTTTTGGTTGCTTTGAGGAGATTTTTGGGAGGGAAACAATGCTCGTCGCACGAAGTGGCCTTTGTAGGTAGCGAGATTTATTAATTGATACGATGGAGGAGTATGGAAATCTGTACACACCCACTCAAACTCTACTCGCGATAGGTGTTAGGAGCCGAGGGGTGCCCACTTGTGAGGGCTGTACACGAACCGAGTTAGCTCGCTCGACTCGACTGAAAATGTTTGATTCTACTCCGTTCGAATTGAGTTCAAGCCGAGTCAAGCTACTTTTTTTAACTTAGAAAAAATTTCAAATTGAATTCGAGTTTGCCCAAACTCAACTTAACTCGAATCAAACCAAACTCAAATCAAACTCAGATTAAACTAGTTCAGTGACTCAGTTACTTTGATATTGATATTGCTCACCAAATGTTCAATGAAATGACTCAACGAAGTGTAGTTGGTGCAAAGAAAGTATGTATGCAAAACAAATACCTTTTTTTTATTATTTTTATGTTGCTTATAAAGTGTTTGATAAAATATTTGCATAACAATTATTGCTGTTTTACAGTAAGTTTGATTTTGAACGTGCAATTCATGTATTTGTGAAAACGCTGCACAGGCAAACTCAACTCAAATTGACCTGAGTTGCTGACCGAAACGAGTTGAGTCAGCCAGTCAGGCTCAAGGACCAAGGCGGCCAGTTCAAGTTGGGTCAACAAGTGGCGGAGCCGAATCAAGCTGGTTCAACTCGTGTACACCTCTTATCAATTTCCTATAACAGCCGTCAACAAAACTCTACTGGGCCGCCACATGTGTTTGTGTGACATCCATTCCGCCCATCAATTTCGCCCCCTTGGTGTAGGAGGAGAGCCTGAAAATGAAGAATGACCAATGTTCAAGTAGCTGAAACGACAGAAGCAGTAGTGTTAAAGGTGTAATTGTGCCTAAACTACTAAATGTCATGTAGTGTGTGGCCCACCTAAGCCTCCAATGGCCTAACTTTTAGGATGTCCATCCATCCTGTGGAGTGAATCTTATGAATGGATTGGATGGCATCTTCTAAAACACACTGGGCTCCACATACGATCTAAACAGTTTTAATGATGGGTAACTATTTCAAGTGGTGTGGCCCACCCAGTGTTTTAGATCAGCCTATTTTTGAGATGTGGAGTAAATCTTAGTGGGTGCACCTTAAGGATGGAGCAGATGCAAGCCCTGTCACGGTGGGCTCGACCGACACAATTGTAGAATAAATTTACTAATTTACTGCCGTAGTGCCGGTTTATTGTAGATAAAGCTGTACTGACTTAGCTCGGTTAACTTGCTCGACTCACTTGAAAGCCCCGTTCGGCTCAAATCGAACCTCAACTTGTATTGAACTCAGACCAAACTAGTTCAATGACTCATTATTTTGATATTTATGTTGCTTATCAAGTGTTCAAGGAAATGACTCAACGAAGTGTCTGGTTGTGAGAAAGATATTGATACAAAACTGATACCCTTTTTTCTTGATTTTGATATCATCCGTCGAGTATTTGATAAAATACTAGTAGAATGTTGTTTTTATTTGACACAGGGTGAGAAATTGGAGGTGAACCCTATTTGTTTGTGAAAATACTGTAGCGGCTTGATCTCGGCTTGTATTGGCTGGAGCTGCCGATTGAATTGAGCTGAGCTGGTCAGTGAAGCTTGAGGATCGAGCCAAGTCAAGTTGGAGCTAGGGTCAGCTAGGCTGAGCTGAGTTGAGTTGTGCCAAGCTCGACTCGGTTCAACTCGTGTACAGCTCTAAATTTGAAGGTGAGGGAGAAGTACGTCTAAAATCACATGAATTGGAAGAGTTCCATCTGTCTATTGGATTTTCAACCGTGCATTAGATGTCCACCAACGAGACGACTAGGATTGCCGTTCCGTGAGATTTATG
>JAJHSJ010000004.1:108240041-108356201 GCA_021015155.1 Magnolia officinalis
TTGGCGAACGATTGCTATGTTATGAAATATAATTTGGTGCCTATATTCACTTGTGATTTCGACCAAATATTAGCCTTGGTCATTTGCGTTGATCATGTTAAGATTTATTTTCATTTTTTAGGTACGCCTGCTCACTTGATGCATAAGAATCGATTACAAGAATATGCTCAAAGATTGGCTCTTCAATTCCCAGTTTACCATTCAATTAATGAAGGATTTCCCCATGCGCCGAAATTTCGCGCATCCGTAGTAGTTGATGGAGAAGAATATGAGTCAACTCAGACATTTCCACATCAAAAAGATGCTGAGCAGGATGTTGCAAAAATTGCTCTGGAGAGTATATTCAAAAGGATAAAGAATGAGGCGTATTCTTTTATCTACGAGGTGCGCATCATTTTGTTATTTGTTGACTGTTCTTTACTTATGTTTTCGATTTTATTTTAATAAATGTTTTGTTTGGAAATCTTGCTTTTTCTGAGTTGAATGTCTTCCAAATGGATATGTGTGAGTCATGGCTTAAACCATTTATTACATTTATCCTAGTCCAATAGGACATTATGATTCATAGAAAGAGGGAAGTATGAAGTAAATAGGAAATGAGAAGACAGAGAAGAAAAGTAAATTGGGAAGCTATATATAAATTGAGGGGAAGCGTGAATATACCACATGTCACATGATGTTACGCTATTGGATAACTCTTTACTGCATGTCTACGTTTTCCCCCTTGGGTCCACATTGCCTCTCTTTCTTGTTTTTGCCCCTATCTACATATGGGGAAGCATACAATGTACACTGGTTGTACCATTGTGTGGCTTACGCATTTGACCCACTCTCAAACATATTGGTAAATTAATTTAACTGCCTTTGGAAGATATATTAGCAAAGGTGTTATAAGTGGGGAAACTTAGAAACATGTGCGCTTTCAAGAATATTTATCAAGCTTTTTTTGTTGTTTTACATTCTTTTTTCTCTTTTTTTATATTTGAAGAAGTATGGTTAGGTTTTTTAGGATGTTTTTTGCTGTTAAAACATTTTGGGCACTAATTAGTAAGGACCTATCCTTTCTTCTGTATCGAAACTTGGAATAATTGATACTGATGGCAGGTAACACCCAGAAATCCTTATATTTGGACCTACTATTTTCTCTCTTTTAAATATCCATAAATTTGAATTTTACTAAGCTTAGAAAATAACAATATATATATTATAAATTCAGATAGGTTTGATGTTATTAGCTTCTCATGATTGATGGTGCCGATGTGCACATCAATCATGAGAGAGACAGAATGAACCTTTTTAAATTTCTCATTTAAAAGAATGAACTTTTTTACAATGAGAAAAAAAGAAGGAAAAAAAATTGTGCCTTTAGACCGGTGTTTTTCCTCCAATCTTTGGGAGGAGGCATAGAGTACTATCTTACTTTCTTTATTTGTTTCAGGATATGTTATTTTGCAAGTCTATCTTGACCGAATTTGCAGTCAAGATGAATTTGGAAATGCCAAAGTATAATACTCAGTCAGTAGAAAGACTATCAACCTTCGTCTCTTCTCTCATTTTCAATGGGAAATGTTACACAGGGGAAGCCCGAAAAAACAAGAAAGAGGCTGAACAGGTGGTGGCACGTACTGCTATTCTATCCTTTCTAGGTTTGTTTTATACCTTGTTGTTTTGCATAAATAACTATCTAAATCTTGCTTATTTGATTAAATTGATTACAATATTTTTAGGGAGCCACTTTTTATGCATGCCAGCCCCTTTTGACTTACATACTTTTGTATATGTATTTCAAAATTTATAGTGTAAGCCACACATATATCTCGCGTTCTAATTTAAGCATACATATATTGATGTCTTCTATAAAGTTTTATATATATATATATATATATATATATATATATATATATATATATATATATATATATATATATATATATATAAAATGACACAGATGTATCCACTACTTTAATTCCACCATGTATATTTCATAATTATTAAATCCATGTAACTTTCTACCAAAGGTCACATAAAGCCTATATATACCCCATTTGGAACATGCAAGATCTTTTATTCTCATTCTTTTTTCTTTGAGTTCCTCATGTTTCTTGAGTAGGATTAAGTACAATAGTCTATCTTCTTGATAGTGCAAACCAACGATAGACACTATCCTACTATTGAGACCAGATACAAACTCTACAAGGATTTGGGCTCGGTTAAATACTGGGGATAACACACAAAAGCTCTATTGTACCATTGGGAGGTGTAAACCGACTTCAAGAAGCGGCACTGCAACACGTCTCTGAGCCACAAATCTTCGAGTGGGCCATCCTTTTAGTTTTTGAAGGGTAACGAAGAATTTATTGAACAAGTGCCAAGCTGGCACAAAAGATTACAAACAAAGCAAAAAACTTACGTTACAATTTTCAAGGACTTAATACTCGAAGCCAAATTACCTTTCCACATATATACACACAAACACTAAGCCCATTCCAAAATGAAGGATTTAGCCCTAAAGGACACTTCCGTACCCTTGCTTGGGACATTTTGAAAGCATCTACTATTTCATGTGGGCCATCCATTGAACGGTGAAACTAACAATTACACCAATTTTACATTATGGGAATTGAATGCGTTTGTGCTATTTCAATTACAAAAATGGAAATAGGGCCTAAGCAAAGCAGAAAGGATTGGTGCATGCATCGATTCTCTTTTTATTTGATTAGAAGGTTGCCCATTAATATTTTGGGACTATTTTGTAGGTAACTCTCATACGGACACTCTTCTATCACAAATGATAAAATCAAAGATTAAACTTTACCGTGGTAAAAATGTGAAGTTTGTGGGAAACTTGGATAGCAGTTCTGGGAACCCATCAGGGAAAAGAAAAGGATCTGACATTGCCTTAGCATCTGATAAGGCACCATATTTTCAAGTGAAGAAATCAAAGCAGGAGCTATTTAGTGAAGTGGGCTTTGGAAGTAGTGGGAGAAAATGGCAAGGAAAAAACTGGAAGCACTAATCAAAGAAAAATCAATACTAACGAAAAATAGGTATGCTTTCCTAACTCTTCATTGATGTTTGATTGTATTTGTAGTCTTCTGTTAAGAATGGCAATGATCGGGTCTGGATCAGATTTGTGCACAACATTTAAAGTGCCTAGGCTCGGCCTAATGCTAGCCCTAATCTTTTAGGTGCAATCTTTTGCCCTATATGATGCACATCTTTGTTTTAGTTTCATCATTTGCTATTTTACACAAAAAGAATGCTGCTATAATATGGGAAGTAATTAATCGTCATTTGATTGCTTATATTCCTTGGCTTCACTCTTGTAGGATGCTAGATGGCAGTGTCTGAGTGTTAATTTTGCTAGGCTTTAATCTTGTAATGATGCAAAATAGACACGGGACTAATATCTACAATACCTAATCACTTGTATAATTAACATTTTGCTGAACATGTATGTCCGGGAATTATGGGATACGCAAGCTGAGGCTTTTCTCAGAACACTTTGGTTTTCAATCCTAACAGGTGATGCTGGCTCCATTATATAAACCATTGGTTGTTGTGTCCCACCATGGATGGGCTATTCCCAAATATTCCCAACAGGACAAACTGCAGCTTTCCAATTTGGCTCACAATAGACAGTTGAAATGAAAAATATCCACATTCAACTGAAAAGATACCCAGGATGGGTAGCTATTATCTTCCAGTCTACGAGATTTTGGGGGTGGGTCCAGCCATCGCAGGCAGGACAACAGATCATAGTCTGGATAATTGAAACATGGGCCCCAACTGTCTAAACTTAAATCAATAGTATAGTATGCACAGCCTCCAGTTGAGAATCATACAATTCCTCCATATTTCATGATTTAGGAAGGGGTCATGGTCTGTATTCCTCTGCAGATTTAAGTGTTCATTTGAAATTTGATGATGGTTTCAAGTATCATCTGTCCGAATCATATCACTTTCAGTCTGAAATGAAATAAGTCAGCATAGTGATACGGGACCAAAACTGACTGAAACGGGGGAGTCATACTGGTTTCAGACCTGTGGATTTAACTAAAAGATGTCCGCTTTCCGCTAAATTATAGGCAATGTAAATGCAATGGCAGGGTAAGGGTTGACAGTACATCCACATCAGTGCCATTTTGTATCTAGCAGGGAAGCAATGTGGAATCTGTGGCTGGTGCATTAGAGATATGTTAGCATCTTGTCTCCATGAGCGTCCATTGTTCGGAGTGTTAGACACTGTTGCGGGTACCAGGACCACATGCTGACTCAACTCGACAAGATTTTGAACATAGTCGTCAGGAGACTCAGCCCTGAGACTTGATACCGGCTCATTTTATTATCTTCAGAATGAAATTTCAGTAGATGTTTAGTCAAGTTTCTAATGGACTAATTATTTTGTTTCTGTTAATGCAGTAACGTTGACTGTCCGCCTTCTTTTGACACTGCACAGGCCTGCCAGCTAGTAGTATGCATGTGTTACATGTTCCTTTCCTTTTTGTTGTGGTAGCTGTTGTATATAGGGGAAAAAAACACAAAAGTATTTGAAAACGCTCCTCTGTGAGAGGGTTGGGTTCGATGCTGACTACGTTGTTTCCACAGATGAGAGGCAGATATGCCCTCTATGTTCTCTTGCTAATCACAGGTTGTTTTGTGGCCAATCTTCTTTACGCTTTTGATAGAACCATTGAATGTGGGACCACTCGTCCAGTTTTGCACTAACGGCATCATTCATCTGTTGAACAGCTCTAATCTTGAATTTCAGTAGAGACAGAGTCAAACCTGCACCTCTACCAAGATAATTAGATGTTAGTGCAAAGGATGAATGAAAAACAGTTCTGTGGGACCACGTGATTTTTTCCAAAAAAATCAATGAAAAATCATATAGTGCTTTCCGAATTCAGTGTTAACAAACAACACTTAACATTGAGCATTTTCTCAATTCCGCATTAAGTAATATTTTTCGGAGTTAACAAACAGGCCTTAAACAAAAGTAATGTGGAAAACATCAAAGCAAACAGTGGCCATAGAAACGCCCCACCATTGAAAACTCAAGTATCTGCTCCATTCAATATTATTATTATTATTTTTGGTGTGGTCCACTTGAGTTTTGAATCTGCATATTATGGCTCATGTTCTAGCATGAGTTGGCCAAAGGATGAATGGACTGGTCACACAAACAACTATCAAGCTTCAAATGAAACGATTAAAAATATTGGTCAAACTGGTGTTCGAATTTAATTATGTTATCCCCAATCAAAAGATCAACCGTTTGGATTGACTAAAGATGGATACCAACTGTGAGAATTGAAAACATGTATATTTTGTAAATATACAATCTATATTATATAATTACTTTGGTATATCATTTTTTGGCCAACAGAGAATACACGGGATGACGTAAGCCACTAAGCATTCAGTACTGAGTGACATCAAGAGCTGAAAATAAGAAAAAGTTATAAAATATAAATTGTATGAATTATATTGCAATGAATTAAAAGAATAAATAAAGATACATTTTTTAGTTTCCTCTAATGTCTCAATTGGATTTAAATTAATTTGATATGTGTAACTGTAAACAGATATAAAAGTTAGTAAAATTGATGGTTCTTAACCAATATTATTAACATATACCTATCTTAGAAGTATTAACTATACACATTACTTAAAAATAAATTTTAGTTTGCGTTGTACCTGACACTCATCAGCATACTTTCGGCCCTGATTTTGAGCTAATTATGACCAAACTTGCTTGATGATCTTGCCATTGACATTCCTAAATTTAGGAACATACAAAAGAAATGAAATAAAAATTTTCAGGAAAAAAAAAATAATTAAAAAGAAAGAAATTACCTAACTAACTTATTTATTACAATGAAACACATTCCATTCTTAATTCACATTTATATGATTTCGAATCTTTACAAACAAGATTGAGTTTAAAGACATTTGTATAACCTATTTATAGAGTTACAACTTACATTAGGGGTAAAGGAGTCATTGGAGAGTTAGACAACTACACGTGTACCTAGATGAATGATTAGGATTTATTTAAGATTAGTAGAGGAAGATGAAGGATTAGGATTTATTTAGTATTAGTGGAGTAGGAAAGTAAAGGCAGATGAGGAAAGTAAAGGTAGTTCAGGAAAGAGAAAGTATGGAAGGAAATTAGTGTCAATTTCGCAGGAAGTTCTTGCGCAAGGATTGTGTGGGGCCTCTGAGAAAGCTGCTCTGTCCATCCGTTTTGAGCTTATTTTAGGAAATGCAAGGAAAAAAAAAAAGGTGTATCCAAAACTGACCTTCATGGCTCGGAAATTTTGAACGGAGCAGATATTTTCAATGGTGGGGCGTTTTTATGGCCACTGTTTGCTTTGATGTTTTCCACGTTACTTTTGTTTAGGGCCTGTCTGTTAACTCCGAAAAATATTACTTAATGTGGATTTGAGAAACTTAAGTGGGGTCCCACAGAACCACTGACAGGACCGCCTTCCCCAGCCGCATTGGCCCGTGGATTTCCTGTTAAAGCCTTTCCCAGGAAGTTCCTGGGCTGGGATGTAAGGTGAGGTCTACCATAATGTTTATGAGAAATCCAACTTGTTCATCCATTTTCCAGCTTATTTTTGAACATGCTATAAAAAATGAGGAGGATCAGGTGGGTCATACAATATGAAACAGTGGGGAAATTAATGCCTCCAGTTGAAACCTTCCAAGGCTCCACCTTGATGTTTATATGCCATCCAAACAGTTGATAAGGTCATTTTCATTGAGCAAAAACACCAAAACTTTTGTGGCCATATAAACATTTCAACAGGGGTCACTAAATCCCCACTATTTTCTTTCTGTGGCTCATTTGAGTTTTGGATCTACCTTATTTTTAGTTGCATGTCCTAAGATAAGCTTGAAAAACGGATGGACAGGTTGAACTTCTCACAAATATCACAGTGGCCCCACCCATAATCCTTTGCAGAAACTTCCAGCCAAAGGCTTTTCGCATTAAATCCACGTCCCATGCAGCCCATTGATGCTGCCAATAATGAGTATCCGTACTGTTCATCTATTTTTCCAAGATCATTTTAATGCATTGGCCTACAAATGAGATAGATCCAAATCTCATGTGGATCACACCACTAGAAAACAGTGGTGATTGAACACACACCATTAACAACTTTCTGGGCCCACTGTAATGTTTATTTACAGTCTAACTTGTTGATTAAGTCAGAAATATGAGGGGAAAATACAAAAATTAGGTCCATCCAGAACTTTTTTGGTCCCCACGAAGCTTTTAATAGTAGGCATTAAATCACCCACTATTTCCTATGGTCTAGTCCACATGAAATTTAGATCTTCCTCATTTTTTAAAAAACGGATGAATGGTGTGGATAAAACATGTACATTATGGTGGGGCCACACAATACTGCTCAATAGCAAGGTCAGGAAGCAATCCCCATCCAGATCCAGTAGCGCATCCAGATCCAACACGCTACTGGGAAGCGGACTTCCTGCTAAAGCCCGAGGTGGGCACCATTATCTCACCATTTCTTATGGTGTGGTCTACCAGAGATCAGGATCTACTTCAATTTTGGGCCCATGCATTAAAATGAGATGGCCAAGGGGATGGATGAAGTGGATATAAAACAAATACATTATGGTGGACTCTACCATACCCAACATATCAAATACAACAAGCCTCTCATTCACTTCTCTGTTGCATCATAGCATCTTTGTAGAAGATTAAATATATATTTTTTTTTACGAATAATAATATTTAAATTTTCTATTAAATACTTTAAGTTATTTGAATTAAATGAAATGATTTTATTTTTATTTAATAAAAAATAATTTCTTCATAATGTAAAACATTTCCAAGCATGAGATGAGGTAAATGTATCAAACTAACAAATTTCACAAATTTCAGACATTTCAGATGTTTGTTAACAAACAGTTTGCTTCAAATTCAATACTTAATTTTCAGACTTGGGCAAGAGTTATCAAATAAAATTTCCCACTTCAGATTTAGACCTCTGTTCAGATTTTAGATTTAGGCTTCAGATTTCAGATTCAGGTTTTAGACTTCAGATTTAACAAACGGTGCCTAAATGATATTATGAACAGTTCCAATCTTTAGATTATTTCAATATACGGGCCATACCTAGGGTCATCAGTTACTTTGTTGCACCGTTCAACAACAGAGATTAAGGGGTTGTTTGGATGCCTGTGAATGGTTTCAAGTTGTAATTGATTTACAGGATTTATGTTTTGTTAGACTTTAAGCTGTAAATAAGCTCTAAACGATTGTCTGTGTTTTGATAGCCTATAAATTTACCCCTATCAGACCATACTAACCACACAAAGTGTTAGGATCTTTTGGATGCCATGTAAAGTGCTTTAATAGGAATTTGTTTATAGGTAATTAGATTTCAGAGGCTGATTGGATAGACATATTAAAAGTCATGTTTCAAATAATGTATTTACAGTACAAATCAGCCATCAGAATTTATTGATTTGGGTTTATCCCAATCATCTATCTTACATAAAATTTTGAAAGTCATTTAATTATTTTAAAAGATTTATCACTCCAAGCTTTATGAGTGAATACCTAAATATAAGTCGTAAATAGATTCAAGTTATTCAAGCATGCACAGACAATTGTTTCCCTGTAATCAGATTACAACTTAAAACCAAACAAAACCACATGTAAACACTTTATACCTGTAATCCAAGTACTTATAATCGGATTACAACTTATTTACTTTACAGGCATGCATCCAAACGACCCCTAAATGAGTTACATGTAAATCATTTATAACTTAACCCATTTACAGAACGACCCCTAAAGATTGGCAATGACCAATGTAGCAATCTATCAGTTCAGATGGTAGGATCTCACGCGTTGTAGCTAGGTTTAGCTTAACCTGAAGAATAATCAAAACCCTAACTAGATCATAACCGTTGAATGGTTTTCAAATTTTGCCCATGCATCAAAAATTATAATTAAAAAAAAAAAAAAAAAAAAAAAAAAAAAAAAAAAAAAAAACCTCAAATGGTAAAAAGCACCAACGACTGAAATGCATGCACAAGCATGGTGCGACGTGTGGGACCCACATGCGATGGCCCATATGCATCCCAAAGATTGACCATCATGGCAGTCGAGACAGATGTAATGGTATTTGGAGGCGGATTTGTGAGAGTGGTGGTGAAGGAAGAGGATATCTTCTCCCCCCATGACCAAAAAAAATGGCCCACCGCACAAAACCGTACTATGAGACCATCATTTGATGTAGGGCTGAGATTGAGCTGGGCAACCTGCAGAGAACCTGCAAGCATATTCAGAGCTACGGCGTATAAGAGCTCCCCCCAATTGCATCTCAGCCCCTTCTGCCCTAAAATAACATAAAACCCTAAAAAAGAGAGAGAGATGCAACAACCCTCGGAAGGAATATAAATAAGAAGAATTCGATTTGCCTCTTGTCACGACTGATATGTATGTCACCGTCACTGGGCCCATATGCAGAATGGTTCGATGATCGGAACCGTTCGCGTTGCTAATTATAGTATTAATGGCCATAAATTTTACTACGAAAGACAATATTTTCCATATGAAATTAGAAGAAAGAAAAAAAATAATTAATGGATCGCAGTCAACACTAAAATTCAAAGGTCATGATAATTATTGAAGTCTGATTATAAGAATAAAGATTTTTTTATTTCAGTAAAGAGAATATGGACGGTTCAAATGATTGTACCACCTCTTATGTGGGCCCCACTAGGTGGCGATATACGCTCGTTCATGGGTCGCGACCAAGGCAAAACAAAAATAAGAAAACACACTCGCGTGGGTGAAGGGGGCGACTTGCGGTGAAATGGGGGATCGGCTATCTTTGCATACGATCGACCCCGTTAATCAGGCGGGGATTCTCGTTGTTGGTACTTACACAAAAATTCAGGTGGGCCACACTTCAAGGAACGGTTGGATGGGATGCCCACCATTAAAACCTTCCACGTTATACTTGGGGTTCACCTTGGTGCTTATATGCCATCCAATCCATTCACCTCACGAGAACCACCACGGCGAAGGAACGCTCAAAAGAAGAGGCCATTCCAAAACTCAGGTTCTCCGTACGGCACGAATTTGTACGTTTTAGTAAAGATTTACACTGTTAGTATGGTGTGGCCCACCTGTGTTTTTGACAGGATTTATTTTTTGGATCCATGGTTAAAACGAGGTAATGTGCATGATGGACAGGATGGATCTTATGAAATATTATCCACGTGGCGCTTGGTTAGCAATTTACGCGACCAGATACCGTGCACAACTACTACTGTTTTGTACGGCATTGGATTTGACCGGAATCGGGCTTTTAATGGCCCATTTGAAGTAGGCCCAGTCTCTTTACTAACGAGCCTTCAATTTCAGGCCCAGATAGCCCATTTAAAATTACTCAGGCCTGTGCCCCATACTCGGCCCAAACCCGACCCATGTATGAATCGGGCCTCGAAATTATGCTTGGGCACGACTCAACAGCCTATGTTACATGCCCGAGTACGACCCATATGGCGGGATGACCTGGACCGTTAATAAATCCAACTTAAAGTAGGCCTGACGTATATTGTACTAGAAAGGCTGATCCGGACCGTTAATAAATCTGGCTTAAAGTAACCATGTTGAACCAGACAAGCTGATCCTGACCATTAATAAATCCAGCTTAAAGAATGACGCAGGGGAGGATGTGAGGTCGAGCACCGTCTTCCTCACGAGGATAACTATTCCAAATCCACGGAACTTTTTTGGACTCCTTGCAAAGACATTTCAAATTTACGAGGAAAGAAAGTAGAAAATAAAAATAAATTCTAATAAATTCGAAATTGATTAATGAATGAATAAAAACAAGTTCACAACCCTTTAAATAGGGGTACTAAGCAATGGAAAAGAAATCAGAATCAAACTACAACTAGAACAATTAGAATTCACGACTTACTATAAATAGTAAACTTATCATTTATAGAGGTTTTCAGCCAAAAATAGTGTCCTATTTGGCTTCACCTTTCTAAGCTCTTTTCACGTTGTACGCAACTCCTAAAGCTCAACGGATGAAGAGTTATAGTCAAACTAAAACTTACTATTTACAGTAAAAATAAAATTAAAACAGGGAATCGAACGTCGATCTAGGGGTATTTCGCAAATTCAGATTGCGCAACCCAGCATAGCGGGGTTGGTTGGCTAAAGTAGCTCGTTCTACCCAAAATCATATATCTTACGTGAGATAACTCATTCCGGATTGCAAGATACGCCCAATTTAAGGTCTGATGGTCTGGATCGTCGACCGGGCCTTTTCTGATCCATCTTGGGCATGTAACCGTCCCTGACCCGCTCTACATCAAAGAAGACCAGGTCAACTCATTTATAAACGAGCCTTCACGTTCATACCTGGCCGGCACCCTCAAATCATAGCTAGCGTCTTTAATGTTCGAGCTGGGCCATTATAATGAATTTTACAAAACGTAGGCCCTGGTCTTACCTATTCACCGGTTGGGCATCAAAACAATGCCCGAGCTCTCTCTCCATGCAGAGCATTAGGACTGGGCCGGCCAGGTTGGGCTGTCAACAGGTTGGGTTCCAGTCAGGTCCAATAGTACCCATTGGATCTTGTTGGTCCAGGTCTAGTTCTTGAACCTTGAGGTTCCCACCAAGTCTTTAGATCTTGGTCTCTCTCCATGGACGATGAGGATGGACTTACCTCGAACTTCCTTGTAGGATGATATAATTTCTTTCATCCAACTCATGTATGCTCTTTTACAGTTTATAACCACTGTTTTGAAGTCTGACCATAGTTGTTCTCTTCAAGACGTGAGGAGATCGCGTGACTTCTTTGTTATGCACACTAGAGTATTGACGGCATAGATTGTGATACATATAGAGAACTTAAAAGATTAAATGATTACAGATTTACACATGCCACAATTTTACTGCTTGAAAATCAATTATAGCATACATACGTGGGTTGTATAAACTTACATTATCACACATATGATGCATTGGAACATATGTCATGCATGTGCATTGATAAGTGCATTCTCCATGTACACCAAATCTATAGCAGGTCATTGGTTAGTAGTTCCACCTCCACTAGATGGTCCAATGATCATGTATTCATGATTGCTGGTCTCAAAATGCATTGGTTACAAGGAAATTGATCATAAATGATGGATGGATCCTTGCTCTTGCTCGGGTGCTAGACTCTCAGGAGTTTCAACAACCGGTCTGGGGTTCGAGTATCCATAGGTGGTGAAAGCCCACTACAGCGTGAGTGTGTGGGGGTGTGTGTGCGTGTGTAAAAAAAAAAAAGATCATAAATGATGGACATACTAGTTTCAATGATCCACCATAGATTTGGATCTCCTTTATTCCTCGCATCATACTCTAAAATTGAGTATGGCATAACAAATGTACGTGATTGATTTTTTATTTTGATTTTTTTTAAAGGATCATATCAGTGGCTCTACATTAGGTGTTACACCATTGAAATAAATACCCTAGTAAAACCTAATCCATTCAAGCATATAGGTTGTGGCTGATGATGTCTTTGTCTCGCCCAGCATGAAGTATATGTTTGATCCACAATGTACATCCAATTGGCCCTATTATTTCATAGCATGATATAAAAAATGAAACAGATCTAAATATCACGTGGACCACACCACATTAAAACAATACGAAATGAATACCAACCATTAAAAACATTTTAGGGCCTTTTTAATATTTATTTGATATCTAACTTTTTGGATATTTCTCTGGCAAGCTTCTAATGGTCTGATAAAGCTCGACACCAATTTCTAATTAAATTGGACCATAATTAGGTAACATCATACCACTTCACGCTACTTCACCTAAACCTAGCCTGAATAATGTGAACTAGGCTCCGGTGGAGCAAGAGGGAGCCATATGGCTGAAATTTTACCAACAACCTTGTTGTGGTCCAATGAAGCTCGACACTAATTTTCAGTTGAATTGGAGGAAATTTATGTCACGTGAGACCACTTCACTCAAACCTAGCCCGAATAATGTTAACTAGGTTCTAGTATCACAAAAGTGACCAATCTTGTCCGAAATTTTAGCGGTAAGCATGTAATGATCAAATGAAACTCAACACTAAATTTCACCCGAATCAAACGAGGATTACGTCACATCAGACCACTTCACACCACTTCACCCAAACCTAGCCCGAATAATGTGAACTAAGTTCCAGTGTCACAAAAGGGACCCATCTGGTCCAAAATTTTAGCAGTAAGCATGTAATGGTCTAATTAAGCTTGATTTCAATTTCCATCTAAATCAGACGAAGATTACATTGCATTAGACTGCTTCACCCAAACTTAGACCAAAATAATATGAACTTGGTTTTGGTGTCGCAAAAACGATCCATCTAGTCCAAATTTTTACTGGCAAGCTTCTAATAGTCTGATGAAGCATGACACCAATTTTCAGCTGAATTGGACAAATGTTAGATCACGTCAGACCACTTCACCTAAACTTAGCTTGAATAATGTGAACTCATTTCAGGGTTGTAAAAGGGACCCATTTGGTCCAAAAATTTACCAGCAAACCTATAATAGTGTGTTGAAACTCACACTAATTTCCAATCGAATTGGACGAAGATTAGGTCATGTTAGACCACTTCACCCAAACCTAGCCTGAATAATGTGAACTCAGATCCGGCCTCGCAAAAGTGACCCATCTGGGTTGTAATTTTACCGATGAGCTTGTAATGGTCCGATGAAGATCGACACCAATTTTTGGTTGAATCGAACGAAGATTAGGTCAAGTTAATCCGCATCACACCACTTCGTTCAAAGCTAACTCGAATAATATGAACTCAGTTTCGATGTCACAAAAGGGGCCCATCTGGGCTAGAATTTTACCAACAACCCTATCGTGGTCAAATGAAGCTTAATACCAATTTTCAGCCCAATTGGATGAAAATTAAGTTACGTCAGACCAATCCACACCACTCCCCCTAAACCTAGCCCGAATAATGTGAACTCGGTTCCAGTGTTGCAAAAGGGACTCATCTAATCCATAATTTTACTGACAAGCTTGTAATAGTCCAATTAAGCTCGACAACAATTTTCAGCCGAATCAGACGAATATTAGGTCACGTCAGACCACTTTACACTACTTCACCCAAACCTATTCAGAATAATGTGAACTCATTTCTGGCCTTGCAAAATAGACTCATATAGGCCAAAATTTTACCGGCAACCTTGTACTGGTCCAATGAAGTTCGACACCAATTTTCAGCTACATCGAATGAATATTATATCATATCAGACCACTTTACACAACTTTAGCCTATGTGGGCCCGTGTGAACTCGGTTTCGATCGCTCAAATATGCCCGATCATCGCCAATACTTCTCTAGCAAGCATGTCATTGTACGATTTTAATGAACACCAAATTCGAGCCGAATCGGACGAAGGTTAAGTCACATTATACCACTTAACCTCACTTCACCCCATAAACCATCTATTAATGTGAACTTAGGTTAGTCCCTCGAATCGGTTCCATTTGCCCCCATATCTCTCTACCAAGCATGTCATGGTCCAAATGAAGATGGACACCAATTTCGAGTCGAATTGGACAAAAATCAGGTCATATCATATAACTTCACCCTACTCACCCCACCAAAGCCACATACCATTTAACTCGACTGGTAGACATTTATGCACACTTTTTCGATGGGTGTGGTGCACTTAACGTTTCAATTCGTTTCATTTTTTTATTCAATATTTAATATTTTCTGCTAAAATGGATGGATGGGGTAGATGAAATACATAGATCACGGTCTAGCCATAAAAGCTTACGATTGTACCCATATAGTATTGAGTTATTGTTTACACAATCCGTACTCCTGATGTCCAACAAATTAGAAGAGGCATTGACGTTTCAAAACCAGTGTGGCCCATACGATGGTGACTAGCTTGATGTATATATTATGTATCTTTGCAGTCAATTCATTTTTCTACCACTTCCTAGAAAGTCAGGAAGATCCAATTATGAGTTGGACCATATTATGGGAAACAACGATGATCAACCATTACAAGGCCACAAAGGTTTATGAATAATCTGATAATTGCTTTTGCCCTTCTTCCACCTTATATGAACTTATCCATGAATTGGATTACAAGTAAAACCTCCATAAATATTAGTCCATCCCTTTCTAAAATTTTAATGATAAAGCATTCAATTTTCACTGTTTCATATAGTATGGTCCATTTAAGATTTGAATTTTTTTTAATTTTTCATTTCATGTACTATAATGACCTGTAGAAACATAAGGACAGAGAAGATATAGAATACGCACATCAAGGTGAGCCCCAAAGTTAGGGCCGCACATATGTGGAGCCAATGTCAATCCAAACTCATTATATCTAAAGCAGCCGCATTAGTCTCACAATATCTTTTTTTTCAAGACCCATTGTGACCATTAAAATGTAAAGACTGTATTTTAAAAAACTTAAAAGTACGAGGCAAATATAATAATCAGGTGGACTATACCAGATAGATTATTTTTAATGCTCCACACATAATCAAATGTTCATACTTCCAATGATCAAAATACTAATTAGAATAGTCATATATTTTAGCTAATGAACAAAAGGTATGTATGATAGAGGAAAGCTTGTTTGGACGCTTATGATGAAAGGATTAGATATCATGAACGACATATAAACAATAATATAAAACTGTTAGTAGAATAAGCTTAATTTACACTCATTTAACAAATGGTAATTAGGTTGTCCTCTGAAAGGGGGATGCCCATTATGAGATCTAACGTGTTGTATATATCTCATTCTCATCCGACCCACTAGCCTGCTAGGATGAAGGGACACACCTAGACTCAAAAGCAATATTTTCAAAACTTACGTAGGGCACTGCATGAATGTACGTTGCTCCCTAGATGTACATGTGTTCCACTTGAGTTTTAGATCAAGACCATTCTTCGAACTTATGGTGAAAATTAGGGGACGCTCTATAGCCACATGTACATCTTGGGTGGGCCCCACATATACGTGATCATTTTTCTGGCTGAAAGTTCAATTTTTTTAAAATAAAAAAAAAAAATCAGTTAAATCCTAATCAATTATTGCATTTGAAATATATCCAAGCTAGCTCCCGCACCGAGACCCACCTGGGTCTACTTTCATGAGATCCAACCCGTCCATCATCATTTTCACTTTAGACCCCTAAAGTCATGACCATCCACAAATCAGGTGGGCCACACCCTAGGAAAATTCGGCATGAGACGCACGCCATTCGTTTTGTGTTGGATCCACCTTCGTATATGTAATCCAATCTGATGTGCTTCATCAAGATGGCCATACTGCATGAATTCAGAGGTTTTTAGTTATAATTTTATATAGTGTGGACCACCTGAGTGTTAAATCATCCTGATTTTTTGAATCAAAGCAAGAAAAGGGGTGATATACCTGATGGACGAGTTGGATTTAATGCATGTTAAGACATTTCCCCCCACGTTCGAGAAAGTTACCCGAGTAGGTCTCTATGCGAGGTGCACGAGTCTTCCTGAGGGCATAATTATTATTTTACGCGTCCCCTTTGTTCTTGCACATGGAACTTAGGTCCACGGTCATGCGTTCACATGCTAGGTGGGCCATGGTGCATTCGTAGCCATTGATTTAAACAAAAATAAATAAATTGTGGGACACTAGGGTTCTTTTTTATTTTTTTTTTATTTTATTTTTCTGTTACATATTGATGATGGGTGCCTGAGTGGTGTCTTCTCAAATCTAAAGAGGATGTACTTCAAATGATTCTGTGGTGATTTTTCCAGCCAAGATAAAGGTGAGCCGTTTGATTATCTTGACCCATAAAGAGAAGAGTACTGTTGATTTGCTACTAGGGATCTGCAACGGCCCAAAAGATGCCACACGTGTTTGAGATTAAGGCTCTTCATTAGGCTGGTCCTATGGCCAATGTTCCTGATCAGCACTAAAAAAATGGACGGTCAGAAGAAGGAAAAGCAACCGTCTAAATCCAAGCATGCATGTGTACCCCACTTGATTAATGGGTCGATGTGGACGCGGATTTCCTGCTAAAGGCTTTGGCAGGAAGTTCCTGCGCTGGAAACCTAGGTGGGGCCCACTGTGATGTTTGTGAGAAATACACCACGTTCATTCGTTTTTCGAGATATTTTAGGACATGGGTCTAAAAATGAGCCGGATCAAATAATCAAGTTGGCCGAAAACGTGAGGATTCAACGTACACTGTTGAAATATTCGTGGAGCAGAAGAAGTTTTGAATCAGGCTAATATTTGTGTTTTCAGTTCATCTCAGTAGGAATGACGTTACAGACGATATGGATGGCATGTAAACATCACTGTCCAACCAGGGAGGTTTCAACGGTAAGGATTTCCCTACCCACCTTTTCCTTTAGTGCGGCCCACTTGAGTCTTGGATCCTTCTTATTCTTAATATCAAGTACTAAAATGAGCTCACAAAACAGATGAACGGGGTAGATTTCTCAAAAACATCACGGTGGACCCCACCTAGGTCTCCAGTCCAGTCGATGTTATTTTTATAGGCTAAAGGCACATTTAGAACGGCCTGATCAGACACTCAGGTGGCTGCACATCACGGAGCAGTGAAAATCATGCTTAAAACCTCTAAATTCACTTGGTGTGGCCCACCTGATTTTTTAGAATGCCCTGATTTTCTGGGGTCTCCTTTCATCCTTTCGGTGAGCGTCTGATAAATGGATTGGATAGCATTTACGATACATGGTAGGCCCCACAAAAATACCTTTTGGATAGCGTTTACAATACATATGTTGGGCCCACAAAAATACATAAAAGGTTTTATTGGTTGGGTGTCTCTTTCAAGATGCTCCATGTGGTATAGCCCAACTAAGCTTCAGATCATGCTAACTTTCAGCACGGTTGAATATTTATAAAGGATGATCAGCTAGATATATAGAGCGATGCTAACTCAACTAGATATGATTTTCCTTTACTAAGATGCATATCCTTATTAGCATTAGGGCTGGCAATGGATATCTATTTACTTTAACTATTTGAATAAAGAAAATTGGATTTTGATATATGTAGCCAACTATTGTATATGGTTGCCAATTTTCGTATTATCTGACTTCTAAGTAAGTTGGTTATTAATATTCTACTTGCTTGAAGTAAATCATAATTTACCCAATTAGTGATATTTTAGATAATAAAAAATTTACCAATGTATGATATGGTATGTATGATGAGGTTGATATGGTGATCATTGTTGATAAATGATTTTATCTTTTATTGAAATTATTAGGCTATTATTTATGCTATAGGATTTGTAATATAACTGGAGGGAGATCAAGATGTCGATTAGTGGAAGATTTCAAACCCATTACTAAGACACTGTAAGATTGACATCCGGGATACTCATATGTGAGGGAAATGAAGCGAAGTATAGCCATTCTAGCAATTTTATAGTTGGAGTTAGGCTGGTAGGAATTGATGGCCTTTTAAGAAGTTATAGCAAATTTGAATTCAAAGAAAAAAATGACATCCTTAGATATCTAATCAATTACTACACCTTAACGCATTTCGGGGAGAACTAGCTAGCTTTGAAAATTATCATTTGATAATGTCAGAATATAATGAACCGGCCGGACTGAATTTAGTATTGTTGTTTTTATCATCAACAAGATACCTATGCCCGTGCTACAACACATATCTCCTTATCATCGAAAGGATAAATAAATCTTCAAGAGAATGAAAAGCAAAGCCACTGCACGCATTAGGAACATGTTGCATACTACGCGCACTTTTATTTGCTAATTATAGTATGAAAATTAACTACTATTTTTTACTAGTTCATTAGGTATTTATCTACGGTAAAAATAGCACTTTAATTTTTAAAATTTTTTTTAATCAATTTTATTAATTATTTTGCTTTTTTAAGTTTTTAATTAGACATTAATTAAATATCTAATCATCTAACCATCCAACTTATATATGGCTTTTGTTATGGGTAAATCCAAACTGAGTCGCATCAAGGCTAACTCTGGCACCAAAGAGCAAGGCCTCGGACTGATAAGCTTCAAACTTGAGGTGAGCGTCCGACCCGAGGGCTCTCGTAGAGCTAAGACACTAACTTGAGACTTGGAAGAAGTCGTCACGCACCCTCCGAGTCCTCTTGTAAGAGCTCTCAGGACAACTCGAAAAGTAGGAGAAGTCATAATGCACCCGTCCAGTGTACCATCGATCCGATCCTCCCTGCCTTGCGCGACAATGATCAGCTCACTCGTAGCTTCGGATCGTCGAGCAAGATCTAAGCCGCGAGGTCGGCCCAGATGAGAGCTCGGTCAGCGATGACATTAATAGAGTAACGCACGACAGGAGTAATGCTCTGTGCACGATCTCCTGGTAACTGTCGATGACTGCACGCACGTAGTTCTCGGGTAGTGGCAATTACCGTGCCGAGATTATCAGACACGTTCAAGATGACCCTCAGCTATAAATACAGATCATTTCTACAGAAATAGGTACGCAATATCTAGCACCCTCACTCTACTCTACACTACTGATCAGACCCAGTTCCCTAGCCTGACTTTGGCATCGGACGGTCCCCTGCTTGAGCCAAGGTCTCCTTTTGTTTACTGTCTTGTATATGATCAGAGTTCGCTCCGAGCAAGCCAGGCTCGGCGGAGGGTGATCCAGGTTTTTACATCACCAACTTTAATATTTGTATTCTAGTTATATCCAATTATTTATTTTATTTTATTTTTGATAATTCTACATTCATATCCAATATTTATCCAAGTCAAATATTGAATACGGCTATTACAACATACAACCCGTATCTGACCCATTTACAAACCTAACCAGTATGTGAATGATGGAACTTGTGTGTGGTGCATCTTCATTACCAGAAAACCTCATCCAATCCTACAATGCTCGGTCAAGTACGCACGTGGGACTATTTTCCAAAGTGTCTCTGCAGATGGGCCATTGACCAATCATCACATGACCACTGTAGCTGTCCCAATGGCCCACTGAATCGAACGGCCATTGGTGGTACACGCAGCCATGTAAAAGATGGTCATCGAGAAATTCGGGGTTGTGATTTGACTTATTATATGTGAGGATGATATCGATCCAAAGCTCTTCAATCAGGATACTGATTATCTAATAATGATGTCATACACTTAATAATACTCATATAATGACACCCTAGTGATCCTCACGTGTCATGCATGATGCAAGACGGATAAGTGCAAACATGTGTATGAGAAAGAACTCACCTTGAGTGTGAAAACAAAGGCCTGTGAGATCAGAGTCATTCATCAGCTATCTATTCAACTCAAGTTTTTAGACCATGGGTTAGCCGTGTGTGTACATAAGAAATGGAAAATGAATAGAAATTGACTAGCTATTCAAGCTCTATAAGGTTGGTTAGTTTTTGGGACATGTCATCTTGATAGTGGGGACGTACTGATGAAAGGCCCATATTTAACACACGTGTGTAGTGAGAATACTCTGAATTTTTTAGAGAGAGAGAAAGAGTCACGCCTATGAAGTGAGGTAATGAAAGAAGAGCATTGGAAACTACAGCCTACTTTTAAAAAAACGTATGTAGAGAGAGAGAGATGACAATTCATTCACGCGCATGGAATGAAGCAATAAAAGAAAAAGCATTTAAAAGGCTTTTACAACACATTGAAATCGTATAAAGATTAAAGTGCCATCTTTTAAGGCTTTAGCCCCATTTAAAGTTCATTGTCGATATGAGTGCGAAAGAATCCTTTGATGAAATAAAAATCTCATTGATATTCTTACATTAAAATAAGAGGGAGTCATTGGGTGCTCTAAAAAAAAATGTGACGGATGATATACAGGCGCTCAAAAGTTACATTAGCTTGAACTAGACTGCCCAAATTGCGGGACCCATGAATAAAATTGGTGAAGAAATCTTAATCTCTCATTCATCATGATCATCATCATCATCATCAATATCTAAACCTTATCCCAGCTAATTAAGTCGGCCACCCAAATTATTTTTGTCATTTCATTCTATCAAGGGTTCTAACTCTAGTTATACCATAGGTCATCAAGTCTCCTCTTATTTAATGCGGATTGCATGATGATCACCACTGGCCTCCCTTGTGGTAGGACTCAGTGGGGCCCACCATGATGTATGCTTTTCATTCATGTCGTCTATCCATTTTGCTAGGTCATTTTAGATAAAAAGCCTCAAAATTAAAGCATATTAAAAGATTAAGTGGACCACAATGTTGCAGGCCATAGAAGTTTTGGATCAAGTTGATATTTATGTTTCCCATCATCTACGTCTGCGTGACTTTATGAACCGTTTGAATGACAAATAAATATCAATGGGCCATAGGAAGCTTTCAACAGTGAATATCATTATTTCCACAGTTAGTGTGGTGTGGTCCACTTTAATAATGCTTTAATTTAGGCTCGTGACCTAAAATGTAATGTAAAAACAGATGGACAATGTGAATAAAATACATACATCATGTTGCGGCTCACTGCCACTACAAAGGTGGGTGGTGGAAAGATTACCGTACAATCAGTATCCTCTCTTATTACCTCCATTCACGCTCTCTTAGGTCTCTCCTTGCCATTTAGAGCCTTCAATGACCCTAACCTTTGTTTATAAGAAATTTTTTTTTCCATTCCAACCGTCTATAAAATGTCTCCCAATTGTCAAGTTACAAAAATAAACATGCATCAAAACTTTTGGTTAATGATTCCTCTAATTTAGTTCCTACCATTTGATCGGTCTGATTTGAGTTACTTGTATGCTAATTAGATAATTTCTTAGTGCATGTGTACCAACTGTCAGAGTCTGGCAGAGTACCGAAGTTATTCTCCAAAAAGAAGGGTCCCATTCTCCAGCCCAAAAAACGAAGCACTCTACCATAAAACGACAATTTCAGATGGTCTAAGGTTACAACTGTAGTCAAAGAAATTTCACTTTTTCAAAGCTTTTTAAACACATGCAATTGATAGTGGGAATGGGGTCCCTTTTTCTCACCATAAAGTATTCACACGCGTGTGCACGGGAGCACGTGTGCCTGCACGGAGACGTTGTACGTGTTTTCCTACGTTTAAGCGATACTAACTGTTGATTAATGGACCACATTATGAGTGGACCATTCTGCCGTAGAATCTCCCTAATTAGAGAATCTTATTGGAAAATCCAGCTCGTGCGTGGCTGGGATGTTCCATAGGAGAACATGGGCCATTCACAATGTGAGCTGTCGGATGGATGAACGGTGTAGAATTATAGAAACCTCCAGCCCACAGCCTCAGTTCGTACAACGAGGCCAGATCCACTACAAAGCTTTGTACAGTATAAGCTTAATTACATGCCACCCACTTTTTTGGTCCCACTGTGATGTGTGCATCATGACATCCAATCCGTCCATCGTGTGAGTCCCCTCATGCTCTCCTTTTTGTCTGAAAGAAACATGAACATACAAATCTCAGGTAGGCCACACCATTCAAAATAAAGACTAATACCTCTAAAAACACGTGTGGCAGCCCACCTGAATTTTTGGAATGGCCTGTTTTGTGGGCCCAACTGATTTTAACCCAAGAGAACAAAGCACTGTAGCTACCTGTTGGAAAGATCTGATCTCGCACAAGTGTTTCACATTGGCACGTGTGCCGGCAAGTGGATGGGCAGGCCTCTCGCACGAGTGTGGAATTAGCAAAACCCCAGTCAAAAGGTTCGAACTTCCATTCCTTTACATCCAAACGCATAAAAATCGGCATTTTCCAAGTCTCTGTCAGTAAATACAGAGGAATTACCGTGCCATGTAAATTGATGAATTTTTTGTCTCTTGTGCGGCTAGTTTCGAATTTAGAACCGACCAAATGCAGGCTGCTGTACCGCAACTAGTGGTACCATACCATCTTTCCCGCTAATTTGATAATTCTGTAGGAAATCAGTACCATGAAAACGGTAGACCCCACTATGAATATATCCATTATTTAAAATCAGCATAATGAATTTGTTAAGTGGGCTACAGTTGTACTATAAGTCGTACTATTAATGGTACATTGATTGAAATAACGTGGCACAAATGATCAGTGGAAAGATCTGAATTTTTTCTTAGAAGATCTACATGGTGGTATGTATCTTTTCATAGTACTGATTTTCTGAAAAAAGAGGCAAGTTAGTGGAAAAGATGACACGGTACCACAGTTTGTGGTACCTTGCTTGTATTGAGAAGTTATCTTTTCGGTTTCCAGTATACACGCGTTTCAATTCTAACAAGTGGGACGCATCATCCAGTAATCGAGACCATTGGTTATTGATTTCCACATTGAAAGGAGCATTTCCCAGAGTGTCCCAGCTTTGAAGATTCCAGTTTACGAATATTAGGACCTTTTTATTAGTTGATTATTGTCTTTCTCTTTTTAACCGTGCACCTTTAGGCCGCAAATTCAATGGTTAGGGTCTATCCACGGTGGAACCCGACGTACCACTTGCCAGATTAAAGAACCTGTTTACACTGTGCAAAGGTGCGGGCTACTTGCAAAAGTGGGTTTTTTGATACTCGGGCAGAGTAAGGTGGCCCATACGCACTCAAAAATGGTATGCCAAGTTATACCTGTTACTCATAAAACAAAACGTCCGGATGATTGATTGAATGATACTGACATCTGATTAATTGACGTTTGTTGGTAGAGCTTAGGACGGTCCACTTAACTTCATCTTAACGTCCACTGGATGTCCGCCAATCGGCCAGTTACTGTAGTAGTTCTCTCATTACACCTATTTTCGGCTCCCATATGTGGATCAATGAAAATTTGTCACGTGTCATTATTCGAGGTTCAATGATACTGACTAAATTGCATTCAAATATATTTTTTGCTAGTATTACTTTCCTTATACAAATTTCATTATTAATGCGGCAACACAAAATGTATGCATACTTTTAAGAAAATGAATTTATGAATAACACATAGCCCTAATCTAAATGACACGTTACCAAGGGAGCGTATATAATAACTCTAAGAAAGATCCATTGAGGAAAAGGTCCTAGCTACGGTTGTCGATGAGCTGGACTTGAGCATATTAAAATTAAAATTTTGAATAGATCCGACCCGAAATAGTTCAAAATTGAGGCCAATGCCAACCCTAGCCCATTAGCAGCCATAATCCTATCATGGATCTAGCTATGATATATTCAGTTCGGTCTCTCACAATACTTACAAAATATAAGATCTTATGGATGTTTGAAGTCATTACGTAATTACAAGATGGGACTATTATCCGAGTAGATTGGTTGCGATATTGCTCCAAATTGAGAAAGGATTGACACCAATAGATTGAGCTCATGTTCACACATCAATCGAAACCAAAGAGAATGGGAGACCAGGATTTGGTAGATCCAATCCCACCAATTCTATGATCAAAAGGGTGGAAATAACATTGATGAGGTCATCCAAATGCAACAATAACCTGATTGATTTGAGATCCGGGATGAATAGTAGAGAAGGCTTTAATTGAGCCTAAATCTAGATGCAATCGTGTCCTAAAGATCTCCAATAGATGAGCGTCGATGTAAAAGTTATTATCTAAAAATTAACAAATTCAAATTTATGAAGATCTCCCTATTTGAAATGCAAGCCATAGCCAAAAATGATCCTACACCATTAATTAGGAACCCATTAAAGGTTTTGACACCTCAACAACCTATAAAAGGGGCACACAATGAAAAACTCGAGGCCCACATGAAATACAATATACCGTTGCTTTGCTTTTATTCTAATATAGCTTAATTTATCTTAGTCCTAGTACAAATTGTTATTATTTAGTGACATCGCTATAGTACCGTATAAATGGATTAAATGCCTGTAACCGTGCTTTGTTGGATCTCGATTAACTAAGTCCTTACTTAAAATATCAAAATCTTTAGTTACATTATATTAACCATCCACATCGATCATTTTTTCATACAAATCAATTAGGTATTTATCTTTTTCTTTAAAAAATAAATAAATATATAAATAATCTCTAACTTATTTGATACTCTGTCAATTAGAATAAACTTCACTAATATATTGTTAAAATCAACATTGCCACACTCTTTTTTTGTTCATTTTTATTCTTTTAAGAAATATGTTAGTAGTGATTATTAGTGAAATAACAACTCCTTAGACATAAGGTAAAAGAATCCATTAAGAGGGTCCTTACTCTTGCTCCAGTGGTAGACTGTAACATCCTGGATTTTCACTGTTTCGGATTTCCAAAAATTCTTGATTTTTTTTTAATTAACTTATACTATCACGTACTGACCATTAGCACTCAATGTTAGCTTATACACGAGTTAATTAATCCAAGATTAGCCCAATTTAATAGACCAGACACGCCGTGATAAGGCCTGGTGCAGGCCACCAAGCCAGATGGCCCGTTTACACTTAACAACAGCCCGTGTGGGCCACCCAACGACCGAGAAGGGTCAGAAAAATCTAAAACTTTAGAAAATCATAGATCTCACTGGGCTTGTGGTCCATCGCGGACTGCGGACCCAGTGGACACCCAGAAGTACCATCTGGCGCTTGCCCAATGCACCCCACCAATGCCAGATTAAAATCTGGCACTGACAAAAGAAACTAAGACTCCGGGCCTTCCAGCCGTCGGATTTATTCCAAATTTACGGTGATGGTTTAATGTATTTTTCAACGCCTGCCCAACAAATCTGGGCCCCGATCGTGGCACGATGACCGTTGATCGTAAATCAGACCCGTGCGATCAAACCCCATATCCGATCGCTCCCAAATTTTGCATGGCCCTTCATCGGGCCATGGATCACCTACCCTATAAATTTTATGGCCAGAGGGCCACCAGAAATGCCCCGTCAATCAGAATGGCCCCAAAATGGCCACTTAAAGGTCGGAAACGCTTGCTCAGATCATAAATCCGTCCATCCGTTCGCCCTAAAATTTTGCATGGACCCTAGTCAAGCCATAAGACACCTACCCACCAAAAATGGCGGCTTGGGGGCGTCAAGGCCACCCCAACTTCAATAGAGAGCCCTAGAAGGCTAGTTTGGGAAATTATGGAAACTTAAGTGATTTGTGTCGTCCACTCTTACGCCAAGTTGAGGATTTCGTACCGTCGGTTTACGACCAAACTTTACCCGTGGATTAAGGATATTTCTCCGCTCACATCCGTATAGCCGCGGCCCCGATCGACCATCGGTGACCGTTGGACAGACTTCTAATCATATCTGTCGATCGGCGCGTCGAAATGGTGGGCCGATTGTGTCCATACGTAGATCATCATTAGGACTAACTATCCTACGGTGTATATCGACTAGTACACCTCATAGGTTAGAAAAACCCTCCTATAGGGTTAGTATAGTAAAGACCCAACACTTGGGGCCAATTGCACCAAAACTGGCACTATATAAAGGCTTTATTTGGGCACCCCCTCTCCCCATACGATTTTGCCCTAGAGAAGGGAGGGAGAGAAGAAGAAAGGGGAGAAAGAAGAAAGGAAGGAGAGAGGAAGGGAGAGTGAAGAAAGAAGAGCAAGGTGGGCCCAAGGAAATCAAACCCCCACAACTCCCTACATCTTCTCAAAGGAGGATTCCTCATCTACAACCACCCTTTTCACTTCATTGATCATGTAGGTAAGATCCACCACCCATTTTCGTTGAAACCCTTGTGATGAGGAGAGATTTATTTAGGATTCTAACATATAAATGTTGCTTTAGGGATTCCGGTCGATCGGCACCGGGTTCGGCATTCCTAGGTCATTTTCCAAGCCTTCAACGACTCGAAGGTGCGGACTATTGCTCTTAGGTGGCCTAGCACCAATTTTAATATATATTTAATGATTTTGGTTGCTTGGATGCTAGGTTAGGAGTATCTAGAGGAACCTTAGGATTTGTATGTACGTTAAAATTGTATGTTTGGCTTGCATGATGTTGTCTTGTTCCTTACATGATTGGTGTATGGATGTTTGTATGCTCAAGCCTTGTTGATTTCTCCATATATTATTGCTTCATAGTATGTATGTTTTCATCACTCTTATGCATGGGATTTCTCAAGATGGAGGAAGTGCTAACTTCCTCACAAACCCACACGACTCACACGCACTTTACTTCATGACCTCTTGCTAGGAATATTTGATTCATATGACTGAGATGTATGAAATATGATGTTGATATGTTGGTTGATAGCTAGTATAGTTGGCTTGTTATGGATCACCCCCACGCCTTTGGGTTGGTCAGGAACACGAGGAGAGATGGTAGTCCCATCGGTTGGACTATGCTAGGGCTAGACCAGTGGGTTTGGGCGGGTGTGTTCGGGTGGCTGTAGTTTGACTACATGGGTCTCTTGTGCCCGATGTCACTTGTCTCACGCTCGCCTGACTCATGCGGTCTAGCCTACTACCTGATCAACCCTGTTTGTTAACCCTGTTCGCTCACATATGTATGGAACCTAAAACACCTTATAACCATTGTGGCCCATTGATAACTAGATTGTAATTGGTCCACAGTCTCGTGAGCCGGGCATGGTGGAATGGGACACTATGTCCGAGCTGTCGGCCTACGCTGGGGTACCGCGCCTCCCCGTAGTGACCGCGAACGATCCCTTCCTTTCGGCACTCCTCATGTGCTTGGTGTCGGGGATGAGGAACCCGACGGGATCACGGATCGCGAGGTCTCGGCCTCACGCGTTGATGGGGTCTTGGCCTCGCAACCAGCTTAGGGCATTGATACGTAGGGTGAATCAGAATCCTCAACCTGCTGGATGAATGGACTTAACTAATAACTCGGCTAACACGATCGCATTGCACGCATTAGTTAGGGTGGCGACTCGGAAGTCGAGGTCGCTCTGAGGGAGTGCTGTCATATGCGATCGTTAGATGGAGTCGCTTGAGGGAGTGTTGTGGCGAGGGCATGCATCATATCATCCCGCATGCACGCATTTTAAATAAGAGTTATTAGGTATTGATGATTGTCTGTTTTTCATTAAGTTCATATTACAATTGATGCCTGTTGTAACTTGAGACCAATAGTTCACACTGAGTTGATCACTCACTCCCACTCTGGGACGGTGTTTTAAAACACCAACCAGACCCATTCATAGATGCAGGTGACTCAGGGCATGAGGAGCCTGGCGATGCGAGCTTGGACGAGGAGGACGGGCTCTCCTAATTGCAGCTGATGGGCGTCTCTTCATCGGCTTGATCGGGCTGGATTTGGATTTGCTGAGTCGCGGGCTCAGCTTTATTCTTTTTGGACATAGCTTTCTTTTGTTGTTTTGTTGGGCAATGCCTCGGGCGACCCTTTATAATTTTTGGACCTGGTATATGTGTGAGATATCCTTCATTTCAGTAGACTGGTGTGATTGTGCTTCGTGCCTCAGGTAATTCCAAATTGCGCAGTTAAATTTGATTAATCTTAAAAACCATAAATGCATGATAAGTGACACTCGGGAACTCGGGAGTCGAGTCGATGCACGACCCCCGATTTTCCGGGGCATTACATAGACTCTCTGGAGTTTCAACACCTGGTCAAGGGTTCGAGCATCCATAAGTGGTAAAATCCCACTACAGTGTGAGTGTGTGGTGTGTGTGTGCTGTTGAAAATAAGTCTTAAATCTGTTTTGCTTTTACCGTGCTCGACCGGTCGTGGGTCAGCTACGACCAATCGAGGGAGATACACGACTAGTCGTGCACTGTACGACTCAAAGTCCAGCGAGCTCAAGTTTTTTGGGTCCGTGGAGCTCGATCGGTCGAAGGGATGGCTCGACCGGTCGTAGGGGTCCTTCGATTGCTCGTAGCCTCGGCTCGACCAGTCGTAGTTACGCAGATTCGTTTCTGAATCCGATGCGGACTGCGGAAATTTGAGTCGTCTTTCGCAAGGGTGCGAAAGGGGGAGTTGCTTAAACTATAAATAGGTGTTCCTAGGGCTTTTCTAGGTATGAGAAATAATTCTAAGGCTTTCTAAAAAGGGGTTTTATGGAAATCAAAGGGTGTAGCAAGGGTGAGATTCGAAGTTGTTCGAATCGGGTAAGTCCTCTCTCTTTGTAATTTCTATTTTCATAGTAGAGATCTATCGCTTTTTGCCGTAGTTTTCTTCCGGAAGAGTTTTCCATGTTAAATTTGTGTGTTCTCTTGTGTGTGCTTGGTGCCATTGAATTATTATCCTAGATTTAGATCTGTGTGATTCCGCAGGCCAAAAATTTCAACATGTGCGTGTGCCAAAAAAACAAAAAACCCAAAGCGTAACATGATCCATATCCAACAGCTACAGTCCAGACACATCATATTATTCAATGAGGAGCCCTTGGGTGGTTTCAAATAGATGTGGGCCCATGTGGTGTATGTATTATATCTAACTTGTTATACATCGAATGAAGATCATAAGGTTAAAATCAGCTCAATCCAAAACTCTGATGGGCTATAACACAGCGAATGTGGGAGAAGGCTCTCACCCTTGCTTTGAGTGGGGCCCACTTAAGTTGCATAACGGCTCGATTTTTATCCTAGCCCTTCATCTAACCTAGATGAAGGGCTTAGCAGCCTGCATTTCTATAAATGACATAATAGTCTGACACGTGTGGTGTGATCGCTCAAGTGGACCACACCACAGGATACAATTGGGATAATGATGTCTACTGTTCAAATCTCTCTGGGGCCCACAATGATATTTATTTTTCATATAACCTGATGGTAAGGTCACAAAGACATGAATGAAAGGAAAAAATAAATACAAGATTGCCTATGACCCCGGTCACAGAGATATTAGATATACATGTGCATTTCTCTGTGCCCAGGTCTATATGGGGCCCACGGAGATGTACTTAACAAATCCACTCCGTCCATATGTTTTGAAAGAACATAATAGGACAAAGTTAAAAAATTAGGCAGATTCAAAACTCAGATGGGCCACACCAATGAAACAGTGGGAACAAAAAAGTCCTCCGTTGAAACATTTCTGGATCTGACCATGATGTTTATCTTCCATCCAAACCGTTCATAGGTTTATTACCACTCAGATAAACTGTAGCGACAAATATCATTCTGATACAAAACTTCTGTCACACCCAGGCATTCAATCCCACTGTTTCGTGTGGTATGGTCCACACGAGTATTGGATCTACCTGATTTTTATAATAATATCCTATTATTGTCTTTTCAAAACAGATGAACGGAGTGGATTTGTCAAATATATCTCTGTAAGCCCCACACAGCCCCGGCACAAGAATATTACTGTGCCCGGGGTCACCGGGAATCCACTTCCGTTACGCGATATATCTTATCTTACAACGGAGAGAGGTGCACAGCATACCACGTGTCAAGATCATGGTCACAGTACATTCGAACTGTCCACAGCTAACGGTTGTGAATAAATCCGAAACACGTGATAGCACCAGCTTTGTTTTTGGCATATGTGTGGCATTTCTCTTGCAAGCTAGCCTTCGGGACTGCCACATTTATTTTTTTTAAGGGACACTTGCACCATACTTCGACAAGGTAGGATATTAATTTCCAAGGAATAACAGGATCTCTGGCCCAATAAATGCACGGTATAATCAGGTTTTCAGTTGGACGACTTAAGCCCGTGGTCCCAGCATGGATGGACGATGCATGGAAATCCTCCTAAGCACAGAAGATCCTAGCCGTTAATCTTAGGTATCAATTGAACATGGAACATACATGAAAAAGTATTTTTTACTACTCTTATTCAAGAGGACTTTTTAGGTTATTTACATGCGTGTAACAGTTACTTTAAGATGCTGGAGCATGTTCACCTAACTCGACGGACTCAGTCCAAGCAGGAGCTCTATGGGGCCATCATGATATGTGAGTTTTATCCATGCTGTTCATCCATTTTTCCAGATCATTTTTAGGTATGAACCCAAAAATGAGGCAGATCCAACGGTCAAGTGGACCACACCTGTGGAAGCAGCTATGATCACGTTCCCCACCAATGAAACCTTCCTGTGGCCCACTGTGATGTTTATTTTCCATCCAAACTGTTCATAAGGTCACACAAACTTGGATGAAGGTAAAACACAAATGTCAGATTAATTTAAAACTTATGTGGTTCCCAAGAGGTTTTTCATGGTGGGCATTCAATCCCCACTGTGTGGTCCACCTGAACCTTAGATCTGCCACATTTTTTTGATTAATATTCTAAAATTATCTGAGAAAATGGATGAACGGCGTGGATAAAACCCATACATCACGGTGGGGCCCATAGAGCCCTGCATGAGCCAGGACGCAGTCCATTTCCATGGACGTCCAACCAAAAACTTCCAAATTCACTTGGGAATCCATCTGATGGTTAGACCAGTCTTATTTTCCGGACATCCCACCTTATCAATGGTCCAACCCTTTTGGACGGAGCAGATACCGTGCCAAAATTAAAACAGGCAACCCTTCGGACAGATTGGATTCCATGTGAAAAACACAGAAGACCCTGCAAGCCGTCCTTTTCTACCAACGATGCAAAGGAGCCAACCTCTTTAATCTATAGGCGACAAATCAAAAGGTCAAGATTGTCCCTACAATGAATCCTATGGTCTACATAATAAGACAAATACATCAACGGTCCAGATTAAAATGTAAAAGGTCCGGAAAATGGTTGCTTGTAAGGCAATTTTGGGAGGATCTACCATCCATGGTAGGTCTCAACGGACAAATGATAATCCGGTCTGAATTACCAAACTCTGGGCCAGAGGCTGTTAGAAAGTAACACAAGATTAGCCGTTGTAGGGCCCAAAATGCAAATTTTAAAACTTTTGCGTGTAGCAATCCAAAGGAAGTGGAGCCAAAGGCACTTTGATTTGGAGAAAAGTCACCTTCAATGCAGCTCACGTAGCCCATGTGATGTGCTCCCAAAGTCACATCTTCGACTTGTGATAGTTCACCACCATTTTAAAAATGCAGGTGACTCCATCATGCACGTGGCATAGTTTTATGGGTTATCCAAACTATGAATGGATTGTAACTAAAAATGGTACATTGGAAAGATCATGATGATAGTAAGCATCTGATTTTGTCCTTGAAATTTGGAACATTTAGATTGTTAGTTTTTTTTAAATAGCATTTGATTTTATAAGTACAGTACATCCACAGCGTGTTTCGATGGCTGAAATGGAGGCCGTGTGAGTGAGGATGATGAGACAACAACACTCAAAATAATAGCAGTAAACCATCACAGACGTCTACCTTCCCCTAAAATGTCTGTTTCTTTTATTGAGTCTTGAATGGGAGCAACTCAAGTGAGGGGATAGACGATGTGTCCGGAAGTGGATTCTATGAGCCCCTAATGGGCTAGATTTGAGTGGTCCAACTGAGTGTCATGTCAATTAAGTATGTACTCAAGATCGAACAACTTTCAAACAAACTTCATTTGTATTCATCTTTAACCGTAGCAAGTGGCCCAATCAAATCTTGTTATATTAAGCATTATTGAGATACCATATGTTTTTTTTTTTTTTGCCATTCATCAAATATGATAATGCGAACACCTTGCCCAAATGAGAGTAACTATTCCATGGACTCTAGCTATACTTCAAAATTGATCTCTAAATTGATTCAACAAAGCTTCAAGTTTCTAAATGAATTGGATGGAAAGAATCCTCCGAATCTCACGGAATTAACCGATAGAACTGATTGGTGGATTAAGGCCCCGACATATCATTATCTCAATCGATCATCCAAACCTTCTGAAACCTAATCACTCCCCACTACTAAAGTCAGCCTCCAATCAACCTTTAAATAAAAAAAACATTCAAAATCCAAATGGGTAGAATGAAAATGAACCCAGCACCTCCTGAAATTGACAGACAAATCCCATCCACAATTCCAAAAGCTAATAGATTAGATCCCCAGCAATCATTTGGGCCCTCCAAACCATGAATACTCTCTGAATAATGGCAAATTGAACGAAGAATTGGTCAGAGCAAACCAATAATCATCGACCCAAAAAAGCTATTACGAATTGTGTTGCTATCGTTTATCACTAATAAGTGCAAAAACACAGTAGTAGACTTGTCACTCTACCAACCGTCATAAAATGACACATTTTAGGGGGCGGAGAGGAAGAGCAATCGAATAATAGAAAGTAGAGGTGTACACAAGTTTAATCGAGTTGAGCTAGGCACAGCTCGACTTGGCTCTGCCAGTTGCTGACCCCAGCTCGAACTTGGCTCGGCTCGGTCGTCGAGCCTGATTGGCCAGCTCGGCTTGGTCCAATCGGCAGCTTAGGCCAATTCAAGCCAAGTTCAAGCCAAGATCGAGCTGAGTTCGCCTATGCAGTATTTTCACAAACACATGGATTGTACCTTCAAAATCTCACTGTATGTAAAACAATAGCAATGGTTGTACAAGTATTTCATCAAACACCTTCTAAGCAACATAAAAATCAAAAAAATATAGGGGTATTTGTTTCATATACATACCTTCCTTGCCACTAGCCACACTTCGTTGAGTCATTTCATTAAACACTTGGTGAGCAACATCGATATCAAAGTAACTGAGTCATCGAACTAGTTCGATCCAAGTCGAGTCGAGCTCGGGCAAGCACGAATCTGGTTTGAAATTTTTTCGAGTTCAAAAAAGCTTCTCAAACTCAGCTTCGAATCAAGCTTTTTCGAGTTAAGCCGAGCAAGCTAACTCAATTCGTGTACAGTCCTAATAAAAAGCATGAGTGCTTATAGGGAGTAAATGAGTTTCAGAAGAGGTATACAGTATGAGATTCAGTAGAATTCAGAAATTCCCAAACATCATTGATAGGTTGCTCAATTTAAGAAAGAAAACAAAGAAGAGCCAGCCAACGAAAGAAGCCACTAAAACTCGAAGTAGGGTTGAAATCAAGGATATTTGACCATTTATTTTGTAGAAAAAAGGTTTATAATCTCTCATTTTACTTTTCACTTTCTAATTCAAATTACATTCTACTTCACATATACTGCCTACACTTACAATGCTCTCTTTTCTTATGTCTTTATTCTACAATATTTTCTCTTCCGAGCCATTAGCTCTATTAAGCAAAGTTAAATTATATTTTTATTTGCATGCCCTAGCTAATAACTCCATGAAGCAAGGATAGATTACGATTTAATTTATTTGTCCCGAAATGCTGACTCTCCAAAATGAGTGGTTAACCTTTTCTTTATAACCTGTCCTAAGCTCATAAGTTTCACAAAACAAGGCCAAATGTATCAACGCCAACATTCTAGCATACCGTTGGAATATTTAAAAAAAAAAAAAAAAAACTTAAAATTCAGTGAAATAAAAAACCAGTTGAATCCCTTAAAATCTATAGTTGCAAACCAACTAAAGGAGTACTTGTTACCTCAGAAAATTTTATAATCCTTAAACTCATAAGTAATTATAAAATTTCTAAGTAATTATAGATTTTAAGCTTCACTAAACTAGTGGTAACTCGAAAACTACTTAGATTTATTTCAATCGATGCCATGCATCTACTGCATAACCATCAAATAACAAAACTCAAAAGGTGAGGCACTGCTCATACCAAATGTTCACAAATATATTATAAAAATGTCATGAACAAAAAATAAAATTAATCTAAGCTTCACAACAAAAATAAATAAAAGAACAGCCCTTTACAATAACAAAAAGTTTGTACACATGTGACTCTAATAATGAATTAAGTTTTATCACCTTTGTATTTGTACATGATATCTTTATGTCGGCCTGGTTTCGACATAGATGTGCCATCTGCTTGGATCTTGGACACGTGTTCCGCCCTTTTAGATGAGGGCCCTCATCGAATCTAAGCCCCTGTCTGTTTTTCACTGAATAAAGATAGAATACAGACGTGCAAGGGTAGAAATTTTTCATGTGACCAAAATACCCTCCAGGTGAAAATGGCATTCCCCGGGAAGTAAGAAATAATCATAGCCTTTAGGTCGTCTCTCTATTTCTTTACTAACTTATCGAGTGGAGTATGGGTTTGCATCTTAATTTAAAGAAAAAGCACCTCTAACTGTTGCACAAGGCAAGATAAATGGCCCACTGGTGCGCATATCCATTGATCTAGACCGTCCGATTCAAATGTCAAAGCCCAGAAACTGAAACCGTTGGACTCTCTCTCTCTCATCGATTTCATCCGGCTGTTCATAACCGTACGATTGATGGACCACTTTTAAGATGTGACATGTCCTAAAATCCTCACTGTACAAATTGTCGTAATCATCTAATGGATGTGCTTGTATGTAATATGTACGTTGTTTCCCATAGTCGTCTAAAAGAACGCTACTGAATAGAGGAAATAGGATCTGAACTAGTCAGTTGGACGGTCCTGATCATGCGATGATGCCTCCAATTCAGACAAAAATGCACGGGTTATATAAGGCCTGAACTTGTAACGCCACGTCAGATAGATCAACCATTAGACAGGTGTACATTTGATGGCCATCAGTTGGATATTCAACGGTTGATCTGTGTTCCATTTGTCTGGTAGATGAGATTTGGACCGTTGGAATCACAATCTGATAACCTGTGGGATGTATACACCGTAGAATGGCCAATTTCTAAATCATTCGAGCAGATGATAAGGATCGTTTTGTCACTGTTTTTCATGAGAAAAACTTTGGTACTCTGGCAGAGTGCGATGGATGATACGCAGGCATTAGAATTTTCTTATAAGTTGTATCCATGGCAGACAGGTAAGGCAACTTAAACAGTTCAAATTAGATTTCCCAGTTTAGATGCATCATACTTAAATTATATTTATTTGGTTGTCAGATCAAATCGGTGGAAATTTATTGGACGGTTAGAAATGAAAATATCTGGCAGTCCTATTTCAACAAACGTCCACTAATCAGAGTTAGAATGGATTTTTGGACTGTGACTTAGCTACGGTTGGTTCCACAATTCAGCCTGTTTTACTTGAGTTAATGTACGTCATATATAGAATTTCTTAGTGCCTGTGTACCAAGCGTCATACGTTATCAGAATATGATATAATTCCTCATTTTTTCGTACATCCTAATAGGCCAGCAGACTGGCAGGCAGGCAGGCATCCATCCTTATCTTGGGTGGGCGCTGATGGGATACGTAGCCAAATTGCTACCGAAATGACGTCATCAAGCTCTGTGGACCCCACCATGATGTATGTATTGTACCCATACCGTTTAGCCATTTTTAGCTATCATTTTATGGCATTAAAAAGAGAATGAGATAGATCTAAAGTTCAAGCGGACCCACTATAGAAAATAGTGGGGACAATGACATTCCCCGATCAAAATTTCTTACGTGCCATGGTAGCTTCCAATCAAGCTGATATTTTTGTTTTCACTTCATTTACCTCTGTGTTAACTTATGAATCGGTTGGATATCAAAAATACATCCATGGGCCCTATAAATGTTTCAACGGTGGGTGTGACTGCTCCCACTATTTTTTGTGCTGGATCCACTTAAAATTTAGATTTATCTCATTCTCTTTGTAACACCGTAAAATGATTCCTAAAATAGTTTTACGGTTTTGGATACAATACATGCACCATGGTGAGGTCAACGTAGCTTGGTGGCGTCACTTCAGTAGCAATATGGCTATATGGCTACTTACCTTGTCAGTATCCAATCCGCTCCCTCTTGAGCGCGGCGCAGGCCTCACCCACGACGGTCCGGCCCTTACCTGGGCCCACCTTGATACATATCCATGCCATTTTTTCGGATCATTTTATGGCATGAGCTCAAAATTAAAATTTTCAAATCTCAAATGAACGGATACAGTTGACAGCGATGGTGACTGACCGTTAAAAAATTATTGCGGACAGCAAAAGCTTTGGATCACGCTGATTCATCCCCGTTTTTGTGACCTTATCAACAGGTTACGATGGAAAATAAACATTTTGAAAACATTACGGTAGGCCATAGGAGTTTTTAATGGTGGGATTTTAATCACCACTGCTTCCTATATTATAGCCCATCCCAGATTTGGATCTGATTCGTTTTTCAGGCCATTCACTGAAATAATCTGTTAAAATGGATGGACGGCGTGGATATATAATACCTACATTAAGGTGGGGCCACATTAAGGGCCGCACCGTCTTGGGCGAGGCCAACGCTATACCTAATCTCCTCCCACCTTACTGTATCCCAGTGTGGCGTAGCAGTAGCCTATAATGATAAGAACGGTACTCGAGGGAGTAACGGACCAAATCCTGATCTTCCCTCGTGTGCCAGTGTGCCATTGCGTGGCAATGGGTCTGTAGCATCTGTATCGTTCATCTTGTGGGCCTCATGATATGCATCCCTTATCCAAAAATAGTTGATACGGTACTCACGTGGTCCAACGTGTATATGGAAATTTAAAATTTAAAAAAAAAAAAAAAAAAAAAAAAAGAAGAAGAAGAAGAAGAAGAAGGCAAATTTGGACATTTCAATGTACAATTTCAGTCAGGATAATTTTTGGTCCAAGGAACGTGAACGGTCGGGATCTTTTATAAAATATCCACATTAACACGTTTGGGGAGAATAGGATTCTGAAGCTACTCGAAGCTACTCGCATTGAGTTGCCTCGTGAGAGTAAAAGTCCTTCCATCTCGGATAGATAATGGAGCTGCGCTCCCGCACGTGTCCTTCCTATCTTGTACGCGGCACACGTGGGAAAGATCATAGTGGTTCATCTAACTGGCCCCACAAAATAACCAAACAAATTATCATAGAGCCACACGTGTATCAAAATTTGCCTAGCTAAGGTAAACTAATAAGCGGCCAATACGCATGTGTGGTCCACATGATAATCAGATCGTCCTAATTTTGAGACGAGATCAGCATAGAAGGACCCGCTGATGAGCTGCGTGGGTTTCGCACACGTACGCTAAGTTGCCACGTGCCGAAGAGCGTGCCAAAAAGCTCGTACGGTGTCCTGCATTTATAATCATTTACCCATCATCTCACCTCTTTAACTTTAGAAGAAAAGCTTTGATACTCTGGCAGACCGTGACTGATGATACGCAAGCACTCTCAAAATTCCATACGTAGCATATGCATAATTAAAACTAAACCGTCCAAAGTACAGGACCGGTTTTAGATTTTCAATGAACCAAAAATTACTATTTTTTATTATCTGACCAGAGGATTGCTGAAGATCTATTGGACGGTTAAGAATAAAGTATCCAACGTTCCGATTACAACAAACAAGCATCTACGAATCAAAGGTTAGGATTGCTTCACCCATCTAATTTTCGTACTGTAACTCTATACATTGGTTTGAACAAGAATGCCACGTGTACTATTACTGAGAGCCTGCGTATCAAGCGTCATACCGTGAGAGTATTATAGCTCGACTTATGCTTTATAACTCCCCGTATATCTGGCGGAAACCGCCAAGAAAAAAAAAAAAGCGCCAGTCGGGCAACCCCACTCGCATCTCTCTTCTCTTTCATCTCTCTCCTTTCTTGCAACAAAAAGCAAACCATACCTCCTTCAATCCCCCCCTCTCCAAACCCAAAGCAGTAAAAAGAGAAGGGCCAAAATGCCCCTCCTCCCTCTTCTCTTCTTCCCTCTCTTCTTCTTCTTCCACCTGCCCGCCCTGCCCGCCTTGCCCAACCCCGATCCCGCCACCATCCAGCCATTCTTCCCAAGCTCTCCGCCGGCCACAATCCCGGCTTTCCCCGAGCAATCCGACGTAGCGGGCTGCCCGCTCGACCTGCCCGAAGATCTCTTCCCGGCTATCGCCCACGCCTGCGTTGGGAAGGACAAAAAGGCCCCCAGCAAGGACCGCTGCTGCCCAGTCCTCGCCACGTGGCTTTATGCGGCCTTCTCTGGCACGGCGCTGAGCAGGGCGGGCAGGCTGCCAACCGCGACATACGACATGCCCGTCCTGCCCGATGACTCGGAGACGTGCGTGGAGAACCTGGAGAAGGCGATGCGGCGGCGGGGGATCGAACTGCCACGCCCCAACGCCACGTGCGACGTGGTGTACTGCCACTGCGGGATTCGGCTGCACGTGCCGAGCTGTACGGAGGCGTTTGGGGTGTCTGAGGAAGGGAAGGTGGTGGGGGATGCGAGGGTGCGGAGGCTGGAGCGCGAATGCCGCGGATCACCGAGTCTCGCTGGGTGTAACAAGTGCTTAAGGGGCCTCTACCAGGTGAGAGAATGACGCTTTTCGGTACTCCCGCGGAATACTGGTTTTTTTTCCTTAGCCTGTTGCTGAAAAAATTAGCACTGTAGACGCTTACGTTGTAAGCCTCTTTTTTTTTTTCGACCGCCGAAATTTTAAAACTACGAAAGTAGATTTTTAGGGTACCGAATTAGGGTTTTGGACGAAAATACCCTGGTCTAAGGTAAGAAGCAGTGAAAAGGTCTAAGGTAAGAAGCAGTGAAAAGGTTGGGTATTTTCGTCTTTATTGGGTTGTCCGTATAGGCAGGGGTCTAGATTGGTAGGAAAGGTTTTGTTCGGGTCGAGATAGGAAGGCGGTGTAAGGTTGCGTCTATAGTAAAAACATTACCCGCCTATTGCTTTGTTTGGGAATTTGGTGGTTCGCGCTCTATTGAAGGTGGATCGAGAGGGAGGGATATACAATGCTCGGGCCGACCGGTTGCATCGTACCTTTTCAGTTTGTACAATGTGGAGCCCATGATCCTGTAATCCAGAGCGTTGATACGGTGGGACCCACCAGGAATGGGATATGCACCGAAAATCCCCCGGATTGAGAGATCTTAGCAATAGAATATTTGGCTTTTTACAGGTTGATCATTTTTCCATCTGGAGATTTTTGGTGCATGGACCATTTATGGATGGGCCCGACAATAACAACGGTTTCCATCGCTGTAAGATGGGCCCACAAAACCCGAATGGTGCTGTATGCTCCTCTAGGCCAGTGCATCATGTCATACCTCCTGAACTGGGCCCATCTCTCCACAGTTTTTCATCTTGTCTCAGCCGCGTATGTTGCAGCTAATCACGGACCGCCGGAGTATTTGGTTGGAAGCGGATTGCCTGGATTGGGCGGCGAGTAGCTCACAACCCACCTCCGTAGTAAAATGACGTGGTGGAATTTTATTGGTGGGGCTGTACACCTGTCGGAGATGGAGATGGGCCGTGGTGGGTGGTGAGCTGCTCACCCACCAAATCCGCGTCCCATTGCATGCGACATGCAGTTGGAAGATAGGTGGGGGCCATCGAGATGTTCGTGAGAAATCCACCCCATCCACCCGTTTTCCCAGCTCATGTTACGTCATGAGCCGAAAGTGAGGCAATTCGAAAGCTCAACTGGGCCGCAGGTTAGGAAACGGTGGGGATTGAACTCCCACCGTTGAAACTTTCGTGAGGCCACAGAAGTTTTGGATCAAGCTAATATTCTGTGTTTTCTGTTAATTCCAGTGTAATGCCCGTATGAACGGTTTGGATGGCATATAAACATTACAGTGGAGCCCTGGAAAGAACGGGGTAGATTTCTCACAAACACCATCTTCAGCAGTCGAGGTCGCAGGCAATCCGCGTCCAGTTACTCCGCGGACTACCTTAACTGGTAGTTTCGCAGACTACCGAAGCTTTGTTTAATTTTTGAAATTTTTAGCACTGTTGACTAGTCCGTACAACGCCGAAGGCGATTTTTAAGTTACGGACGTTGGTTTTTTACGAAAATACTCCTGTGTTAGGGTAAAGCAATTGAAAGAGGAGTATTTTCGTCTTTCTGGTTTATCCGTACGAACAGAGGTCTACTTAACTAAGGTTCATTTTTTTCGGGTGCAATGAAAAAACGTGGGTTGTACGTTGGGTCTATACGACGCAAAATTCCTTTTTTTTTTTTTTTTTTTTTCTGGAAAATGAATAGAAATGATCAGGTAGGTTAAAGTGTATGAAACCTTCACCTGCATTGGACTCATTGGCATCTAAATCATCTATCTAGACCGTCCATTAGGTTCAGTACACTCTTCTTCCACTACTTTGCTTTCATCACAGCAATCAGATGGTCATTCGTCGTATCTTTTAGTTACGATCTTGTCCATCCATTTTTGCATGCCGCTCAAGTGACGTCTTTGTAATCCCAATAGTATGATTTTATTTATTTTTTTCAAGGCAGCCTACGAAAAGTGGACTAGACCTAATGGACGGTACTGATTAATGATGGGGATGCCACAAGTGCAACTGCAACTACGTGTATGTGAAGGCTCCATGCACTTGTTTTTTTTAATGTTTATTTCTTTTCCTTGGCAAGGTTACAATGTGTGTTTGGTACCATTTATTTGGTAGTGCTGGCTATCCAAGTTATCAAAACCATGGCGTCCAAACCGTGGGTTGATGCACATGAATGGCACTTGGACGGCCACAGAGTCACGACCATTTAGGAAATAGTTTAAAAGAAACTCACACAGTAAGCTATCAGCAAGATGTGAAGGTGAACGACGTACGGGCTCGTCTAGTGGTCCATGCAACCAACCGGTAGTCGTATTCACTCCTTAGGCGGTGATTGCTCTCTGCTGGTGATGATTTTTTTGCACGGAATGACCAAAATGCCCCTTCTTTTCCTTGTTTGGGAAGAAGGCATGTGCTGTCTTTTTCAAGGAAATGGTAATCCAAGTCCAGTAGAGCAGCGTAGCGCCCGTGCATAAACTGTTATTTAATCAGTGGGTATGCCCCCTGTTTTGATACTCTGATGAAGCATGTGACTTGATACCCGTACATTTTAGGACTTGTCCAAGTGGCATATACGTAGTACAGCAACAAATGCACGAAGATTTTTGCCCCTCTGAGTCTGGCCTTTCCTATCATGGTCCCCCGTTTTACTTGTTGGAGGTAATTTCACCTCATGGAACTTTTATAGTTTGTACGAGTGAGGTTCTTGGTTCAGTGGGCCAGCATTCTTTCTGGGACGGTTCTTGTGCTTTGGACCATCCTCAGTGGTGTCCAACATACCAATGGTCTGGATCACTGAACCATGGACCCACTAGGTGCAAAATAATAACGGGAGTATACACATCATCTCACCCGACGTGCACATCGCCAATCCACCCTTAATCGAAAGGTCGATATTTTCAGCCTCGAGTAGATTATCGATTGATATGTAGCAGACCAGGACCCTCTTTTCATTATAATATCCTACTTTGGACCGTGCATTCATTTATTTTTTATTTTTTCGGCAGCTGAATGGGGGGAAGAGAGCGACGAACGGAAGCGAGACGGACAGAAAGAACAAGATGCACAACAGGGATTGCGAGCTTATGGGGATGACGTGGCTCCTGGCCAAGAACAGAAGCGTCTACATTCCCACGGTTTCAGCGGTCCTGCGGGCTATCATGATGGGCGGTAATGATGGCTCTCCCCATCCTCGATCTTGCAGCGTCGACAGGGATGGGATGCCTTTGGCCGTTGATTCTGCTGAGCTGGACGGTCTGTCTGCCTCCATTGCCGTCCGATCTCCTTCCCATCTCGTCATATTTCTCGCCTCTCTTTACTGGATTTGCATCTTCTTCTCGTTTCGTTTCTAATCCTTTCCAACGTAATTTCATGTGTTTTTTTGTTCTTTTGTGTACATATATAAATATCCAAAGTTAGTTGTTTCAAGCAGTCAATTCCTTACACGCGGTACACGCGTGCGAGATCCGGACCTTCCATCAAATCGGACCTAAAGCCGATGGGGCCTACCCCTAGAGTTACACGAACCGGGTGATCTTAGCCACGGATTTTGGGTCTGCTGATGATTACGGATGGATAGTTGGTAAAATGTACAACCAACCGTTGAGACTAAATATTTAGCGATGGCCCAACCAATGGTGAGGATCATCTGAATGGTGTGAGCTAGTTGGAGATGAATAGCCCGGATCTTGTACGTGTTTCCACGTGTGCATGAATTGAGAGACGCTAATTGGCTGTGCCCCTGCCAGGGAAGTTCCTATGGCCAGAAGTTATGTGGGGCCCCAAGAGATGGCCGCAAGAAATCCACTCCGTTCATCAATTTCTCAATCTTACAATAGGATAGGACGCCAAAAACCAGGCAGATCGAACTCAAGTTGACACACCAGACGAAACAGCAAGGGTTGAACTTTGTGGGGCCCACAAAAGCCTCTGATCTGGATGATATTTGTGCCTACATATCATACAAGTGGTAATTGACCTTGTGAACGGTTTGGATGATATACAAACATCAGGTAAGCTCCAAAAAGGTTTTGGCCATGCAGATTTTCATTCTCACGGTTTTACATTGTGTGGCCTGACTGCCTGACTGAGTTTTGGACTTCTATCCTATTGCGAGCTTGAGAAACGGACGGATCGAGTAGATTTCTCACGGCATCTTCTATGAGACGTGAGGTCCACCCATATGCAATGCCTGGATTGCGTCCTCCCCTCGCCTGCATGGAAATCGTTCGAGGCAGGGACTCTGTGGGACCCACGATTATGTGTGAGTCATGATCAAAATTTAAGGATGGGATCAAAAAAAATGAGAGACTTAGATCTACATCACTTTTGTGCTCATATCCTAAAATGATCTGAAAAAATGGATGAACGGCATGGATTAAACCCATACATCACAATGGGCTCTACAGACTCTGTCCAGACCTACTCTGCTTCCTTAAAAGGTAAGACAATGTGTCCTGATGCCAGTATATTGGTGGACCCGATTAATACATCACCCAACCATGTTAGCTGTGTAGAGAGGGTTCTACCTTATAATCTCCCACTAATCGATACTTCCATCTTTTGGCACAAGTTTGTTTTACTACAGTTGCCACTCACGGTGTGCGGACATGGTGAGACGGCTCAATGATTTGAACTCTCCATTTTCTCGCTACGACAATAAAATACGCTGCTACGGCTCTGTAATCATGCATGGGTGATGATGTTATCCTTTGATTTGTAGGGTTGAAAACTACTCATTCGAAATTTCTTTTCCCCACTGCTTCATCATTGACCCTGGCCCGTCTGGACCGAGCTCAGCATAGGCATGATGTAGTGTGATATAATTAGAAGGCATTCTGCTGTAGAGACAAACATGTATGAAAGTCGTTCGTTTGGTACTATGCTACTGGAATCTCTGGGACATGGATTCCCTGCGAAAGCCCTTTGTGGAGGTTCCTATACTAGGATGTTAGGTGAGGCTGTGAGAAATTCATTCTTTTTTTAGCTCATTCTATGACATGCGACTAAAGATGTGTCGGATCCACAAGCCTCCACATGAAAGGAAAATTTCGAAAAGAAAATGCCTATAGTTGAAATGTTCATGGGCTCCATACAATCTAAACTTCTTAGGAGGGCATTCTCACTTGGATGAAGTGAAAACACAAAAACATTAGCCGGCATTTCCACTGGAATGAAGTAAAGACACAAAAACATTAGCTTATGCAAAACTTTTGTGGCCATACCCTTGGTCATTGAATCTCCACTGTTTCCTTCTTCTTCTTCTTTTTTTACACACATCGTGGTGGGATTTCACTACCTATGGATGCTCGAACCCTTGAGTGAGTGTTGAGACTCCTGAGAGTCTACCACCAGAGCAAGAGTAAGGATCCAAAGATATAATATCTACACAAGCATTCTGAGAATTGAACTCGGGACCTCTCGCACCCTAAGCTAGAATCATAGCACTAGACCAAATGCCCTTTGTTTCTACTGTTTCCTTTCATGTGGCTCACTTGAGTTTTAACTTCACCTCGTTATCTTTGCATCTCCTAAAATGAGCATGTAAAATGGATGGTTTTGTCGTAAACATTACAGTGGGCCCCTCCTAGCATTCCAGCCCGTATAGATCCCACCACATCTTGCCTTGTACCAACCTCAGCGTAATCAATAGAACTCATTTGGGAAGCCGCCTAAAGGGCTGCGACGCACGCTGGAACCTTAACTGCGACGGAGGCAAAAACCAATATCCTTTTAGCATCGGGTTCTCTGCGGATTTTTTCACTCAAGGGCTCCACTAACATGCGCCGTGGGAGCCTCCGGCTTTTTGTCACTAAAAAGCAAGATGGATACTGTCCGGAGCAGTGTGTGGAATTATTGATGTTTCCTTCGCGAATCGCGGGTAGGAAAAGGATCCTGTGCCCTTCACAAACACGAAATTCTCGTGCCTCCTCTTTCTCTGCATTGTACGTCGGAAACTTGTGTAATCATCTGAGCCATTCGTTCATCCATTACGGCCACCAATGGGCCATATGCGAAAAATCACAATGATTGGACGATTCTATCCGTTTTGAGATGGGTGTACACAAATAAATCCAAGTAATTTTTGCCTGGTGTCGTTTAGACGGACGAGATTGTCTGATCATTGTGACTTTTGGGTTCCTGGTCCATTTATGGTTGTCCCTGATGAACGAACGGCTCTGAAATTTCCCTTTCGTGGGGCCATTGAATCCCATCCATTGGTTTTCAAATTTCCCAATTTTGATGGTTGTGGATGATCAGTGCCCAGTTGTGCATGAGACTCAGGCCACCATAATCATCTCTTCTCCCGAAAATCACGCCGGTTCATTCATCAGGTAGGCCGCGTGTGTTCGCTAAAAGTGGACGGTTAGAAAGTTCTCTACTGATGTCCACGTGTGTCCAACCTGATGAGTGATTAATGGGCCAGAGCATCATAAGCTGTGGTCCCACCCGATGAGTGGCTGAGATCCCCGCATATTTACACTAGCTTGGCATGTGTGCCACAAATCTCTCTCACGCCTCGTTTTGTGGATAAGAGGAAAGATTGCAGAACATGCGCACATGGGACTTATAGGCCATTAATCAGGTGGGCCCCACAGTTTGCCTTCTACCTAAAATCAAGTTGCCAAGTCGTTGCATGGGCCCCATTTGTACGAAGAAAATGAGTGGTACAGTATGTTCATACAACACGTGATCCACTTATTAGGTGGGCCACAGCATAGAAAACAATTTCTATCCATTAATTAATAAATAACGAAATACAACTGTGGTCCACTCAATGAGTGTATGTGGCTGATTTTTGTTTTATATGATCTTCATGTTGTCGATAACGTATTTAACGGGTTGGATGTCGCACGCACATGGAAGGTTGGAATTTATCTGGCGGGTAACAGTAGCCTACGGGCCAACCGGCTGTACTTGGGACCTCTCTAACAAATGCTACCAGATGATAGATGATAGGGAGCCCGTGCAAGGAACAAAAAATATGGGGCCCACCTTGATGTCCATGTGACATCTAGTCCGTCAATCAATTGCATTAGGTGATGCAAGGATGTGAAATCATAAATTAGGTGGATTTTGAAACTCAAGTGGGCCACACCACAGGAAACAGGGGAAATGGGTGCCCACCGTTGAAACATTAGGGCCCACCAAAGTATTTGATTAGTTTAATATTTTGTGTTTTATGTGTCGAATTGTGGGACTCGTCTCATGGACGGGTTGGATGGCATATAAACATCTAAATGAGCCTCGTAAAGGTTTCAACGGCGGGTGTCCCGTCTCCTCCATTTTCAATGTCATGGCCCACTTATGTACCGGTCTGATTTTTAGGTTTGCATCCTTACATGAGGTGATGGATGGAGTGGATAATATGCCAATTGTAAAACTTGTGGACTGTATTGTAGATTGTGTATGTGATTAGGATTGCCTTCTTATGAGTTCTTCTTGTTGCTGTCTTTATGTGATTAGGATTGTATATGTGATTAAATTGTTTGTAAATTTGATTAATAATGATTAAGCTAATTATATATACAAAGCAAGTGAGTGTCATTGTGTGTATCTCTATTATGAGCACGTACTAGTTGTATTTTAGTTAATAGACAATACATATTATGAATGCCCACTTTTGTGTGGGATTTTATCGGCCGGCTAATCATTGTGGGCACGTACTTGTTATATTTTCACCAATGATTAGTTACTGTGGGGTCGTCTTGTTGGATGTAGGCCAATGGGGCCCACTGGTGAGCAATCACTAGTGGGTGGGTCCCATATTTTTAGGTTTCTTAAGGCCTATTCATTTCAATTAATTTTCAAATTCAACTTTGAATTTGATTTTAGGTAGGAGATAGGGATATGACTGGATAATCTGGTCTCATTCAAACTCTCTCATAAAACCATTAAGAAATATCCAAAGCAAAAGGGGAGGAATAGTGTGCGCAATAATTTATCCATTTGGATTGTCCTTGGGACGATCTAATCCATAGATCGTGATCTGGGGTCATCTATACCGTTGAATCAGATGGGTAAATAAACTCATCTGCTCCAATAGTAAATAGGTGGGCCGCTGGATCTGGAGCGTTAATCTTCGGCTTCGTGGGGGTTCCATATCGTGTAGACCGTCTGATCGTGAAGGCTCACACTTTCACATTTTCTACACGTCCCCTTTTGATGTAGGAGTTATCAAGGTAGCTAGTCATTGCGAGCATGCAAGTGTTGTATTTTTATCTGTGATTAGATCATTGTATAAACAACTCCTTTTTGGATCTAGCTAGTCACCGTAAGTATATGATTGTTCTTTGTCAGTTAAATGTACATCCATAGGTCATTCATGAATTTAAACGGTATCATACAATAGTTTTTTTTTTTTTTTTTTTGATGCATATCTATGATTGAAGTTATACTTGATGTAACATGTTGTGTACATAATCTTGATGAGATTTCTCAATGAGTTGGCCACTCATTTTGTTACTACGTGCATTGCATCAACTAATTGATGCAAGGGTACGTAAGTGCGGGTCGAGGGCGTACTCGGGGACCCTTTTGTGGAGCCCAGAGAAGAGCAGGGTGAAGCGAAGCCTGTAACAATGGTGGCTAAGCTCTACGAGCTCAACCTATGGATTCTTGAATCTTGCTTTCGTTAGTTTATGTTCTTGGACATTTTGGTTACGTGTATGGGTTGTGTATATTTCCAATGGGCTTTCCTTTTTGAATTGCGTGTTGACTATAATAGCCTTGATATTCCTAATATGGTTATTTATAATTATCTTTTGATGCTACTAATTGAATGCTAGTATGATTAAAAGTGCTCGATGATTTAAATATAAGTAGATGGTAATCTATTAATGGAGTGCTATTGAAAACATGCCCGCGTGTGATGTTGACTGAATGAGAATCTCACTAAACACAACGTTATAAACATAGTTTTCGTAGCAAGAGCACTGTACTAAGTGATGAAATTCCAAACATTACATTATATAATAAAATGACCATAAGACTTAACTTGATGTATGTGCTGTATATCTATGTCTTCTACAAATTTTACCATGCTCCACCAAACAATGATGAATGACCATTTAAAACTCATCGTGGGCTGCAAATATTTTAGATCAAGCTGTTCTTTGTGTTTTCTTTTAATCCACGTCTGTATGACCTTATTGACAAGTTGGATGGAAAATAAGCATTGTGGTAGGCCTTAGAAAGCTTTTCAACAGTGGGCATTCAATCACCAATGCTTCATGTGGTGTCGTTGATGTAGAGAGGGTCACGGACAGTTACATGGCCAAGATGGATCAGAAAATGCCCGGTCAACGATAGAAGTGATCCGGACTGTCGAACCTTAAATCAGACGTATCTTGCAATCCGAAATGAGTCATCAGACGTAAAATATATGATTTTGAGGTAGAACGAGCCACTTTAGCCAACCGATCCCGCTATGCTGGGTTGCACAAGCCAGATTTGTGAAATACCGTCAAATCGACAGTCGTTTCACTATTTTAATTCCGTTTTTACTATAAATAGTAAGTTTTAGTTTGATTATAACTCTTCATCCATTGGGCTTAGGAGAACGGCTAGGTGAAGCTAAATCGAACACTTACTATTTTTTGCCGAAAACCTTGCGCACTAGTAGACATCATGACCGTCTATAAATAGTAAGTTTACTATTTATAGTAAGTTGCGAATTTTAGGAGTTTTAGTCGTAGTTTGATTCTGATTTATCTCTCATTGCTTGGTACCCCTATTTAAAGGGTTGTGGACTCATTTTTATTCATTCATCAATCAATTTTGAATTTATTAGAATTTATATATATATTCTTACTTTCTTTCATCGTGGATTCGAGAAGTCTCTGTGAGGAGTCCAGAGAAGTTTTGTGGATTCGGAATAGTTATCCTCTAAAAGAAGACGGTGCTCGACCTCACGTCCTCCCCTGCATCAGTCGTCCACTTGAATTTGGATGTGCTTCATTTTTAGCCCCCTTCCTAAAATGAGCTAGTGGATGGGGAAGCGAATTTGCTTAGTGAGTAACTCACTACGCTCAGCATACTGAGTAAACTCTATGAGGTCCACCATAATTTATGTATTTTATTTGCTCTGTGTGAAGCCCGTATCCTAGACCGTACCGTTCCGTAAGCTTCCGCGGTCTTCATGGTCGAATTCCGGCGACCCGCGATCTATTATCGGCATTTACCCGCGATCCTGAGTCGTGTCCCGTATATCAGAATCGGCTCGACTCGAGACTCGTATCCTTGCGACCGCGTCGTCGCCACGGTTCCGATGCCGCATCTCGCGTGCCGAGGCGATACCCAGGCCAGGAGATGTATGCCCGCGTTCAGTTCGAAGAAAATGTTGCACTTTACAAAACCCAAGAGAACATGTCAAATAAATCAATCAATCACATCAATCACTTCACATGTCAAGCTACAAGCAACCCTAATTCAACTCTCTCTCTCTCTCCACCCATACCTAGTCAACTACACCCATCACTCACTCACACCCATTACACCCATCTCCCTCACTCTCTCTCTTACATCCCATTCTTTGTCTCTCTCTCATTTCAAAACTCATTCTCCAAGCAAACATGTGAGGTGAACGTCCAAGCTCTCCATGAGAAAAAGCTAGGTGTGGCCCACCTTCCTACCATCCAATCTCACCCTCTAAAATTAATCTCAACCGTTGAAGTCCATCCAATGGAACTCTAACATGCTTTGGTCGAAAGAGGGAGAGAGGATCATAGGTGGGTATCTTTTTTTTTAGTTGACTTTTGAATTGATGGCCCACATATGTGGGACCCATCTTGATGTATGTATTATATAGGGAGGGCCCAGAGTGGCGGGGTCCCTCCCCTTCTCACCGTCTCTCTCTTTCTATCTCTCATTTTCTTTGTTAATGGCTCACCTTGATTTGGTGTGGGACGAACCACCCTTCTGTGGACGCCACCGTGATGTATGTCTTCTATCCACACCGTCCAGATGCTCTGGACGGTGGCACCACCTGGTTCAAATGCTGCCTCCAGCACGTGGGGCCCACTTGAGGATGCATGTGTGGTGTCCACACCGTCCAGCACCATGGGACGGTGGGACCCACCAGATATATATCCAGGCCGTCCTCCCTGGACAGACCCTGATGAAAGGAAGAAACAAATATCTGCTTGATGTCCGCAGCCCATCCATGTGGGCCTGATCGTGAGGCATGTCGTATATCCAAACCGTTCATCTGTTGAACAGTGTGGGCCAGCACCACCGCCCATCTGTACCCGACGTCACGAGGATCTGTGGGTCCGTGTGATATCCACACCGTCCATTGATGTAAGTGTGGATATCACGTGGGACCCACCTTTGATATACGTGTTACATGCCTGCCGTCCAGAGGTTTGGACGGTGGGTATGGGGTCTGGTGTATGTGTTGCATACACACCATCCGTTCATTTGGTGAGTGGCTGAAATTAAAAATAAATAAATAAAATATATATTTATATATACATATATATGATATGGTGGGCCCCATGTGGACCCACCTGCTTGAAATGATTGGCCGGTGTACGCATACACCAGCTATATAGCTGGTGTATTGACGTCACTAAGTTACGTGGGACCCGCCTCGCTGTGTATGCACACCGTCCATTTGGACGGGACGGTGTGCTGTGAGCCGCGCCATGCTCTGCAGCCACACCGTCCATCTGACGTGTGCTGGGTGGGGCCACCATGATGTGTGGGTTTGATCCACACCATACAGTTTATTTGATGGTGGGGCCCACCTTTGATGTATGTCTTACATCCAATCGTCCATCTGGACGTGGGCCACCTCCATGTATATCTCCACCGCCCACTGCTGTATGGAGTCCAGCATGATGCATGTGTTTCAGTCAGATCATCCGTCCTGGGACCCCCACGTGTTGCAATCCGCACCGTCCACTGTTTGGGACGGTGGGACCCACTGTAGTGTGTGTTTTATCCTCACTATCTGTCCAAACAGTGGGACTCCACCGTGATGGTTGTGCTGCACAGCGTCCATCTGCGGGGCCAGTTGTGATGTATTTGTTATCCATGTTGTCCATCTGTGGGGCCAGTTGTGATGTATTTGTTATCCATGTTGTCTAACTATGTGGACCCCACCAGCAATTCAGTTGTTGTGTCAGCATCAGCAAGTTCTGTGGGCCTGATCATGGGTATGTGTTATGTCCCAACCGTCCAGTCCATTGGATGTGGACCCCACCTTAATGAGGTGTATCTATGGCCCATTTGGCAAGGCCCTTTGTGGTGTAATTGTGGCCCATTTGGTGCGGCCCATTGATGAGGCCGACTGGATGTATATGAGACTCATTGATGCGACCGACTTGATGTGTATAAGGCCCATTGGTGCTGCCCGTTGATGCGGCCTACTTGTTATATTTGAAGTCCATGTGATACGGCCCATTGTGACATGTAAGGCCCATGGGCAAGACCCATTGTAATATATTCCCGGACCATTTGATAAGGCCCAATGAGATGTATTTTCGGCCCATATGGCGTGGCCATTGTGATATTTCTGTAGCCCACTTAATAAGGCCTATTATGATGTGCATTAGGCTCATGGGTTGTGGCCGTGTGATGTATTTGTGGCCCATGTATAGGGCCCCCCTGTTGTGTATATGCGGCCCACGAGTGAGGCCCGATGTGATGTATTTATGGCCCATGTGCCAAGGCCCATTGTAATGTATATGCAGCCCATAAGTGAGGCCCATAGTGATGTGTATTAGGTCATTGTGTTAGGCCATGGGTCCACTATACGTTTAGCTCTATGTGGGTCATTCCTTGGGACCAATGTTGGTTAAATGGCCACATTGATGGCTGATAATGGTTAAACATCCACATTGTGACCTTCCCTTGGGCCTTGTTCAGCAGATCATCGAGGCCAATTCCGATTGTCGAGGCCGATTCTGATTGTCGAGGCCGATTCTGATTGTCGAGGCCGATTCCGATTTGTTGAGGCCGAGTATCGAGGCCAATTCCGATTGTCGAGGCCGAGTATCGAGGTCAATTCCGATTGCCGAGGCCGATTCCGATTGTCGAGGTCGAGTATCGAGGCCAATTCCGATTTGTTGAGGTCGTTTGTATAAGCCGATTCAGATTGTCAAGGCCGAGTATCGAGGCCAATTCCTATTTGTTGAGGTCGTTTGTATAAGCCGATTCCGATTGTCAATGCCGAGTATCGAGGCTGATTCTGATTCGTCGAGGCCGATTGTATAGGACAATTCAGATTGTCGAGGTCGAGTATCGAGGCCGATTCCGATTGCCGAGGCAGATTCCGATTTATCGAAGCTGATTGTATAGGCCGATTCTGATTTATTGAGGCCGATTGTATAGGCCGATTCCGATTTGTCGAGGCCGATTCCAATTATTGAGGCCGAGTATCGAGGCCGATTGAATAGGCCGATTCTGGTTGTTAAGGCCGAGTATCGAGGCGATTGTATAGGCCGATTCTGGTTGTTGAGGCCGAGTATAGAGGCCGATTTCGATTTGTCGAGGCCAATTGTATAGGCTGATTCCGATTGTCGAGGCCTAGTATCGAGGCCGATTCTAATTGTCGAGGTCGATTGTATGAGCCGATTTTGATTGTCGAGGCCGATTTCGATTATCGAGGCCAATTTCGATTGTCAAGGCCAATTGTTAAGACCTATGTGATGATATGCGACCCGTAGTTGAGGCCCATTGTGATATGTATTAGGCACATGATGCATGACCCATTTAATGCATATGAGACCCATGTGTAGGGCCACGTGTCATATATTTAAGGCCCACGAGCGGGGCCCACCTGTTATGTATATGTGGCCCTTGAGTAAGGCTCATTGTGCTGTATATTATGCCTTTGTATAGGTCGTGGGCCTATTATATGTTTGGTTCTATGTGGGCCATTCCTTGGGGGCAATGTTGGTTAAATGTTCACATTGTCAATGTCGATTGTTGATGCTCGTTTTTGATACCGATTATGAATATGTGACAGCATAGCATCATGATGCATGCCCATACGCATCATCTGCATGTTTATTGTGAGATGTGATTGACCCCTGCATATGTCATAGTACAGATGGTTTATGAGACTCTCTAATAGGTGGAGTTATCCCACATGAGCGCACAGTATGCACAGGATTGATGCATGATTGGACTACATGACTCATGTATCTTGTATTGTGTGATTGTAATTATTGTACGCCCTGTCGACATTAGAGTTGTGATCTTCACAAGCATATCGTGGATGGCCAGATGGGACACCATGAATGTTTGGTTCGAACATCTGAGTACTTTGGATGTCCGTGGGTGAAAGTCCTTAAACCTCCGAGGCCAGGAGACTCCCTAACGTCTAGACCGAGTAGATACATGAGTGCCCGAGTGAAGGGGCTATAAGCTAAGCTGAGTTTGACCAGCTCCCAAATGGGTCTGCTATCGACGAGCCTGATAGGCATTGGTATACTACTGGCAGGCGGGTAGTGAGGTCTTTTTCACTTGCTGGGCTACGCAGCCGGCTGTGGGCAGTAGCCAGCTTGGAGTGTACTAGACCCTGGTGATGATCCCAGAGATGTATGGTACTAATATGTGGACTTATTGAGCAGGACTTGCATACTCATTCATTCATTCATTCATTATCCACTCGGGCTGGTGGTGCGCAATTAATTATTGTGTACCTTTGTATGACCAGGATTTCGGTTGGGCGCGCTACTAACCGGAGATTATGAGTCCATCACATTGAGTTTGACTATCCAAATTTAGGTATGAGACTAGCTTGGATATAAGTAATTTGTGATAGACCCTGTAGCTTGCGATACTACGTACTATTATCTCGACTTCATACTTTCACCACCCTCTGAGCTTTCTATAAGCTTATGTACGATAGATGCGTGCATGTGACATTAGGTTGCAGCAGCGTGGAGCTTGGGGCATGTAGCTGACTTTTGGAGCTTTGATTTTGACATATATATTTTTCTTTCAGCATTGTATTCAAATGATTATATTAGTGGATATGTGATGATGATGTTGCCTCTGCGATTTAGGTAAACTTGTGGTTATGCTTCTTACGAGATAAATGTACGTTGGAAAATCCTCCTTATAGGATCCCAAGGTTGGAATCTGGCGTATGGGCGCTGAGAGCCGAGAATGGGGTACTACAGAGGTTGTCGGTACCGGATTCGGCGATCGAGATTCCCGTGAGTCCGATCTCCGGGTTTGGGGCGTGACACTCTGTCCATCCATTTTAACAAATAATTTAAAATCTTGAGACAAAAAATGAAGCATATACAATTGTAACATCCTGAATTTTTGCCAACCTGGGATTAGACGTCCTTAGGCGATGGGTCGCTCCTAACACCTTATTAACCTGTCAGAACTGAATCCCAAAGTCTAAAACCGCTTTTGAACCAATTTTCTTCGCAAATCTCACCTTTCACCACCTTGTTCTTTAAATTTTCTAAGTACTTTCACATTAGACACTATCTTAAAGTTTAGGTAATCAAGAACAATACTTAAACTAAACATTGCTATACAGGATTAAGTACCACCTCAGACCGAAATCACCCAGGACTAAATCCTTTAGAAATTAGGTGAGAATTAGCCAGTGTTAAACTAGAGTACCTGTGAAATTAGCACCAATCACTTTAAATACGATCTGTAAGACCCAAAACTTGTAGGATCATTGACGCTAGGTTACCCTAAAATCTAGGATCAAACTCATTACCGCGCTGCTCTTGGGAGCACATTGAAACTCCATATCAGGTCTGGACTGCACATCGGGAGTCCGAATAATGCGAAGTTAAGGACTTAGGACCGCCTCGCTGGGCTTGACAACCATCTCGGAAATCAAATCCAGACAGTGTCACATGACCGTTCGCATGAGTCCGGAGCGAAAGAGTGTGGAAACACTTGTTTTCTTTACAAAATAAATATCTTGAATAGTGATCTGCCACGTGTCGCTTGCGGATCAGTTTTAGGCAACCAGACCGTCAGAATCAGACCAAATTACACCCTCAGATCAGGAGAAATTTCATACACATATCCATGTACTCGGAATATCCGATCGAGATCCGCTGATCGTTGAACTGAAACTGGTCCGCCATGCGTGATCTGGAATCCCGACTGAAATGAAAACTTAACTAAACGTAGATCCGGTGTCGGTGAGCTTAAGTCCGACCTTTGGCTCAAGGAGGCCCGCCAGAAGTCATCCGTTGAGCTGAAACTGACTCGCTTTTGTTATAACCTAAGTATACTTTGACCTGGAGTCTATTTCGGTTAGTTTTTAAACTATATAAGGACCTTAAACCCTCTCTCATTGCAGCCATACGAATTTGAGAGAAACCCTAGAGAGAGGAGAGAGAAAAGAGAGAGAAAGTGTGAGAGATGTGGGATAATCTCCGTGCCACTCTTCCCTACTGCTAACCATGCTCAACCGCACCATTCTCATCGCTTTCCCGGCGATTCCGACTTCATTTCTAGGTAAGAAACCCAAACCCTAATCTGTTTGGGGTTGTGTAGGTTGTAGGTTATGAAATAGCTAACCTATTTCGCTCTATAGGTTGTCAAACTGCTATATACAAAAGCTTAACAAACCTATCGACTTCGTTACGATTCTACGACAAGAGGTGCGGACTTTAGGTGTATAGGTTATGGTTTTCAACGCTTTCAATGTCAGATAATGATAGATTCATGATCTGTATGCAATTGCACATGTACAAAGTGTTGTCTGTTTTTCGTTTCGATTAAAGATGAAAAATATGGAATTTTACATACTCTAGGTATTTGTAGAAAGTATCGTATACGTATAAATTTTGGAAATGTGTTTGCCATGATTATTTGTTGTATTAATATATTATATATGGATAAAATACTTGTTTGGCGAAAGGGTTCGCCCTAATACATGTTTTTGCTAATATACACTATGTATGTTAAAATAGTGTATTCTAAGTGTTTGTGAAAATGACCGAATGGGTATAGAATTCTCATTCGTGTTCGCCATGACTAATTGTCATAGATTTATGATTGTTGTATTGGCGATACCCCTTTGACGAAAGGATTTGCCCTAAATCACGTCACGACCAATATACACTACTTATATTAAAATGTGTGGCCCAAGTATTTGTGGAAATGACTGAATGAATATGGAACTTGGATTCCTGCTTGCCGTGACTATCCGTCGTGGGTGTATGCGTGTTATGATTGGGGTAACTCCCTAGTGAAATGATTTGGCCTTATACCTATGTAATCAACATATGTCATGTATGTTGGTGTATGTAGTCTAAGTGTTTGTTAAAACGTCTGAATGAGTAGTAGTTAGTAAATTGTAATGTATAAGGGTGTTGAGATATGATTCTCAACTCCTTTAACTATGTGTATGATTTCCTTGGATAACTGTGTGATTAGGAATTGAATATGTACAAACTCATGCTTGTGTTGTGCTTCATAACATGCTTAACTGATTGTATGATTTTATCTATGTAACGCATATGTTTAAATTCATATTTATGTTATATGATCCGTTATGGGTGATGGGGGAGTAGAGCAACGAGAGTGTGCAACAGCCCTGACAGCCCTAAACGGATAATATCAGACTTTGATTGTATGATTTGAACCTTGATCCATTACTGCTTTAACTATCTGCAATTGAATGTGATTGGGGCCATGATTATAGTCCAGGCAATCGGTAACGAAAATGAATGCGTGGCTGAGATTCATTTGCCACGTGAGATGTGTTCAACGAACTCGAGTCGTACTTTGGTTGACGATAGTGGTTGGCCACACGAAGTGCTTATGCGCTTCATATCGTCCAACTTGTCGTGCGCTCGAGCTAGCCGAGCTCGTCAAGTAACCCGATCTGTCTAATGTATGTTCACCATGTTTGGATGCTACTGCTTGAACCTAGGGTACCAAACTTACTAGTGAGATCCCTTTCAACCATGGTACCTCGATCTGCTAAGACTCATGAGCCGGACATGGTGATATGGGACATCGTAGTCGAGCTGTCGGCCTACGCTGGGGCCACGTGCCTTCCCGTAGTGACCAGTGAGCAACCAGACTCGTGAGCCGATTATGGTGGTATGAGACACTATATTTGAGCTGTCGACACCTACAGCGAGAGCCGAATACGATGAGATCTGTATTTGTACTGACGGGCGATGAGCCCTCCATAGTGTCTTCGAGTATATTCTAAGGTCTGTGATTGACGATGAGCCCTTCACAACAACTAGAGCATGAGTTGAGCCGAGTACGGTGAGACCTGTATTCGAGCTGACGGCCAGCGATTGAGCCGAGTACGGTGAGACCTGTATTCGAGCTGACGGCCAGCAATTGAGCCGCATACGGTGAAACCTGTATCCATGCTGACGGGTGACGAGCCTTTTGTGATGCCTTCGCTATGCCTCTTAAACCATAATATCGTATGAGATTAACTAGGACTGACGACCCTATAATAGATCATATTTGGGAATGATATAAGGGAGGTACCTTAGTTTCCCAATACTGCTATTTGAAATGGACTAATAACAACTTGGTAATCATGCTCATCATGCATTGCATGTGCCTGGAAGATGTGAAGCACTGAGAGATGAACGCATGCCGCGAACGTAAGATGGTATCGTATGAGGGTGGTTTGACAAGGGCATACATCATGACTGCATTCATACTTGCATTAATAAGAGTAGTTAGAATTGTTTGATTTTACTGCTTTATCATTACTGCTTGACTGAATTGATAACATGTTAACCTATGCTTTATTGTTCCACTGAGTTGATCACTCACTCCCACGTTACGGGACGGTGTTGTACACACCAACCAAATTTGTTGAGTTTCAGGTGATGACGATGCTTATGAAGCAGAGCCGGACCACTACTATGATGTTGAGGAGTTCTCCTACATGTAACTCTCTGACAGGTCTATGAAGACCTGGTATTGTATTGACGGGGCTATGGTACTTGGGATAGAAGACATTACACTTCCTCATATTTAATATATTTTAGAACTGTACTTGTAATTATTTAACCTAGTAACACTATCACACTCTGAAGACCCACCACTGTTTTTATATCGTATATATATCTATCACAGTCTTCCGCTTGCAATTTAACTGTCTCTAGAGTATGATATGCTGTTTTGGCTTAATCTCACTCATGTTCAATGCACTAATACAGACAACATTTAATCATCATTATCTATGTTGCATAAGTGATGTTTTGGAACTCAAGAGTTGAGTTACTACTCGACCCTCGTTTTTTCAGGGCGTTACAACAATGTTCAAATGGACCACACCACATGAAATAGTTGAATTGGACGTCTATTATTGTAAAATTCTCAAGGTCACAAAAGTTTTTTATCAAGCTTATATTTGTTTTTTTCGCTCCATCAATGTTTTTATGATCTTATGAACAAGTTGGATGGCAAATAAACATCACTGTGAGGCTTATAAAGGTTTCAAATGTGGAAATCATCATCCCCACCGTTTCCTGTGGTACAATCCACTCGATCTTTGGATATGCTTCGACTTTGGAATCAACTGCTTAAATTAGATGAGACGGCTTGGATTGACTACATACATTCAAGGTGGGCCAACTGAGTTTACTCAGTACGATAAGAGCGTGCTGAGTAACTCACTACGCAATCCGATTTCAGCAGATGGACGCCCTGGATGTACACAAATTTCAAGGTGGGCCATACGGTCACCGCCTGACGGAACTTGGTGTTATCGTCAACTTATAATCGAATCCACTTCCAGTATTAGTGGTGTGCAAAATGGGGTCCGATCCGGCGGATCCGACCCGATCCGCCCCGATTCGAACAGGACCGGTAGGTTGGATCGATTAGGTTCGGGTATAAAGGGGCAGATCCGAATGCAGTTCGGATCGGAATCGGATAAGCATCAAAACCACCCGATCCGAACCGAAATCCGATCCGTATTTTACTCTCTCTCTTTCTCTAATATATTAATAATATTTTATGGTTCTTATATCCCGTGCGGAGGAAGTCAGGAGAGAGAAAGAGAGGAAAGGGAAGGAGATAGAGACATCTAACCTTTTGCTCTCAGCCTTCATCATTTGAAGGGTCTGGCGCTAGAGACACTATTTCTCCATTTGAAGGGTCTGGCACTAGAGACACAAATCCCCTCTCCCTCAGGTATTCCTCTCATTCCCTTCCATTCCTCATTACCCTCTTTCTCTCTCTCTCTCTCTCTCTCTCTCTCTCTCTCTTCAAAAAGAAAAGAGAAGAAAAGAAAATGTGGTTTGCCGTTTCAAAAAGAAAAGAGAAGAAAAGAAAATGGGGTTTGCCGTTTTAAAAAGAAAAGAGAAGAAGAAAAGAAAATGGGGTTTGCCTGAGTCAGCTATTTAACTCACCTGACTCATGATTCGAGTCTTTTACTTCACAAATTGGTAGATTTTAGGAAAACCCCACCAAGAAAGGACGTTCTTCCTTCAATTTAAAAATTAAAATTGGACCAAATCCGACTCAGTTTCGGATCATTCAATGACAGTTATGATCAAATTGGGGTCAGGTGATTCGGATCCGGTCTCGGATCGGATCGGATGAATCCTAATCAGATCCGACTCGGACCGATGCCCGGCTCTACCCAGTATCCATCGGACACGCAAAGCGGCTAACGGCCACCCAATCCACCAAAGCCTCCGTACTTTCCATAGAGGCTATACTGCACATGCCAGCTTCTCTTTCTGCCATACACGGCTTTTCAAATATTACAAGTGGTCCACATGTTTGAGTTTTAAAGACTACTGATCTAACGTATCCCATCGTAGATGGATTGTTTGTAAAATAAAATTCTCTTTAAGGAAATATTAACCTCTTGATTTGTAGCTGTTGGGGATAAAAACCGCATTCCGAGGGTTCGAACTAATGGCTCGGTTATCCGGGGCATTTAGTGGTTCCGAGCCAAAGGTCCGCGTCAAATTGAGCCGACACAAGCGACGAATGGGTTATTCGGATGTGTGTCATATAAGGTTCAGTTATCTCACCTCATAAATCCGAGCCACCTAAATTGAGTCGGTTTCGGCCGGGTCGAGTTATCCCTCGTCTCGGCCGGGTTGGTTCAGTGTTGGCCGGATTAGACGAAGGAAAGATGATTCGATATCTTATTCGATATCTTTCCGAATATCTTGTAGGAGGATCTCCGATTCCCAGGATCTCGGGAATGGATAGAGACCAGAAACAAGATATCTTTGATCTCCGACATATCAGGAGGAGAATCCGGGCATAATAGGATCCTCTCAAACTTATAAATAGAGACTCTCTATTCCAGTGAAAGGTACGAAAAACATCACCATCTTCAACACGCCACCTCTATAATTCACTGAGACTGACTTAAGCATCGGAGGTCCCCCTGGCTAGAACCAGGGTCTTCGGCTATTTTTCTTCCCTGTGTGCAGATAGCGAAGGTCTCAGGAGGGCGTGCTGAAATCTACATCAACAGTTTGGCGCCGTCTGTGGGAAACGTACGAAAAGCCATCCCCCTGCATTCCAATCATAATGGTGATGACGAGAAGAACAATTCAGGAAGATGAATTAAACGAGGTGGCCGTTACAGGGCCGGCGGCCCATCCGCCACCTCAGGCTGCTCAAAATCCGCCTAATAATCGCCACCGAGCTACGGCCGCAGCAAACAATCAGCGGGCTCGGAGCGATGGGCGATTGGACCAGGAAGTCCAGGAAATCCGGTCTGACATGAACGTGATGAAGCAAATGCTCGAGCGGCTATACCAGCAACAAGTGCAGCAGCCCTTCCAAGGGGAAACAGCACGTGCCCCAGCATCGGCAGATAATGCGGTTGATCCCCAACCCTCTGCACCACGATCGCTCCATCAACCTAGCCAACCTCAATTGGTCTCCGAGCCCCATCCAGCTCAGTCGGCCAATGCCGTTTTACCTCCCACAGATCTTCGCCATGAGATAGATCGAAGGAGGCGTAGTCGGCCCCCACCCGAAGGAACGGCCGAAAGCGGTGAACCATGGAAGGCCGACATTCAAGACCTTAGAAGGGAGGTGCGAGAAGAAATGAAAAAAGAAATGGCGGATATGAGAAACGGCCGACAGACATATCAGTCAAATTCCGAGGTAAAAACGTCGCCCTTTGTGGACGAGATAATGCAGGCTCGGTTGCCCGAAAGGTTCCGATTGCCTCAAATCGCGCCCTTTACAGGTAAAACTGATCCGGTCGAATATATCGAATGTTTTAAAACATACATGGAATTGCACGATGCCTCGGATAAGGTAATGTGTCGAGCCTTTTCTATTACGTTGACAGACGTAGCAAGGCTTTGGTTTAGACAGCTGAAGCCAAAATCCATTAGCTCGTTCGCCGAGCTCAGCGATGCCTTCCTCACAAACTTTATTGGCGGGAAAAGAAAATTAAAATCCCCTGTACATCTAAACAACATAGTCCAAAAACAGGGAGAACTGCTGAAAGATTATATCAAGCGCTTTAACTTTGAGTCTCTTCAGGTTCGAAAGCATTCAGAGGAAACAGCGCTTAATGCACTCATGCAGGGAGTGAAAGACAAACCGTTCTTGGCGTCTTTGGACAAAAATCCGCCCGATACTCTGGCGGAATTTATGGCGCGGTCTGATAAATATGCGAACGCCGAAGAGACGCGGATGATGCGAGAAACAAAAGCTCCGGTCAAAGACTCGGTCAAAAAAGGACCAGAGTCAACCGGAGAGAAGAAGCGTAGAGACGAGCGAGTTCGCGACGAGCAAAGGTCGAGCAAACGACCAGATCGACGATTCTCTGTTTACACCCCCCTGAACAAGACTCAAGAACAGGTGCTGATGGAGATTAAAGGCGAAAGCTTTGTCAACTGGCCCAATAAGCTCAGAAGCAACCCTAATCGCCGAAGCAAGGACAAATACTGCCGCTATCATCGCGACCATGGGCACAATACGAGTGACTGTTTTCATTTGAAAGAAGAGATCGAACGGCTCATAAAAGAAGGCCGACTCAAGGATCATGTGGCCAAAGCCGCGGCAAGCAAAGAATGTCCGATTGAAAATCAGCCTACGGAAGAAATCCGAACAATCATCGGTGGTCCATGCGGTGGAGGCGATTCAAACAATGCTCGAAAAAATCATTCCAGAAATCTCAGTCGGCCTGAGTCCGAGCTTATGATCATCGCTCGGCCCTCCAAGGAGCCGAGAAGAGAAAAATACTGCATTTCATTCACAGAAGAAGACGCCCGAGGTATTCATCATCCTCATGACGACGCGCTAGTAATCACCCTGACCATCGCCAATCGAAAAGTATTCCGAATACTTGTTGACACGGGGTCATCTGCGGATGTACTATTCGCCTCAGCTTTTGATAAAATGGGCGTCGGACGATCATCACTACGTCCGGTACGGACCCCGTTGATCGGATTCTCTGGAGGGCAAGTAATGCCCGAAGGGGTCATCCCCTTGCCCCTCACAGCCGGAACTTCTCCACATCAAACGACGATAATGACTGAATTCCTGATCGTTGATCAGCCGTCGGTGTATAATGCGATAATCGGCCGACCATCTCTGAGTCTCCTCCAAGCCGTGGTATCTACATACCATCTCCTAATGAAATTCCCGACTGAATCGGGAGTGGGAGTTGTCAAAGGGGATCAGCAAGATGCAAGGCGGTGCTATATGACAGCCGTGAAAAAGCCGGCTGATAAAATAAATGCCGAAATAGCAACAATTGAATCGCCGGATCCCCGAGGGGAAACACATGAAAGAGGTCGGCCAGTTGAGGATCTCATCGAGATCCCTTTAGTGGAAGCAGAAGAATCCAAGACAGTAAAAATTGGCTCATATCTACGGTCTCCTCTAAAAGAAAAGTTGGTCGCCCTGCTCCGTCGATATGCTGATGTTTTTGCTTGGAGTCATTCGGACATGCCTGGGATCGATCCGTCTGTAATCACACACCGACTCAACATCGATCCAACCTACCGACCAATCCGACAAAAGCGACGTCCGCTCGGCCCTGAGCGCTATGCTATCATCAAAGAAGAAGTCAGCAAGCTTTTCCAAGCGAATCTCATAGAAGAAATATACTATCCAGACTGGGTCGCGAATGTCGTATTGGTGAAGAAACCTAACGGGAAGTGGCGCGTCTGTATTGACTATACCGACCTGAACAAAGCCTGCCCGAAGGACAGTTTCCCTCTTCCAAGAATAGATCAGTTAGTAGATAGCACAGCAGGGCATGAACTTCTTAGCTTTATGGATGCGTATTCAGGCTATAATCAAATTGTAATGCATCAGTCAGATAAATCGAAAACAACCTTTGTCACTGACAAAGGCCTTTATTGTTACCGAGTGATGCCGTTTGGTTTGAAAAATGCAGGCGCGACTTATCAAAGATTAGTCAATAAAATCTTTTCTCGGCTCATAGGTCGAACTATGGAAGTATACGTTGACGATATGCTCGTCAAAAGTATACATGCGACGGATCATGTAGCCGATTTGGAAGAAATGTTCCTCGTGTTACGCAAATACAAGATGAAGCTAAATCCGAATAAATGCGCATTCGGAGTAAGTTCTGGGAAGTTCCTCGGATTTCTGGTGAGTCAGCGAGGAATAGAGGCAAATCCAGAGAAAATAAAGGCTCTGCTTGACATGGAATCTCCGAAAACAATCAAGGATATTCAAAGGCTGACCGGACGACTGGCGGCGCTCAACCGTTTCATATCCCGTGCCACGGATAAATGTCTTCCTTTCTTTCAACAGCTAAAAGGACAACAGGTCCTAGAATGGACGGAAGAATGTGAGACGGCATTCCAGCGACTAAAATCGCATCTCGGGTCACCACCTATCCTATCAAAGCCTGAGTCGGGAGAGCCTCTATTACTGTATCTGGCGGTCTCCGCGGCGGCTGTTAGTTCGGCCCTGATACGAGACTCCGAAGGAAAACAATTGCCGGTCTATTACGTCAGCAAAGCATTACTGCCAGCCGAAACAAGATATCCGCATTTGGAGAAGGTTGCGTTAGCTCTGATAATCTCTTCGCGACGACTCAGGCCGTATTTCCAAGCTCATACTATCATTGTCATGACCGACTATCCGCTGCGTCAAATCTTACAGAGGCTTGAGGTTTCCGGTCGACTCACGAAATGGGCAATCGAACTAAGTGAATTTGATGTTCATTACAAGCCTAAAGCTGCAATCAAAGGACAGGCGGTGGCTGATTTCATCGTCGAGGCGACACCACCGATAGAATCTCCGGGTGACGACATAACCGCAAACAGCGATGAGTCAATACCGGCTATATCCCATACCCCTTGGAAGCTGTATGTCGATGGCTCTTCCAACTCAAAGGCAAGCGGGGCCGGGGTGGTATTGGAGACCCCGGATCATACATACATGCAATATGCCTTACGACTTAGATTTCAAGCATCAAATAATACAGCTGAATATGAAGCACTTTTACTCGGTCTCCGTTTAGCAGCCAGCATGGGAGTTACACATTTGAATGTCTTCAGCGATTCTCAATTGGTCGTCAACCAAGTTACCAGTGTATATCAAACGCGGAAACAGCAACTAAAAGCCTACATGGAAAAGGCCAAAGAAATGATCCGCGCGTTTCAATTTTGTAAAGTCATTCGAATCCCTCGAACCGAGAATAGCAAAGCCGACTTATTAGCAAAGCTGGCTTCTGCTAATGAAGACGACATACCCAGGTCTGTCCCTATTGAATACGTCGCAGAACCGAGTATTAGTGAACCACTTCGCTCGATCGTCCATGTGATTGACTCGGACACGGAACCTACCTGGCTCGATCCGATCATGCAATATCTCGATAAGGGCAGGCTGCCCGAAGATCGTGTCGAGGCACGACGAATGAAGGTTCGAGCCTCCCGATACACCATACTTAACGGTACCCTATATAAGAAAGGTTATTACACTCCGCTGCTTCGATGTTTAAATCCCAGTGAAGCCGATTATGTGCTACGTGAAATTCATGAAGGAATCTGCGGAAATCATTCCGGAGGAAGATCACTCGCCCACAAGGTCTTACGACAGGGATATTACTGGCCGACTATCCAACAAGACGCCCGCCGACTCACCCAAAGGTGCGAGAAATGTCAGAAGTTTGCAAATATCCCGAGGCAAGCTCCCGAGATGTTGACTCCTATGACGGGTCCCTGGCCTTTCGCGCAATGGGGGATCGACATCATCGGTCCACTTCCCATCGGAAAAGGTCAAACCAAGTTCGCTGTGGTAGCTGTCGACTATTTTACAAAGTGGACCGAGGCCGCGCCATTAGCTAAAATAACCGAGCAACGTATAACCTATTTTGTGTGGAAACACATTATCTGCCGGTTCGGGGTGCCTCGCACAATCGTCACTGACAACGGGAAGCAGTTTGATAGTAGAAGCTTCCGCGAGATGTGTGATAACCTCGGAATCAGGAACGTATATTCCTCGCCTTATCATCCTCAGACGAACAGACAAGTCGAGGCGGTCAACAAAATTATCAAACAACATCTCCGAACCAAGCTTGATCGCGCCAAAGGGGCGTGGGCCGAGGAACTACCGAAAATCCTGTGGGCGTATCGAACAACAGCTCGGACCGCCACGGGCGAAACCCCGTTTTCCCTTGCTTACGGTTCGGAAGCCGTTACTCCCGTAGAGATTGGGTTGCCCTCGGCTCGAGTAAGTTCGTTCGACGCGGAAGATAATGAAGAATTGTTAGCATTCGGGTTAGATCTTCTAGACGAGCAAAGAGAAGTGGCACGGATACGTACATCAGCTCGGCAACAACAGGTGACTCGGTTTTATAATGCCCGAGTTAAGGTTAGACGGTTTCGGGCGGGAGATATGGTCCTCCGGAAAGTATTTCCCAATACTAAGGAGCTCGGTTCTGGCACATTGGGACCCAACTGGGAAGGACCATATATCATCTCAAGCACCATTCGACCAGGAACATATCGATTGGAAGATCTGAACGGACGACTGTTGCCTAACCCTTGGAACGCAGAGCATCTCGAGATTTATTATCCTTAGCTCGGCATTTGCAGTCCGATACTTGACACTCCAGAAGTAAAAAAAAAAAATTCTTTTTAGTCGAGACGCATGAATAAAACTAAGTATATTTTCTTTGGGTTTATCTGCTGAGGTGTTTACATCAAAATTGTCCTTCATGAATAGATTTCTAAAGAAAAAAAAAAAAAAAAAAAAAAAAAAAAACTGAAGCCTGGTTCAATGTCCCTCGGCTGGAGTAACTTCCGTAGCCATCTCAACAATATCAGTCTCGTCCCCAATGATCGGTTCTAAAGCAGCATCGACAGGATTACCGTCGGGATTCTCGGAACCCGAAGCTCCTTCTCCTTCAAGTCCGGAAAGATCGAGGTCGGGAAACGCCTTCTTCACATCATCAAGGCATTCCAAATATCCGCTTTGAAATAAGCGGTCTCTTTCGTCCTCAAACTCCCTCGACTCGAGAAAACCTTGGACCGCCTGATCCCTAGCTTTCTCGGCCTCCCGAACCTCTTCCTGGGCTTGCTGGATCAGCTTTGATGCTTCGAGTCTGGCCCGAGTCAGACTGTCTTCACATGAAGCATGAACCTCGACGATTCGCTTGTTTTCGGCCGATATCCGAGCAACTTCGGCCTGCAAATCCTCGAGGGTCCTCCTAGCAAACACAGCATCGGCTTCGGCATTCTCAGCGGCTCTCCTAGCGGAAGCGGCTTCTGCCTTGGCATCTTCAGCTGCCTTCCGAGCAAGGGCTGACTCGCCAGTCAAAATGCCGACTCGGATTTCGGCGGCTTCGCGACGACCTTCGGCTTCAGCCAAAAGAGTCTGCAGCTTATGAACCGAGGCCAATTCTTTACATGCCTTGACCAGACAAGGTGCTAGTTCAAATAACACCTTCGCCGCATGACCGACAGTCTGAGTCATGGGGGCATTGTAAAGACTGGCGAAATCCTTTTCACCGCCATGAGCCAAAGCCCAGGGACCATTCCCGCCACGACCGCCTGAAAGGCGGATGGTTCCTGTTGTGTTGTCTCTCTGCGGGAGGACTCAGTCCTTGCTTCGTCCCTTTGTCTCAGCATTTCCGTATCAGCAGGTCCTGATTCAGAAGCAGTCTGGGGAGCGACTGCGACCTCTTCCCTCACTTCTGGCCTCTCCTCCGGATCGGATATTATGACGACGGCAGGAGGGGAGGAACTTGTTGGTTCCTTCTCCTTTTGCGTCGTCTCTTTCTCCTTCGGCAGAACTCTGAATTTTTTTATTGGTCTCGGTTCCGACAGAAGGATTGAACGCGGAGGAGCTTTCTTCTTCGAAACCGCTTTGGGGAGAGGGCGAGCTCCTGTCATGGCAGAAGAGACTGGTTCGGGAACAGCTTTTTGGTAAGGTCGGGCTTCAGGCAAGTCTGAAAAAACAAGGCAGATCAGATAGAATCCAAAAATGATTTGAAGTTGCCTTCTAAATTACCTGTGACAGCCGAATCTAAACCTGCGAGATGAAGGCGTTCGGGCTGCAAGAGCACCTTCCAGGATCTATTTGCCGCGTCTAGTGCCCTCAAATCTTTGATCCGAGCCAAAGCGCTGGATCCCAATTTCTCCCTCGTCTTCGGAATTTCTGTTTAAAAAAAAAAATATCAGTCAGAATCCGCATGTGAAGAATGGAAAGAAAGCTAAACAGCCGAGTCACCTGCTTTAAGGAATGTCCGAGGCACACGGGCCTCGGAAAGGTCAGAATCGGCCGATTCCCAGCGACCACTCGCCCAGAACCAACGCTCTCTCCAGTGTTTATTGGAGGTGGGAGGGTCGGTTATTAAAGAACCTCCTTTGCCTCTCCAAGCAGCAAACACGTAGAAGCAGGGAGAGTTCGGATTAACGCGTACTTGATATAAGTGCAGAAACTCGTCGACTGTCAACGGTGGTTGCTCTAATTCGGCCCACAGTACCGCACACCCGAACAAATTTCTCCACCCATTCGGTACTACTTGCCCGGGTGCAATCCGGATACGAGATAAGACACCTCGAACTATGGGTTGAAGGGGCAAACGTAGGCCACATTGCATTGCAACTTGGAATATTGCTACTGCCCCGGGAGGTGGAGAGTCTGGTAAGGCGTTCGGACGAGGAAGGTGAATAATAACCGAATCAGGGATATGATATCCGGTTCGGATTCTATCTAAATCAGACTCAGTCAAGACCGAGGGAACTGGACCACATGAGTCGTCTTCCGACTCATCTTCTTCAGCCTCGGCGGAGACTGACCTATTGATGGGAGCCGACTTATCAAGAAGAACCGTCCCAGAGGTCTCCTCAGCAATCAACACCTCTCCTTCTTCCTCTTCTCCTTCTTCCTCTAGATCTACGGGAAGATTGGGCCTCCCTGGTAGAGTTCTTAGGAATCCTCTCCCATCATAAGGATTCGCCGGAGCAGAGCATTCAGCCGAAGTTCCGACGCTCCTTTCGGAAACGAAGGCAGCGTTTGCATCTATCGCGATTTCCGCTAGGAGAGAAGGCGATTCCGTAACGTTCCAAAAACGTTGCGCTTCGCCTTCATCTCCTGAAATCCCTTCTCGAGGGCTGTGAGTACCTTCCATTGCCGTTTAAGTTAATGAAAAAAGAAGGGGGAAAACTCACCAGCGAGAGGGAAGAAGACGGATACCAGTAAGCTAGAAAGCTTGCGGGTGGAAGAAGAAGACAAATTGCAGAGAGAGAGAGCGGGAAGATGAGTTAAGCAGTAAAAATATGAATTGTGGGACCTTTCCCCTTTTTTATAAACAAAGCCACCTGGCGCTGGCAGTTAATGCGAAGGTGATACGACGCACGCAACGATCCCCTCTCTTGACACGTGGAAAGTGTCTGCTGACGGCTTAGTGCTTTGGCTACGTGTTCAACGCTCATAGGCGGAAAGGTGATTCGACGGCCGTCATCATGCGTGATTTTGGATATTGAACCGTCTCACGTCAGAAGTTGCATTAAATGCTCAATTATTATCTCGGACTAAATGATGAACCGACTCAAGCTTTATTACTCCATAGTGCCGTGAACGACATACGGAGTAAGGGGGCTTACTGTTGGGGATAAAAACCGCATTCCGAGGGTTCGAACTAAATGGCTCGGTTATCCGGGGCATTTAGTGGTTCCGAGCCAAAGGTCCGCGTCAAATTGAGCCGACACAAGCGACGAATGGGTTATTCGGATGTGTGTCATATAAGGTTCAGTTATCTCACCTCATAAATTCGAGCCACCTAAATTGAGTCGGTTTCGGCCGGGTCGAGTTATCCCTCGTCTCGGCCGGGTTGGTTCAGTGTTGGCCGGATTAGACGAAGGAAAGATGATTCGATATCTTATTCGATATCTTTCCGAATATCTTGTAGGAGGATCTCCGATTCCCAGGATCTCGGGAATGGATAGAGACCAGAAACAAGATATCTTTGATCTCCGACATATCAGGAGGAGAATCCGGGCATAATAGGATCCTCTCAAACTTATAAATAGAGACTCTCTATTCCAGTGAAAGGTACGAAAAACATCACCATCTTCAACACGCCACCTCTATAATTCACTGAGACTGACTTAAGCATCGGAGGTCCCCCTGGCTAGAACCAGGGTCTTCGGCTATTTTTCTTCCCTGTGTGTAGATAGCGAAGGTCTCAGGAGGGCGTGCTGAAATCTACATCAACAGTAGCCATGAAATAGACGGTTAATAAGAATTAGAATTTATCCACATTCAACTGTAAAAGGCCGTAATATCTGTCGCTGAGAGTTTTCAACGGAGTAGATCTCTAAAAATTTGTGGGACTCTAAAAATTTGTGGGACTCAACAACCAATGGTCTGGATTACCGAAATATCTTCCTCACTTATCACTAATTAAAACCAGTGTATACTGTGCAAAGCTACGTGTAATGCATCATATAACTCCTCTTTACCCACAGTGAAGTATTCATACTCTGGCAGAACGTGGCAGGTTTTGCACGTGCACACCTGTATGGTACACGTGCCAATACATAACCTCGATTCAAAACATCCAAAAAGTGTGGTCCACCGCAGATGGTTCACTACCATAAATCTCACGGAACGGCAATCCTAGTCGTCTCGTTGGTGGACCTCTAATGCACGGCTGAAAATCCAATAGACAGATGGAATTCTTCCCATTCATGTGATTTTAGACGTACTTCTCCCTCGTCTACAAATTTAGGGCTGTACACGAGTTGAACCGAGTCGAGCATGGCACAACTCAACTCAGCTCAGCCACCAGCTGACCCTAGCTCCAACTTGGCTCAGCTTGGTGGTCCTCGAGCTTCACTGGCCAGCTCAGCTCAATTCAATCGGCAGCTCCAGCCCATGCAAGCCAAGATCAGGCCTCTACAGTATTTTCACAAACAAATAGAGGTCACCTCCAATTTCTCACCTTGTGTCAAATAAAAGCAACATTCTACTAGTATTTTATCAAATACTCGACCGATGATATCAAAATCAAGAAAAAAGGGTATCAGTTTTGTATCAATATCTTTCTCACAACCAGACACTTCGTTGAGTCATTTCCTTGAACACTTGATAAGCAACATAAATATCAAAATAAATGAGTCATTGAACTAGTTTGGTCTGAGTTCAATACAAGTTGAGGTTCGATTTGAGCCGAACGGGGCTTTCAAGTGAGTCGAGCAAGTTAACCGAGCTAAGTCAGTACAGCTTTATCTACAATAAACCGGCACTACGGCAGTAAATTAGTAAATTTATTCTACAATTGTGTCGGTCGAGCCCACCGTGACAGGGCTTGCATCTGCTCCATCCTTAAGGTGCATCCACTAAGATTTACTCCACATCTCAAAAATAGGCTGATCTAAAACACTGGGTGGGCCACGCCACTTGAAATAGTTACCCATCATTAAAACCGTTTAGATCGTATGTGGATCCCAGTGTGTTTTAGAAGATGCCATCCAATCCATTCATAAGATTCACTCCACAGGATGGATGGACATCCTAAAAGTTAGGCCATTGGAAACTTAGGTGGGCCACACACTACATGACATTTAGTAGTTTAGGCACAATTACACCTTTAACACTACTGTTTCTGTGGTTTCAGCTACTTGAACATTGGTCATTCTTCATTTTCAGGCTCTCCTCCTGCACCGAGGGGGCGAAATTGATGGGCGGAACGGATGTCACACAAACACATGTGGCGGCCCAGTAGAGTTTTGTTGACGGCTGTTATAGGAAATTGATAAGTGGTGTACACGAGTTGAACCAGCTTGATTCGGCTCCGCCACTTGTTGGCCCAACTTGAACTGGCCACCTTGGTCCTTGAGCCTGACTGGCTAACTCAGCTCGTTTCGGTCAGCAACTCAGGTCAATTTGAGTTGAGTTTGCCTGTGCAGCGTTTTCACAAATACATGAATTGCACGTTCAAAATCACACTTAATGTAAAACAGCAATAATTGTTATGCAAATATTTTATCAAACACTTTATAAGCAACATAAAAATTAAGAAAAAAGGTAAAAAAAAGGTATTTGTTTTGCATACATAGTTTCTTTGCACCAACTACACTTCGTTGAGTCATTTCATTGAACATTTGGTGAGCAACATCAATATCAAAGTAACTGAGTCACTGAACTAGTTTAATTTGAGTTTGATTTGAGTTAGGTTTGATCCGAGTTAAGTTGAGTTTGGGCAAACTTTTTTTCAAGTTAAAAAAAGTAGCTTGACTCGGCTTGAACCCAATTCGAACGGAGTAGAATCAAACTTTTTCAGTTGAGTCGAGCGAGCTAACTCGGTTCGTGTACAGCCCTCACAAGTGGGCACCACTTGGATCCTAGCACCTACCGCGAGTAGAGTTTGAGTGGGTGTGTACAGATTTCCATACTCCTCCATCGTATCAATTAATAAATCTCGCTACCTACAAAGGCCACTTCGTGCGACGAGCATTGTTTCCCTCCCAAAAATCTCCTCAAAGCAACCAAAACGCGCTCTCCATTTTCCCGGCAATACACTCGCCAGGGTTTCATCATTTCCAGGTATCTTCTACCTTCCTCCTTCTGGCCCACCAAGTGATGATCTGGGCCCTTCATACAGAAGGCTCTCCTCCGTACAAAGGCGTGGTAGAACAACGGTCCAGATTCTCATCACGTGCGAGAATCTCTGATGTCAGAGATCCTTACCGTGTGGGCCACCTACGGTTTGAGCCTTCTGGATGGACAGCCTGGATAATCACGTGGTGAGGCAGAGCCTTCCTTTCTTCCGATTGCCATATCGTCATTGATTCTACATGCAAGCTACGTTTGGATGAAGTATCGAATTGGATTGCAATAACTAGTTCCAATTAAGTGGAGATAAACGGACGGTGATTTGGTTAGGATTCATGTTGAGGGTTTGGGCTCGAAATTGCGATTGCTTTTCTTTCAAGTTGGACTGACAGGGAACTAACTGCAATTTGAGTTCTAAATTCTCGTTACAATGATTAGGGAGCACCCGTAGTTTCTTTCATTTTCCGTTGATTAATTCAGATATTCGTAGTTCAGTTGGTTACTTCACAAAAGCATGGGCTAGGCTACTTTGTGCATTTCCACCATTTTTTTGATGATGGTGGCCCGTGTACAGGTGGTTTGTGTCTTCCGTTTATCCAGACCGTCCAAATGGCATGGTCCATTGTGGATGGGAGCATAGCCCCACAGCCAAGTTGATCAGATGACCTTAACCATCTAATCTTGGCCCGATGAAATAAGGATGTTGAACCATTTTCTTTTCAACCATCCTATTGGTGGTTAGTATTGGATGGTTATAAATATGGTGTTTTGGGCATAGCTTGGATTGATGTACTCACAGCCATTTAAGAGAGAGGTGTCATACATTTGTTGGGCCAAGTGTTTGTAGAATACTGCAGGTTATCCAGTTTTGTACAAGTGGGGCCCGCGGTTCAGTGATCAATTTTATTTATTTATTTATTTGATATGATTGGCCTGATTGTAGATGGCATGTGAGCCAAAAGTCCTATATTGGAAGACCCTATCCATCAAATATTTGGCCTTTTTAGTTAGTTGGGACCGTTGTTGTATCCCCCCCCCCCCCCCCCCCCCCCCCCCCCCCCCAGCTAGATGACTTTTTTTGGGACTGGCAGTTAACATTGAGGTCCATAATTCCCATGGTGTTGGTCTGCTTGATCTTCTAAGTTCTAATTATGGGTTCCATAATATCAATGGTCTCTGCAAGGATATTCCCCTTCTTTGTTGTATCTTGTTGGTCTTTTGATTAATTTTTTAAAATTTAATTCCAAAAACAAGTGCTGACTGTACATACTCTTGGCCTGAGTACTGTACAATGCCCCTGTAAGAAATGGTGAAAGATTCAATAGTTGTCACCATTTGTCGTAAATCAACCTCTTATTCTGTTGCACAAAAGAGATGTAATAAAATGGTGAACTTTCAGTCTTTCTCAGGTCATCAAACACACACAAGCTTTAATTTCGTTTTGTGACAGCTCACAGCAGGTATTTATGCAATGGGATTTTTGCAGGTTTGATGTATCCTTTGTGTCGGGATATCCTGTCCATGCAATGAGCTTACTAAATATCATAACACATGGCGCGAGTGGCCTCAATGGCAAAAGCATGCTGTATGGTATAGATAATCTTCCCATAGAATTGTTTTATCAGATATTTTGGTTGTTCACCAGAAATCGGCTTATTGGTAATGGATTTCATTTTGTTACTAATACCATGTGAAGGATATTTGCATAGACAGGATTGCGAATCCTCTTTGCAGTGCATTTCTGAGTATGGCATATGTGTGTAACATCTATGTTGTACATAAGGTGGGCCCCGCTTTGAGCATAACCTGGCCCAGAAACTGCTCATCAGGTGGGCTACATATGTACGTTGAATGGAGACTGGCTGTCAATTTATTCTAGCCATCCATTTTATTGTACACGCGTGGCCACATGGTGGATTTGCCTGATTTTTGGTGAATGCTGGTTCATAGTGGGCCCCTCCTTATGAAAGCTACATGTGCCATGCTGACAAGTGGACAGCAAAGCACAAATAACCATAGCAAGTTTTTAAATTTTTTTTTTTTCTTTTCTTTTCTTTTTATAAATGTTATGTGCACTGTGTAGTATGCATATTTCTGCTAGCATACCAACGTAAGTCAAGTTGTTCCTCTTCAGAATTTTAATGAGAAGTATTTGACGAGTGCAATATGTTTTGAAGCTGAGAGAGGATATCGAAATGCTTTTGGCCGAAACATGAGGTAAAATGCTTGATGCATATGTTATCATTATCTATCTTTGCAAGTCAACGTGCGAGGTGAGAGCATGTATGACATTGTTAAATCATTTCCTTTCTCCCAGGTTTAGCAATTTTCTTCACTCGAATCTTTTGAAGTTGTGTTCCCGATCCTATCACAAGTCTGCCCAAAGGCTGTTGGAGGAAGTGAATGGCTATGGCACCGCAAGCATGTCAGATCGTTCAAAACTCCTTAATAAGGTAAGTTCCTGTATTCAGCGGAGTTGATATTGCTTCAACTTATTTTGATGGAGTTCTAATTACAAGAGATTTGTTTTGTGATTATTTCATAGCTCTTGTACTTTGCCCTTGCATTCTTTATAAAATGGTATTCTTGTGTTATCAATTGAATTACTTTATTATCCTTTACTTACCTGCGTGTTGCCCATGGACTTTTGGAGAATCTTTGCCCATCGAAGAGCATCACATCGACATTTGACATTGATGGAAAACATCAATATGTTTCCTACCACTACTGTGATATTTGATAGTCATTGACAATACTTCAGTGTAGGTCTGGGATAATTCTTTGTCCCACAGCCCTGGGGCCATTTACAAGTAGCTAATTAATAGTTCGCAAATGGTGTGCTAGGACCACAATAATTATTGTGAGCAAACATATTAATGTTGAGGAATGCATTTTTGCTTCACTATGCTGCTAATACTGGTACTTTGCCTCTAAAAAAAAAAACTCGTATTTACTCAGTTATTCTGCCCAAGCCTTGTTGAGGAAGAATTACAAGGAGTAAAACACAAGCTATATATACTGATATAATTTACTTCACTATAAATAAAAAGAAAAGTAATGCCATTCCATTTTGACAAAAGACTAGCACTCAGATTTGGATTTGGGCATCTTCTCTCACCCAATCTTCATACTTTGGTGAGGTTTATGCAGGTTTGGGAGATGTCAGATATTTTGACTTTCTCTTCCTTGCAAGGAAAACTTCCACCGATGTGGCCTGTTGTAGGTAAATTGCTCCGTTAAGTTTCGTCGATGTGATTTGTAAAGCCATTGACTCAGATGGAGACATAATATTATTTTTCATCTCACTCATAGGGCCTCATTGGGAGTGTGGATTTGGAACCCCCCTGGATTATGAACCCACTGGATTTGAAACCCCTTGGATTTGAAATCCTCCTATTGCGTTTGGCACCCTGGATTGGGAATCAACTTTAATCCAAAAGTAGCTATGTATGGTATATTTACAGGGGTTTGAATTTAATTACTAAATCAACTTTAATATCTCTAATTAGTGAACGTATGTAATGTTTGACACAATGGTTGTAATAAGCCCGCTAAAATATATGCGTTGCCAGAAAATGATGAAATTCCAAGTCTTGGATGGGCCACAAGCACACGATCATGTCCGAGTGACTAAACAACGAATTTTAACTGTTGATTTACGTGGAAAATGTTTGGACGGCGCTGTATCATATTAAGGTAATTATAGTGATGCAATTGATAATCTAATTGTTTTGGGATATCATTAGTGGGCCATGTGCTCAATAGAGTAATAGCCTAGTGACCAAGGTATTCTGTATTGATAGCGGTGGCCGTAACGGTCACCACCATTACCAATATGGGTATCGGCCATAAAGGCCGATACAGGGGTGTAACGACCGTTATGACCCCTATAATGGTTGAAAAATTTATTTTGCCTGAAAAATTCTGAAAAAATATCTAGAAATTCCATAATAATGTAAATATTTCAAATATGTATTCATTTAAAAAAAAAATGTTTTGAACATGTTTATGATGGTGTAACGGTCCACTATTTAGTGAGAGTGTTGTATCGGGCTGTTTAGTGAATTTGTGAACATGATTAATATGTATCTAATGCTTACACATCACAAGTATTAGAACTAGAAAAAAGGTACAAATACTATTTTTTCAATCTTCCAAAAAGAAGGCCCTCAGAGTTTCTATTCTCTTAAATCACTTCAATCTATGGTTTTAATCTTAAAAATTATAGTAAGAGTGGTCGAAATCTGTTGTAAAATGATTTAGAAGAGATTTTGAAATGAGAAAGTGAAAAAAGAGAGAAGAAAAATGAATTTAAATAAGGAAAAAAGTTGTTGTTTTTCGACCGTTGCAAGGGTAACATTTGTTTTGCCCAGTAACGGCCTTTACAACCACCATAACGGCCGATACGGTCCCGAAAAGCCAATTGCCCCGTTTCACCCCCGTATCGCGTAATGGTCATGGCCGTTACCTATACGTATCGGCCTTTATGGGCGTATCGTAACGGATATGGAACACCTTGCTAGTGACCAATGTTGTCAAATCGCATATGCGATCATGTGCGATCGCATATGCCTATGCGCATATGCGATCGCATATTTTTTTTGAAAAATTAAAAACTATATATGTATTAGGGAAAAATTCAAAAAATTGTAAAAAAATTATAAGAAACTGAGGAGAACTTTTCTAAGTTAATAGATAACTAATTTTACATATTTAAAATACATTTGAAAGAGTTAAAATCAATTAAACAATGAATTAAACATCAAGTCATCCACATTTAACAATATAGTTGACAAGAAGTAACAACAAAATCAACAAGCTATTTATTTATTATGGTAGAAAATCAACAAGTTTTCTTCCTTGAAACTTAAAAGTGCTTGAATCTTGATCTTCCAACTTCCAAGAGAGGGAATGTAAGAGAGAGAGAGAGATTAAGATCACTTGGAAGTAGGAAATACAAGAGAGAGGGAGATTAAGACCACTTGTAATTAAGAAATGTAAGAGAAAAATAGAGTAGGAGAGTTTTGGGGTGAGAATATTGCAAATGGAGGAGATTCGGAAGCCTTTTTATAAACAAAATATTATTTTTTGCAAAAATGCAAAAAAATAAAAAAATAAAAAAATTCAATGTGCCATGGCCAATATGCGATCGCATATGCTGTATGCGATCGCATACATCGCATATGCGATCGCATATTTTCGCATATGCAATATATGCGATCGCATGTGCCAGATCGCATATGCCATGATTGCATATGCGATCTGCATATGGATATGCGCATATGCGATCTCACATGACAACAATGCTAGTGACACACATGTTACACATGCAACTCTTGGAAGAATTTTAGATGTAATCCAAGCTTTCACCGTGGATTTGAACCCCTCTAGATTTGAAACCCCTAGTTACTTTATGGTGCCAAACAACTAGGGGATTGAAATCCCCTCAAATCCCCCCAAATCCATGGTGCCAAACGACCCCTTAGTATCCATATTCAAAACAAAAAGGAATTTGAACACACAATGGGAAGAACTCTCAATGTAATCTTACCACGCACAACCGTGAGAACAATACGTACCCACATGCATGATCAATTTGGACACTACTCGCTTCACTGCTCGTCTTTCAATTGTGACCATCAACATCCTTCACACATAACTGTAGCCCTCAAATCTGACATTTGCCTTCAAATCTGACTGTAAACCACATAGTAGATGATTGCCGGTCCACCTTGACTTGTCACAATGGTAGAATATAAAGGTGGACCATACACATCTTCATAGAACATGATTACACACCCCACCAAATGGTGGTACAATAGCTTTAACTTAGATCAGCCCCAAGTACATTCGGTTTCGCCAAGAGGAGGAAGAATAGAAGAAAAAAGGAGTGTAAAGAAAGGGATCAACTAGGTACCGGATCAAAGACACTCTGATAACATGTTGTGAGTCGTGTGAAAAAAGGAGGAAAAAGGAGAAGAGTTGAGAGAAAACCAAACGAGAATGAGAATAGGGCAGCAAGCTGCTCACGCCCGGCCCCTTTTTCCTTTATTTCATTAAGATAGGGCTTCACTTAAGAAGGAGAAATTACAATAATACCCCTCACATTAAAAGTTGTTATGATATCATACCTCATGGGCCCAAACTCAACTCAACACACATGTCCAGGCCTAGAAATAAAACCCAATCGAATGCGAGACAAAATATGGTCTACTCGACCACATGCGTGACATGTAGGGTCCACGTGTGATTGAAATGGCCATTAAGAGCCATATAGGGCTGTATCGTGACGACCAGATTGTTGGCCATTACGCTGCACCTTGGTTCCTACTCCCGTTCCATTGTATTGTGATGATTGAGTTGCCATTTGGATTGTGTCCAATGCAATATTTCATGAATGGTTGAAGCATGTCGAAGGTGATTGCCACTTTGTTCATGAAAAGATGTCGTTCGAGGATTCACTTGGTCGAGATTCTCACCAACGTATTCATCCATCTTCTCTTCAGGCTTTTATGGCTACGCTAGTCTTGCTTTTATGGATCACGTGATGTTGTAAACAAGTTCGTGAATTTGTACTGTTCGTGATCGTGAATTTTTCCCGCATCGCGCAATCCCACAAAAATGATCATAACTCCTTTGTTACAGGTCGGATTAGGCCGATCTTGGGCTCGTCAGAGAGAATTCAACTAGCTTTCAAATAGGACCGAAATCATCTCATTTGGAGATTGTTTGACCTTTTAAAGTGGGCCCAAATTTCTGGATGGCATAACTTAGGTTGCTTGCACAGTCAACACCTCGCTACACTTCGATAAATGGTCCAGATCTCTCTCGTTGCATCTCGGATCTGAGTGATCTTGTGCTCGTTAGGAAGGTAATTCGATAAGCTTTTTTCTTCCGTTTATTCTTTTGATAACAAATCATTTCTCATCACATGGTAATTCGATAAGCTTTCCAATGAGTCATAAATCTCCTCGATTGGGAATTGTTTGGTCTGTTATCTTCTTACTCAAAGTGTACATTCCATAGCATCAACCACTGAATGAAGCTCTTCAGAGAGAGGCTCTTTCACAGGTGAAAGCGTGGAAGATTGCTAGAGAGAGTAGTTAGAAAGCGCGAAAGATTGTCGGAGAGTAGTTGGTAAGCACGAAAGATCGCTGAAGAGCACAAAAGATGGGATAACAACATTGAACACGTGGAATGATGATCGACCTCCCAAACATTTTCTATTCTTGATGGGAGGGGCATTTTCATCTTGAAAAAATATAATCCCCCCCAGTACAGCAAGTGAAGGTGTATAAAAGTAACTTCTTAAAAGGGGGTGTATTTGGCGCCAACGAGTTTTTCATGTAAAACCAACAATAATATAAGAAATTAAAAAATGATGAAAGTACCATATCGACCACCAATCTAGCAAGATGTGGTTGATTTGGTCTTCTAAGCTTCCTTTAAACTATTTCTAGAGACAATTTTTTTTTTGAATTCCTCCAAAATTGCTCACGGTAGTGTTCGAAATATCGGTATCGTGTAATGTATCGCATCCTTGGGATACAGATATGTATCGGTTATTACATGGGATATATCGTTTGTATCAGGTAATTTATTGCACTTTTTGGGAAACATAGGGCAAATGGTTGAATTTTTCAATGAAACTCCAGGGATGGTTAAAAAAAGACCTTAATACACACTTATAAATCATAACATCTCAAAAAATAAGTGCACAGAATAGGTTCCTTTGTATAGGGTCCTAAGCTATGCGTTGTCTGACTGAACTAACGCAATTATATTCAAATTGAATGCATAACATTTAGAGTATACGTGATGATCATTTCATCAGACACTTCTAAATACTTCGAAATTAGTCTCAATTGACAACTGGTTGAAGGAAAAGTTCAAAAAAAAATATTTTAATATTTTTTAAATTAATTTTAATTAAAAATGATTTTTATTTTCCAAAAATTGACTAGGACTCAACAAATCAATAGATCAATCCTCATACATGCTTAATTTCATGTTTAGAGCGCAACGTTGTAAGCAATTTGGGGCAAATTAGGAAAAATTTGAAATTTCTCCAATTTTCCCCAAATCGGACCACCTACACTCAAATTTCGAAATTAGAGTGTATGTGATGATCATTTCTTTAAATACTCGTAAATACTTCGAAATTAGTCTCAATTGATAGCTAGTTGAAGGAAGAATTCGAAAAAAACATGGAGAACATGAAGAACCAATGGATATCGAAATCAAAGCTACAACTCTATGGTTTCTCATGCAAAACATGAAGAACCAATGGATTTATAACCATTTGACACTGATTTGACATAATTTCAACAAAAAAGGATCGGAAATTGAAAATGCTCACCGGATCGAACATGTGGGATATATCAACAGTAGTGTGTTTCGTATCGCATAGGTGGGATAAAAGATATATCGTGGTGTATATCGACCGATATCGTCAATATTGAAAACATTGGCTCATGAAGCTTACGCGATTGTAGTTGATAGAGTTACATAACGGCCGTTGTTGCCATTTTGTAAACATTTCGGCACACCTTGGATTTGATCCCCCACGATAACAACAACTCTTGACACTCCAACGAAGTTTAGTGTTTGTCCATTCTTCCTAATTAACACCCATACTGATTTATGTATATAGTTATGGGATTGTTGCATCTTGGTTCCTTGAAATGCAGCCACTTGCACCTTGGTTTCCTAAAATGCAACCACTTGCACCTTCCATGCAACACATATATGTGCCTTTTTATATAGGCATTCCATGCTAAGATCTTCATTATAATTCCTGAATAATATCTTGATGATAGTTCCTTAATGGTTCCCCACCTCTTGAGTGTGGATCCATTCCTAGCAGGATTCTCTAAGAGCATAGTTCTCCGTTTCCTTCATTGTAATTAACTCAAGAATTCAATTGTAAAAGTTTGTGCCTACCTTTGTTTTTTTCTTTCAAACGAAATATGGACCATCAATTCTTATAACCATTGATCATATGGTTAGGCTCATATGATTTAAGTGGAAAAAGGGCCATTAGAGGTGGGACCCACACGATGAACATTGATTCTTATAACCATTGATCATATGGTCAGGCTCATATGATTTAAGTGGAAAATGGCCCATCAGAGGTGGGACCCACACGATGGATGGTCAAAATCAATGATTGGACATTTCTAGAATGATCAATATGGACGATTCATTTACCCAACCATTGATCAAATGTTTAGGATCCATCGTATCGAAGTGATTTTTGAGAGATGGATCATTAAAGCTAGGCTGCACATGATGAACAATTTAAATCAATTGATTGGGCCTTTTCCAATATAATCAACATGGACTATCAATTCTTCTAACCTTTTTTTAGATGGTTAGTACTTAGGATCATTTGATCGAAGTGATTTTGAGAGATATGGGCCATCGGATGTGGGACACACATGATGTGTTGTCCAAATTGGTGATCGAACCTTTTGTAGTATAATCAATATTGGATGGTCAAAATGTTACCTATTGGCCCATCAGTACCAACACATGTAGTGGGACCCACTTTGCAAGAGGGTGGTGGAATGTTACCATGCATTCAAATACAAAAGAAAGATGTTTACTTAATACCTTTTCTTTTGGAAAGTGCCTTTCCATGAAAATGTCACTTTCTCTGCTTGTATTTTCCTTGTTCCCAAACAAGTGTTTAGTGCATGGGCATGAAGATGATAATTTGTCAGTCATCTTTACTAGTGTCCGATGATTGGATGTGGGAAGTTCCTATCTTACATTTCAAACTTGATTAATACATGGGCAACTTCTCACTAGCAATATATAGCTAGGATAGTACCATGTTGACCTTAATTGGGACTGGAGCATTGTTGATGCAGGACAATTTACCACTTGCTCTAAAAGCTCGAACTGATAGAGCATGGCGAATTAATCCCTTCATCTCATAGCCCAAGCCCCACATCTAATGGGTTAGGACCTTGGCCGAACCCCCCTTGTGGGCCCCACTTCACATGGGTTCGGCTTCACATGAGCTACCCACTTCACACTAGTGGGGCCCGCCTCACACAAGCCACCCACCTCACACGGGCCACCCACCCCGAGTGTGCCCCTGCATCTCACAGGCCATCCCACTCAAGCCCGGTGTGAAAATGCCCCTGCATTAATCACCCCCGGCGAGGAGTCTCGGACACGAGACTTCCCGCTTTGATACCACTTTGATGCAGGACAATTAACCACTTGCTCTAAAAGCTCGAACTGATAGAGCATGACGAATTAATCTCTTTATCTCATAGCTCATGCCCTACGTCTCATAGGTTAGGACCTCGGCCGAACTCCCCTCGCGGGCCTCACTTCACATGGGTGGGGCTCGCCTCACATGAGCTACTTGCCTCACACGGGCCGCCCATCCCGAGTGTGCCCCTACATGACACAGGTCACCCCACTCGGGCCCGGTGCGAAAATGCCCCTGCATTTATTGTTTTGAGTATCGGCGATATTATTGATAATATTGCCAATATTATTGGTATTGCCATCTTGACGATATAGATAACACTAGTAGTATAAGAAATTCCAGATATTGGCAATATATTGCCGACCAATGTATTTCGTATCGGTTATGGTGGCCGCAATGGTCATCACCGTTATCGATACGGGAATCAACTGTAATGGTCGACATAGGGACTTAATGATCGTTACAACCCTTGTAATAGTTTTTTTTTTTTTGCCTAAAGAGATACTTGAAAAATATTTAGAAGATCCAGAATGATGTAAATATTCCAAATATGTATTCATTTTTTTTTTTTTGAACATGTTTATGGTAGCGTAACAATCCACTCTTTAGTGATTGTGTTGTATCTGGCTGTCTGGTGAATTTTTGAATATAATTATGTATTTGTAATGTTTACACATCACAATCAAGCATTAGAACTAGAATTAAAAAAGGCATAAATACTACCTTTTTTGATTGTTTCAAAAAATGGGCCTTAGATCTTCTATTTGCCCAAATCGCTTCAATCAACAGTTTTAATCCTAAAAACTATAGGAGTGGTAGAAATTTGCTGTTGAATGATCTAGGACAATTTTTGGAATGAAAAAAAGTGGAAAAATGAGGAGAAAATAGATTTAAATAAAGAAAGTGGTCATTTTTTGACCATTATGGGGGTAAGGACTGTTAATGAACATAACGACCAATATGGTCCAAAACTGTTTCATCCTTGTATTGTGTAATGGTCATGGCCGCCGTTATACGTATCGGCCTTTACGGCCGTATTGTAACGGATACGAAACACCTTGTTGCTGACATATCACCAATGTTTTCGACTGTGTAAATTCCAGGTTTCGCTTGTATCGCCAATGTATCAATGATATTTCAACAATATTGTCAATGCTTTGCCAATGTATTGTTATTGCCAAAATTCTGTTTATTAATATTTTTTTTTCTAATTCAATTTTTTATGGGTGCATGGTTGTATAATGAAATACATGTTTGTATGTGTGTATATGCATGCACGCATGGATGGATGGATGGATCATGTATGCATGCACACACGCATGGTTGGATGGTTGGTTGGTTGGATAGATGGTTGGTTGGATGGATGGTTGGTTGGATGGATGAATGTATATATGCATGCATGCATGGATGGACGGATGGATCACACGGGTGTGTATATGCATGTGTCATTGTATGCTTGTATTATGCGTGCATGTGTCAAACAACCACTTTATCTAAAAGCTCAAGTTGTTAGAGGATGGTATATTAATGTATATCAAGGGACTTTAACACTCCAACACTCCCCTGCACGTGCGGGGTGGAACTTCGCACAGGAACATACTGGGCAAGGGTGGAGGGATACTCACAACTCACACTTAGGTGGAAGGACACTCTCAACTCACACCATAAACGGCCCCCCGTGGGAGAATATATTAGGGAGGCATATTGGCTGCTCTTGGGATTTGAACACAACACCTTCCGCTCTGATACCAAGTAGAAGATGATTTGATGACTAGGGTGTGGAGAAGAGAGGAGAAGAGAGAGAGGAAGAGCGTTTGGGAAAAATGCTGTATGTAACATGCCCACACACACAATGTTTTATTAGAATAGAACATATAATACACTGCAGGAGAAGAAGAAAGTGTGCAATGCACTTACATTAAAAGAGCCACTTAACACACACACACACACACACACACACACACACACACTTTAGACTAACACTCTCTAGACTCCCCCTCAATTCGGAGCATAGATGTTTTTTATGCCCAACTTGTCACGAACACGATGGAGATCATCTTGACATAAAGACTTTGTAAAAATATTAGCAAGCTGATTCCCGGATCGAACAAAACGGGTGAAGATTTCCTTAGAGGCAACTTTTTCTTGAATAAAGTGACAGTCAACCTCAATATGCTTGGTGCGCTCATTGAAAACCGAGTTACGAGCAATATGTATGGTTGCTTGGTTGTCACAATGAAGAGGAATAGGAGCCGAAGGAGAATAGCCAAGTTCTTCAAGAAGGGTGCGTAGCCACAGGAGCTCACACGTCGCATGAGTCATAACACGATATTCAGCTTCAGTCGAGGATCGAGCGACAACCAGTTGCTTCTTACTCTTCCACGTGACAAGATTGCCACCTTGGAAGGTACAGAAGTTGGACGTAGAGCGGCGATCATAGGTAATGACGGCACAATCAACATTGAAATAGCCAGAAAGATGAAGATGACCATGAGATTGAAAGTGGAGGCCAAGGGTCGAGATTGATTTAAGATACCGAAGTATGCGGTATACAGTCATGAAATGTGAAGAACTAGGAGCTTGCATGAATTGACTAATAACGCCCATTGCGAAGGAGAAATCTGGGTGAGTAATAGTTAGGTAGATGAGCGGCCTACAAGACGTCGATACATCCCAAGATCAGAAAGAAGAGTACCATCATCTGGCAGAAGTTTCAACGATGTATCCATGGGGGTAGTAGCAGGTTTGTATCCTAACATCTCGGTCTCCATGAGAAAATCAAGAGCATATTTTCGTTATGACAAGACTACCCCAGATGGGGATCAACCACCTCAATTCCTAGGAAGTAGCGAAGAGGACCAAGATCCTTGATTTCAAACTTGGTCTTTAGAAATTCTTTGACTTCCCCATTCCAACAGTATCATTGCCGGACAATACAATATCATCTACATACACAATGAGAACCATGATGCCCGTCGATCAACACATATAAAGAGGGAATGGTCGGCATAATTGCGAATAAAGCTGAACTCTATGAGAGCCTGACTAAATTATTCGAACCATGCACGTGAGGACTGTTTAAGTCCATAAAGAGCCTTCTTCAGCCGACATACAAGTATAGGATTGTGGGAAGCTACAAAGCTATGAGGTTGATGCTTGTAAACTTCCTCTGCAAGATCCCCATGAAGAAATGCATTCTTAACATTGAGGTGAAACAAGGGCCATAATAAATTGACGGCTGAGGAGATTACCACACGAATAGAATTAAGCTTAGCCACCAGAGAGATGATGCAGGACAATTAACCACTTGCTCTAAAAGCTTGAATTGTTAGAGTATGGCGAATTAATCCCTTTATCTCATTGCCCACGCCCCACATCTCATGGGTTAGGACCTCGGCTGAACCCCCCTTGTGGGCCCCAAATCACATGGGTACCACCTCACATGGGCTGCCCACCCCGAGTGTGTCCCCGCATCCTACAGGCTACCCCACTCGAACTTGGTGTGAAATGTGCATTAATCACCCCCGGTTAGGAGTCTTGAACACGAGACCTCCCTCATGGGCCCCATCCACCCCAAGTGTGCCCCTACATCCCACAGGCGACCCCACTTGAGCCCGGTGTGAGAGGAGTCTCGAACACGAGACCTGCTCTGATAACAATTTGATGCAGGACAATTAACCACTTGCTCTAAAAGCTCAAATTGCGAATTAATCCCTTCATCTCATAGCCCAGGCCCCACATCTAATGGTTAGGACCTCGGCCGAACCCCTCTCGTGGGCCCTAAATTACATGGGTACCGCCTCACACGGGCTGCCCACCCCGAGTGTGTCCCCGCATCCCACAGGCTACTCCACTCGAGTTCGGTGTGAAATGCGCATTAATCATCCCCGGTGAGGAGTCTTGAACATGAAACTTCCCCCGTGGGTGCCACCCACGCCGAGTGTGCCCCTGCATCCCACAGGCGACCCCACTCTGAGCCCGATGTGAAAATGCTCCTGCATTAAGAGAATGTCTCGAAGTAATCCAAGCCATGAGTCTGCATGTATCCCCTAACAATCGATATATGCTCATTTCAGGGAGAAAATTACCACTGTAGACACCACCTTTTATTCAACGTCTTTTATGAAGAGTCCAAAACTTACCATCCCGACTTAGACCTTACACGTACGGACAGAGCATTTGAGGATGAAAATACCCCTGCTTTTCACTGCCATTCCTTTCACTCCCTTTAACGGAAAACCCACGCGCGCATTTTCAAAACACATGCCTTTCAATCCATTGCAACGAAAAACCCATGCATGCACGTTTTTCTTTTCATTTTCCTTACTAAAATCTCTGTTTATCATTTTACATTTGCCCTTTTCCATCTTGATTAGGGTTACATGAAATCCTCCAAACTGGTTGTATTTGCAATCTTTGAAAATGTTCAAAATATTTCCTCACTCCAAAGCACCCTTTTTCAACTTGCATTTGACAGGTACTATGGTTGTTGGAGGTACAAATCTTTTAAAAAAACACTAGTGGGGTTTATATTTACTTCCCTTTGTAGTATCGAATGACAATTCAACGACAATTCACTAACTACCTCTGGAAATTCAGCTAGTAATTCATCGAGAGTGCTTGGTTAAACTTAGCCATTGCAGGCTTGAATTTGAAGAACTCACGGAAATTGAGACGAGCCCAAGTCAATGACAATTGATCGACTACTCGTTCAATTTCATGTGAAGTTCGGTCAATTCCATGTTAGGATCGGTGAATTTCATGTCAGGCTCGTACAATTTCATTTGTTAGGCTTAGTCAATTTTATGCGTTGATCGTTCAAATTCATGTGAAACTTGCTCAATTCCATTTGAAGCTCACTCAATTTCATGTTAGGGCTCACTCAATTTCATGCTAGGCTTGCTCAATTTAATGTTTGCCCAGTGCAATTTCATGCTAGGCTCGCTCAATTTAATGTTTGCCTCAATAAATTTTATGCTAGGCTCGCTCAATTTAATGTTTGCCCAGCTCAATTTCATGCTAGGCTCGCTCAATTTAATGTTTGCCCAGCTCAATTTCATGCTAGGCTCGCTCAATTTAATGTTTGCCCAGCTCAATTTCATGCTAGGCTCGCTCAATTTAATGTTTGCCTCGATAAATTTCATGCAAGGCTCGCTCAATTTAATGTTTGCCTCGATAATTTTCATGTTAGGCTCGCTCTGGTTAATGTTTGTCCAGCTAAATTTCATGCTAGGCTTGCTCAATTTAATGTTCGCCCAGCTTAATTTCATGCCAGGTTTGCTCAATTTAATGTTTGCCTAGCTCAATTCCATGCGAGGCTCGCTCAATTTAATGTTTGCCCAACTCAATTTCATGCTATGCTCGCTCAATTTTCAGTTTGCCTCGCTTAATTTCCAGTTTGCTTGCATAGTAGAATTTCCAGTTTGCCTCGCCGAATTTCCAGTTTGCCTTGCTGAATTTTTGGTTATCCTCGCTCAATTTCTAGTTTTCCTCGCTCAATTTCAAGTTTGCCTCGCTCAATTTCTAGTTTGCCCCACTCATTTTCCAGTTTGCACTATCAAATTTCAAGTTTCCCTCGCTCAATTTCTAGTTTGCCCCGCTCATTTTCTAGTTTGCCCCGTTGAATTTATAATTTGCCCCGCTCAATTTTCAGTTTGCCCCGCTTAATATCTAGTTCGCCCTGTTCAATTTCTAGTTTGCCCCGCTGAATTTCTAGTTTGCCCCACTGAATTTTCGGTTTGCCCCGCTTAGTTTTCATTTTGCCCCGCTCAAATTCTAGTTTGCTCCGCTGAATTTTCAGTTTGTCCCGCTGAATTTAATGTTTGCCTCGCTGAATTTTCATGCTTCCCTCGCTCAATTTCTAGTTTGCCCTGCTGAATTTTCATGCTTCTCTCGATCAATTTCTAGTTTGCCTCACTCAATTTTCATGCTTGCCTTGCTCAATGTCATGATAGATAACGTTGTTGAATTTAATAAAATACCACATGAAATCATTCGTATCTTTGTAGGCCTAATCCATATAAGCTCTGGTTGTGTATTTGAAATTTTAACATGTTGCTTACTCTTTATTTCCTTAAGCTTTGTATCATCCTCATCTATAGTGGAAAGTGAGTTCGATCTCGGTCCTCTATTATTTAATTGAGTTTTGTCTTATGGCAAACTTTCATTGTTTAACGATTCATTGATAATATGTCATTGTATTGGTTTTCAGATAATGGCTACGAGAATCATCTGCTGTTATGGCGGGGAGTTAGAATGTGAAAACAAGCGATACTCGTACATGGGTGGAAGTTCGAAAACTATTACGCTACGTGTCGAGAATACGTACGAGGAGCTTCTATCCAGAATTTACATGATTATTAAGAGTAGACCAACAGATTGTGATATTAGGATGAAAGTATTGTATCTTTGCTCAAATGAATCAATCCATCCAATCGAAATCGAAGACTACGATGGCGTGAGAGAGTTCCTGAGAACACAGTTGGAGCATTTGGAAAAATTCATCCCTTTAGTCATCGAGACAATGCAACACATTAATAGGACAACACACGTGGACAGTGTGGCCGAGGAGCATGGCGTGAAATTTGAATATAATCAATGTCTATTACAAGTGGGAGTAAATAACGATCAACTGTCCGATCTGCCTCAAACATCAAACTTTGTGACTAGCCAAGTCAGCAGTGCACGTGGCCTTGACCTCATTTATGAATACATAGCACCGCCTTTAGCAACAACAGCAGATCTGCCATCATCCTCCACCACCCGATCTGTATGTGTAAGTGACATTCCACTTCCAGACATTCTCGAAACATCAAACTTCATCAGTCGTCAAGTTTCAGTGCCGTTCGAAGATGCTACATTCACCAATGCAGAAATGCTGGAATATACCGGTTCGTTGGGTGAACCGATCGATATAGCCGTTGGGCAAACGTTTAAGGACAAGAGTCGATGCTAGTATGTTTTGAGTCCATTTGCAATTCGCGATAACTTCTAGTATAGGGTATTGTACTCAAATTATACGAGATTCACCGTGGTGTGCTTCAAAGATACATGCGAATGGAGGGTTCGTGCATCTCGGGTGAATGATGCGGGGATATTCAAGATACGGAATTATACGTCAAAACACACGTGTGACATGTCATAGATGAAAAGTGATCACCGACAAACAAGCAGTAAGTTAGCGTGTGATTTGGTTGTTAACCGCATTGAGCAATGCTTAGGTCAAGTGATATTATCTTCGCTATGCAAGAGAAATATAATATTCTTATCAGTTATAAGAAGGCATGAAAAACTAAGGAGCTTGCAATAAATCGCTTTATGAGGTCTTATGAAGACTCCTACAATCAACTCCTTTTGTATTTGCATGAGTTGAGGATGACCAACCCAGGGACGATGACTGTTGCGGTTGTTAACTAAGAGACTTTCAGATTCGAGAGATGTTTTGTAGCACTCGGACAATCCGTTTGAAGTTTTCAAAATTCTATGTGGAGGGTATTGACGGGACACACTTAAAGGGCAAATACAAGGGTGTTCTATTCATTGCCATGACCTTAGATGGGGACAATCATATTTTTCTAGTTGCGTTTGGTATCGGTGAATCAGAGAACAGCAGCAGTTGGAACTGGTTCCTTAACTACCTTAACTGTGCGTTAAGGTTTCTTCCAGGTCTTGTGATTATATCCAACCGACATAAAAGTTTAATGAAAGAGGTTTCCCAAGTCTTTCCACATGTAGTCTATGGCTACTGTGCATACTATATCTATAGAAACTTGGTGGACACTTTTAATGATAAGTCGTTGGAGATGTACTATTGGCTGGCTGTGAAGACATGCAGGAGGGCTGAATTCGAAAAGTTAATGCATGATATCGAAATGGCCAACCCCCTAGTATATGTATGGTTGAGAGAAATTAGGTATGAGAAATGAGCATCTTCGCACTTTCCTAGAAAACGATTCAACTTGATCACTACAAACATATCCGAGTGTGATAATACCCTCTTCAAAGAAGCACACGAATACCCCGTTACTATATTGATAGAGGCGATAAGATTAAAGATACAAGAATTGTTTTACAAGATAAGAGAATCTGTAGCATCATTTGTAGGTCCGTTGACACCATGGGCGGATGAACAGTTAAAGGATCTTGTGCATAAGGCGCGAGATGTTCGTTGTCATACAATTTCTCGAGATGAGTACTATGTTGTGGGAGATTATAATGATACAATCAAGCTCAGTGAGTTTTCGTGTACATGTCGCGAGTTTGATGTGAAGGGGTACCTTTGTATGCATGTCCTGTCAGCATGTATAAACTATAATCTTCCTCATTACTCATACTGCTCCCCATTCTACATGGCGCAAAATTTCCTGACCACGTATAGCGAATCAGTGTATCCAGTACGTGACAAGAGCGAATGAGAAATTTCAGCGGGCTTCAAGGAGTGTTGTGCGCAGATTAAACCCCTAGGATAGATGAGGTCATCTGGAAGACCAAAAAGCTAAGAATTTTCTCGCGTGGAGAGGAAAAGAAACAGTAAAATGCGGGCGATGTAAACAAACAGGGTAAATCGCCAGAAGTGCAACTTTCCTATACCCGATGAATAACATACTTTGTAATTTATATAGTGTTTTCTACGATACATGTTTTGTAATTAATTTTTGTGGATGATGAAATCAACTTTCTGAATTACAAGAAACTTATTGTTACACTGAACCATTTCATGCTTGCATCGCCCAATTTTCAGTTTGCCCCGCTGAATTTTCCAGTTTGTCCTGCTCAATTCTTAGTTAGCCTTGCTCAATTTCTAGTTTGTCCCGCTCAATTTTCAGTTTGCCCTGCTCAATTTCTATTTTGCCCCTCTCAATTTCTAGTTTGGCCGGCCGAATTTCTAGTTTGCCCTGTTGAATTTTTAGTTTGTCCCGCTCAATTTTCAGTTTGCCCCGCTCAATTTCTAGTTTGCCCTGCTAAATTTTCCCACTCAATTTCTAGTTTGTCCCACTCAATTTTCTTTTTGCGTCCCGCTCAATTTCTAGTTTGTCCCGCTTAATTTTCTATTTGCACCCCGCTGAATTTCTAGTTTGTCCCGCTGAATTTTCAATGTCTCGCTCAATTTATAGTTTGGCCCGCTGAGTGTTCAGTTTGCCCCGTTGAATTTCCAGATTGCCCTGCTCAATTTTCAGTTTGGCCCGCTGAATGTTCAGTTTGCCCCGATAAAGTCTAAGATGTTTTAAGCTTTGTTTTTTTTTTTTTTAAAAAAAAAAAAATGAGATTATTGACTCGGTTTCCTATACATGAACATGTACCATAGTAGTTGATTTGAAAGACAAAAACAGATGTCATGTATGTAAAGTCCTGACGAAACAGCTAGCAACATGTTAGTTTTATAGTATATTATCTCGTGCTTGTTGCTTAAACGTATAGCAAGCCTAGTTTGTTAAAACAAAATTCAGAACAGTTAGAAACAAATAAAGTGTAAGGTGCTAACTAACTTGCTATTACCAACATAATCTTTTCACAACAAATTAATAAAATAGAGAGGGGTTTCCAAACTCAGTAGTGGGATAATTGAGAACACGTAAATTTTTTGGACTATGACAAGAATGATGTGGCCCACTGAATTTCCAGTTTGCTCTGGTTGAATGTGAACTATTGCTATGTTTGTTTCTCAACTGCCTAATTTCTTGGTCATACACAAGGCTAACCGTCCTACACAAGGACTACTTATTCTCCGGGTTGGAATAAATAACATGAACTTCATTAAAAAAGATCATCATAAAACCACAGACGGTAATCGAAATAACTACCCCAAGTTTGGGTAGTAAAATCATCATTCAAAAAATACCAGGCCCTTATCTAAGGAAACATTTCCAAAATAACAAAACACATTAGCCCAAGCTTGGCACCCAAAACAAAGTACAAATACAAACTATCAGCATGTCCAAGACCGATCATAGGATTGGAATGGAATAAGATCAGTTTGGCTTGGCATCCCAAAAAGATATTTGATGCACAAGCGAACATTCATGACCAAACACAAGTTGAATTGGCTAGCTGGATGGACCCCCCTCTGGCGGAGCGACATCATCACGCTGGCAGGTGATTGTGGTGATAAGGGTCTGAATCTTTTGCTCCACCCGCTCCAAAATCTTCTGGATAGCTTTAGAAAGCTGCTCCAGTCGTGTAAGTCGTCTGCCTTGCTCATCTATTCACAGAAGAAATAGATTCTTTGCGGTCACGGTATGACATCCGTCGTCTGGTATGACTATATGATGTTCGTGGCACCTCACATTGTTCTCCTTCCGTAGGATAGTTGGTGTCGACTGCTTCTGTCTCTGCTGCATCTGTCTCTGCTGCCTCTGTCTCCGCTGCATCTGCTTCTGTTTTTTTCCTTCCTCAAATCTTCACTGCGCTCTCTTGATGTTGATGCCCTTTTCGTCCCCAGCTTCATGCGGTTAATATTGTTTTTTTGAAAACATGCGAGCGGGTCTAGGTCGGTTAGTGGTGGGCATCAGGCCAACATGGCGAGAGAGTAAACATAATAGGTATGGGAATGGAATGGATGTCTCTCGTGCTCTGAATGCAGTCGACAATGAGGTGAACCATAATGCTGGGAAGACAAAGGAATACCCTCATAGATGCTGTAGAGAATATCTAACATGTACGGGGTAATGTCAGACTTATTTGTTCCCCTCGGATAAACATTGAGGCAGAAGATATTGTGAAGCACTCTTTACTTGTCTGCCATATTTGATGCTCTTAGGGCATTACCTTGATGCCACGACACATTCTGTCCGTTATAGAAATACTTGGTGATTTGTACCCGTGTATCTACGGAATCAATGTCATGATCAGTTAACATTCGACATGAGGCTGGAATCCCTATAAGCAAGGCAAATACAGTAGGAGTAATGATAGTGAAGGTCTGTCCAATGGTGACTACAAAAGAAGCAGGGTGCAACACCGGTGAGTGACAGTAGGACAGAAATCTGATCATTTGTTCATTCCCGTCCCTCCAAAATCTAGGACGTTACTCCAACCAACTTTCTCCAGAATTTCTAGTATCCCAAATGGTCGGATGCATTCTCGATCGATCTTTTTCTGATACACCATTTTTCGGACATGAAATTTGTTATACAGGTTATTAGGAGGAGGAACCTGTTGGATCAAGACTTCTAATTGAACAGGTGGAGGAGGAGCCTGAGTGGGAGCACTCCGTTGAGTTCGAGATTGTCTAGCAGGTGATTCAGTCGAGGAAGTTGTTCGTCCGCCCGTTCCGATCTTGGTCTTGATCGGAGTTTAGTTCAATCTCCCCTAGAGTACTCTCCAACCGCAGTCTTTTTCCTTTTCTCCTTTGGCATTACGACTGTTTGGATGGGGTTCAAAAAGATAAAGTAAGAAAGAACTGCAAAACCCCAAATCGGTTGTAGCACACTATCGAAATGTATGAGGGAATCACGAATCTAGAGTGAGAATCTTACCCAAAGAATACGAAGAATGTGAAGAAGGGCTTGGAAGATGGCCTCCAAAACTCCAAATGGTTTTGATAGAAGAACAGACGTAGTGGAGACTGAACTAGAGAATGCAGAACTTGAAGGTTTTTAATAAAAACGCAGGCGTTTCGATATTATCGAACAATATTTGATATTATCGAAGAAACGTTTGATATTATCGAACAATACTCGATAATATCGACAAACATTTTTTAGAACTATTCCCTTTAAGAGGAAGTGACTGAGTTCATTTTATCGAGTATGTCTCGATATATCGAGAATCGAGATTTGAATCTCGATATTATCGAACAGTTTTCGATAATATCGACAATTCATGCTATTTTATGATTTCGTTGTTGGACATTTTGGCATAGTATTTCGATATTATCGATAATGAATCGATATTATCGAGTTATTGACGTTCGATGATATCAGAGCTCGCATCGAAGGATATCGACCATATACCGATATCAGGAAGGAACAACTAGAAGTCTTGATCCCACAGGCTTCCTGTTCAACTAGAAGTCTTGATCCCATAGGTTCCTCCTCCTCTTGAGAACCTATATAACAAATTTTGTGTCTGGAAAATGGTGTATCAGAAAAAGATCGATCGAGAATGCATCCGACCATTTGGGATACTAGAAATTCTGGAGAAAGTTGGTTGGAGTAACTTCCTAGATTTTGGAGGGACAAGAATGAACAAGTGATCAGATTTCTGGCCTACTGTCACTCACCGGTGTTGCACCCTGCTTCTTTTGTAGTCACCATTGGACATACCTCCATTACCATTACTCCTGTTGTATTTGCCTCGCTTATAGGGATTCCAGCCTCATTTCAAGGGTTAACTGATCATGACATTGATTCCGTAGATGTACGGGTACAAATCACCAAGTATTTTTGTAATGGACAGAATGTGCCGTGGCATCAAGGTAATGCCCTGAGAGCATCAAATATGGCAGACAAGTACAAGGTGCTTCACAATATCTTCTGGCTCAATGTTTATCTGAGGGGAACAAATAAGTCTGACATTACCCCGTACATGTTAGATATTCTCTACAGCATCTGTGAGGGTATTCCTTTGTCTTCCCAGCATCATGGTTCACCTCATTGCCGACTGCATTCGGAGCATGAGAGACACATCCATTCCATTCCCATATCTCTTATGTTTACTCTCTCGCCATGTTGGCCTGATGCCCACCACTGACCGACCCAGACCGCTCGCATGTTTTCAAAAAACAATATTAAGCGCATGAAGCTGGGGACGAAAAGGGCATCAACATCAAGAGCGCGCAGTGAAGATTTTGAAGGAAAAACAGAAGCAGATGTAGCGGAGACAAAGGCAACAGAGACAGATGCAGTCGACACCGACTATCCTACAAAAGGAGAACAATGTGAGGTGCCACGAACCTCATATAGTCATACCAGACGACGGATGTCATACCGTGACCGCAGGGAATCTATTCTTCTGCGAATGGATGAGCAGGGCATACGACTTACATGACTGGAGCAACTTTCTGAAGCTATCCAGAAGAGTTTGGAGTGGGTGGAGCAGAAGATTCAGACCCTTATCACCACAATCACCTGCCAGCGTGATGATGTCGCTCCGCCAGAGGGGGGTCCATCCAGCTAGCCAATTCAACTTGTGCTTGGTCATGAATGTTCGCTTGCGCATCAGATATCTTTTTGGGATGCCAAGCCAGACTGATCTTATTCCATTCCAATCCTATGATCGGTCTTGGACGTGCTGATAGTTTGTATTTGTAATTTGTTTTGGGTGCCAAGCTTGGGCTAATGTGTTTTGCTATTTTGGAAATGTTTCCTTAGATAAGGGCCTGGTATTTTTTTGAATGATGATTTTACTACCCAAACTTAGGATAGTTATTTTGGTTACTGTCTATGGTTTTATGATGAAGTTCATGTTATTTATTCCGACCCGGAGAATAAGTAGTCCTTGTGTAGGATGGTTAGCTTTGTGTAAGACCAAAAATTAGGCAGTTGAGAAACAAACATAGCAACAGTTCACATTCAACCAGAGCAAACTGAAAATTCAGCGTGCCACATCATTCTTGTTATAGTCCAAAAATTTGCGTGTTCTCATTTATTCCACTACTGAGTTTGGAAACCCCTCTCTATTGATTAATTTGTTGTGAGTTGATTATATTGGTAATATCAAGTTAGCACCCTACACTTTTTCTGTTTCTAACTGTTCTGGATTTTGTATTAACAAACCAGGCTTGCTATACGTTTAAGCAACAAGCACGAGATAGTATACTTATATAACTAACATGTTGCTAGCTGTTTCGTTAGAACTTTACATATATGAAATCTGCTTTTGTCTTTCATCTCAACTACTATGGTACATGTTCATGTATAAGAAACCGAGTCAATAATCTCATTAAAGAAAAACAAAGCTTAAAACATCTTAGACTTTATCGGGGCAAACTGAACATTCAGTGGGCCAAATTGAAAATTCAGTGGGGCAAACTGGAAATTGAGCAGGGGCAAACTAGAAATTGAGCGGGCGCAAACCAGAAATTCAGTAGGGCAAACTAGAAATTGAGCGGGGCAAACTAGAAATTAGTGGGGCAAACTAAATTGAGCGGGGCAAACTAAAAATTGAGCGGGATAAACTAGAAATTCAGCGGGGCAAACTAGAAATTCGGCGGGCCAAACTAGAAATTGAGCGGGGCAAATTAGAAATTGAGTGGGGCAAACTGAAAAATGAGCGGGGCAAACTAGAAATTGAGCGGGGCAAGTTGAGAATTGACTGGGACAAACTGGAAATTCAGCGGGGCAAACTGGAAATTGAGCGATGCAAGCATGAAATGGTTCAGTGTAACGCTAAGTTTCTTGTAATTCAGAAAGTTGATTTCATCATCCATCAAAATTATTTACAAAGCATGTATCATACGAAACACTATATAAATTACAAAGTATGTTATTCATCAGGTATAGGAAACTTGCACTTCCGGCGATTATTTCCTGTTTGTTTACATCGCCCGCATTTTACTGTTTTCTTTTCCTCTCCACGCGAGAGAATTCTTAGCTTTTTTGGTCTTCCAGATGACCTCCTCTGTCCTGGGGGTTTAACCTGCGCACAGTACTCCTTGAAGCCCGCTGAAATTTCTCATTCGCTCTTTTCACGTACTGGGTACACCGATTCGTCATACGTGGTCAGGTAATTTTGCGCCATGTAGAATGGGGAGCAGCATGAGTAATGATGAAGATTATAGTTTATACATGCTGACAGGATATGCATACAAGGGTACCCCTTCACGTCAAACTCGCGACAGGTACACGAAAACTCACTGAGCTTGACTGTATCATTATAATCTTCTACAACATAGTACTTATCTCGAGAAATTGCATGACAACGAACTTCTCGCGTCTTCTGCACAAGATCCTTTAACTATTCCTCCGCCCATGGTGTCAACGGCCCTACAAATGGTGCTGCACATTCTCTTCGCTTGCAAAATAATTCTTGTATCTTAAATCTTACTACCTCTATCAATTTAGTAACGAGGTATTCGTGTGCTTCTTTGAAGACGACATTAACATACTCAGATATGTTTGTAGTGACCAAGGTGAATTTTTTTCTTGGAAAGTGCGAAGATGCCCATTTCTCGTACCCGATTTCTCTTAGCCATACATGTACTGGGGGTTGGCCATTTCGATATCATGCATTAACTTTTCGAATTCAGCCCTCCTACATGTCCTTACAGCCTGCCAATAGTACAACTCCGGCGACTTGTCTTTAAAAGTGTCCACCAAGTTTCTATAGATATGGTATGCGCAGTAGCCATGGATTGCATGTGGGAAGACTTGGGGAACCTCTTTCATTAAACCTTTATGTCGGTCGGATATAATCACAAGACCCGGAAGAGACCCTAACGCATAGTTAAGGTAGTTAAGGAACCAATTCCAACTGCTGCTGTTCTCTGATTCACTGATGCCAAACGCAACTGGAAAAATATGATTATCCCCATCAAAGGCCGTGGCAATGAATAGAATACTCTTGTATTTGCCCTTTAAGTGTGTCCCGTCAATGGCCAATACCATCCGCATAGAATTTTGAAAACTTTGAACTCATTGTTCGAGCGTTGCAAAACGCCTCTCGAATTTGAAAGTCTCTTAGTTAACAACCGCGAAAGTCACCGTCCCCGGGTTGGCCATCCTCAACTCATGCAAATACAAGGGAAGTTAATTGTAGGAGTCTTCATAAGACTCCATAACGCGATTTATTGCAAGCTCCTTAGCTTTCCATGCCTTCATATAACTGATAAAAATATTATATTTCTCTTGAATAGCGAAGATGATATCACTTGGCCTCAACCCTAGGCGTTGCTCAATGCGGCTAACAACCAGCTCACACGCTAACTTACTGGTTGCTTGCCGGTGTTCGCTCTTCGTCCATGACATGCCGCACGTGTGTTTTGACGTATAATTTCGTATCTTGAATATTTCCGCATCCTTCACCCGAGATGCATAACCCTCCATTCGCATGTATCTTCGAAGCGCACCACTGTGAATCTCGTATAATATGAGTACAATACCCTATACTGGAAGTTATTGCGAATTACAAAGTGGCTTAAAACATACTGGCACCGACTCTTGTCCTTAAATGTTTGCCCAACGGTTATATCGATCGGTTCACCCAACGAATTTGTATATTCCAACATTTCTGCATTGGTGAATGCAGCATCTTCGAACGACACGGGAACTTGACGACTGATGAAGTTTGATGTTTCGGGAAGGTCTGGAAGCGGAATGTCGCTTACACGTACAGCTTAGGTAGTGGATGATCATGGTAGATCTATTGTTGTTGTTAAAGGCGGTGCCATGTATAATGTATTCATAAATGAGGTCAAGGTCACATGCACCGCTGACTTGGCTAGTCACAAAGTTTGATGTTTGAGGTGGCTTAGGCAGTTGATCGTTGTTTACTCCCACTTGTAATGGATATGGATTATATTCAAATTCCACGCCATGCTCCTCAGCCACACTGTCCACGTGTGTTGTCCTATTAATGTGTTGCATTGTCTCGATGACTAAAGGGATGAATTTTTCTGAATGCTCCAACTGTGTTACTAAGAACTCTCTCACGTCATCGTCGTCTTCGATTTCGGTTGGAGGGATTGATTCATTTGAGCAAGGATACAATACTTTCATCCTAATATCACAATCTGTTGGTGTACTCTTAATAATCATGTAAATTCTGGATAGAAGCTCCTCGTATGTTGTCTCGACACGTAGTGTATTAGTTTTCGAACTTCCACCCATGTACGAATATCGCTTGTTTTCACATTCTAACTCCCTGCCATAACAACAGATGATTCTCGTAGCCATTATCTAAAAACCAATACAGTGACAAGTAATCAATGAATCGTTAAACAATGGAAGCTTGCCATAAGACAAAACTCAATTAAATAATAAAGGACCGTGAACTCACTTTTCATTATAGATGAGGATGATACAAAGCTTAAGGAAATAAAGAGTAAGCAACACGTTAAATTTTCAAATAAACAAAAAGAGCTTATATGGATTAGGCTTACAAAGAAACGAATGATTTCATGTGGTATTTTATTGAATTCAGCGACACTATCTATCATGACATTGAACGAGGCAAGCATGAAAATTGAGCGAGGCAAACTAGAAATTGATCGAGGGAAGCATGAAAATTCAGCAGAAATTGAGCGAGGGAAGCATGAAAATTCAGCGAGGCAAACATTAAATTCAACGGGGCAAGCTAAAAATTTAGCGGGGCAAACTAGAATTTGAGCAGGGCAAACTACAAATTGAGTGGGGCAAACTTGAAAATTGAGCGGGGCAAACTAGAAATTGAACAGGGCAACTAGAAATTGAGCTGGGCAAACTGAAAATTGAGCGGGGCAAACTGAAAATCGAGTGGGGCAAATTGAAAAATGAGCAGGGCGAACTGCAAATTGAACAAGGGAAACTTGAAATTCAGCAGGGCAAATTGGAAAATGAGCGAGGCAAACTAGAAATTGAGCGAGGGTAACCAGAAATCCAGCGAGGCAAACTGGAAATTCGGCGAGGCAAACATGAAATTCAGCTATGCAAGCAAATAGGAAATTGAGCGAGGCAAACATGAAATTGAGCAAGGCAAACTGAAAATTGAGCGAGTATAGCATGAAATTGAGTTGGGCAAACATTAAATTGAGCGAGCCTAGCATGAAATCGAGCTGGGCAAACATTAAATTGAGTGAGCCTAGCATGAAATTGAGCTGGGCGAACAATTAATTGAGCGAGCCTAGCATGAAATTTAGCTGGGCAAACATTAAATAGAGCGAGCTTAGCATGAAAATTATCGAGGCAATCATTAAATTGACCGAGCCTTGCATGAAATTTATCGAGGCAAACATTAAATTTAGCGAGCCTATCATGAAATTGAGCTGGGCAAACATTAAATTGAGCGAGCCTAGCATGAAATTGAGCTAGGCAAACATTAAATTGAGTGAGCCTAGCATGAAAATGAGCTGGGTAAACATTAAATTGAGCGAGCCTAACTCGAAATTTATTGAGGCAAACATTAAATTGAGCGTGCCTAGCATGAAATTGAGTGAGCCATAACATGAAATTGAGTGAGCTTCAAATGGAATTGAGCGAGTTGCACATGAATTTGAACGATCAACACATAAAATTGACTAAGCCTAACAAATGAAATTGTACGAGGCTGACTTGAAATTCACCGATCCTAACATGGAATTGACCGAACTTCACATGTAATTGAACGAGTAGTCGATCAATTGTCATCGACTTGGGCTCGTCTCAATTTCCGTGAGTTCTTCTTCAAATTCAAGCATGCAATGGCTAAGTTTGACCAAGCACCCTCGGTGAATTACTAGCTAAATTTCCACTGGTAGTCAGTGAATTGTCATTTAATTATCGTTCAAGACTACAAAGGGAAGTAACTATAAACCCTACTAGGGTTTTTTTAAAGATCTGTACCTTCAACAACTGTAGTACCGGTCAAATGCAAGTTGAGGAAGGGTGCTTCGGAGTGAGGGAATATTTTGAAACTTTTCAAAGATTGCAGATGCAACCAGTTTGGAGGATTTCACGTAAACCTAACCAAGATGGAAAATGACAAATGTAGAATGATAATATGTAGATGATAAACGGAGATTTTAGTTAGGAAAATGAAAAGAAAAACGTGCGTCCGTGGGTTTTTCGTTGCAATGGAGTGAAAGGCATGTGTTTTGAAAATGCGCACGTGGGTTTTCCATTAAAGGGAGTGAAAGGAATGGCAGTGAAAAGCAGGGGTATTTTTGTCCTCAAATGCTCTGTCCGTACGTGCAAGGTCTAAGTTGGGAAGGTAAGTTTTGGACTCTTCAGAAAAGACGCTGGATAAAAGGTGGCTTCTACGGTGGTAATTTTCTCCATTTCAGGAATCCGTTGACTATGGATTAATTGGATGCACTAGAGAATTGGTATGCAATTGTTAGTTAAATAAAGTGGGTGTAAACTGTTGTAATTTCCTCTCATCACATTCATATTCTGGGCTCCCAGTTGCAGTCCATTCAAGTCGGAGTTTAAAGAAAGATCACCGCAATTTGAGGGCTACTTTGAATGCTAGGAAACGTATAAGCTTTTGTGGTTCTTGTTTATTAAACTGAAAGTTTGCAATTCTATTCCTTTGTGCATCCAATAATCCTTTTTTGCACTTACGTTTGCATGGGTGACTATCCAATATTTTCTAAATCTCTTACATGTATGGTTATAGTCTCGTTAATGGATTCTGATTTCTATTTGTTTCTATTGAGTAATTTTGTTTGTTTGTTTAAGTTGTACATCCAAGCATCTAATATTTGCGCTATCATTTTAAAGATGCTGTACATGATTTTGCAAAAAGAATCTGATTTTGCCTGCCTTGCAGGTTTCTGTTCTGATGGGTTATTGCAATGTACAAGACTTAATTGAGCATGTAAAGGCTGGTAGAGTATCTGATGATCTTGAAGGCGACGTAGACGATGTTGATATCTCATTGGCTTGTCGAAGATTCCCATCTATCATTTTGGGTAGCTCGTCACTTGTTCAACTGTACGATGATAATGCATGTCAACCAGATCAAATGGGCCTTTTACTAGCTGAAAACTGTGGAGGATTTCTCCTCAGTTCTATCGGTGAGAATTGGGTTGAACCAGATAAGCTTAGTGAAGCATGGACCTTGTTAGATGCTCCCCAGTCAAATTTAAAATCATCCTCATTGGATACAGGAAGTTACTACATTTTGCCATTTCTTTCTCAATCAACAGCTTTGGAAGCTAAAGGAAAATCAGATGCAATTCATGTGGAAGAAGCTGAAGGAAAATCAGATGTGGTTAACGCAGAAGCCAATATGAAAGATTCTTCTATCAATGCTGGTGGCACAGCACAGCAAATTGAAACATCTTCTGAGTTGATTTTCGACAGACCGATCAGTTGTACTCCTGGCATAAGTACTCGCCACTGTCGTCAGCTTGAAAAGAGTGGTTTTCACACGGTGATTAAAAATCATGGGGAAAAAACAACTAAGTTATATGCAATTTTAATTATCACGGGACAAACACATTATCTCATTTCCTTCTGTTTTGCAATAGATGCGGAAACTGCTACACCATTTTCCTCGGACGTATTGTGATCTAAAAAATGCACGGGGTGCAATTAATGATGGAGACTATTTGATTTTTGCTGGGAAAGTTTTATCTTCCAGGTGTGGTAAAGATGGATTACCCATAATAATCTCTCTCTCTCTCTCTCTCTCTCTCTCTCTCTCTCTCTCTCTCTACGCACACAGACGCAGATGCATGTATTTATATTTCATTCTTGTGTGAAAAACAAGGTTATTTAGATTTATCACTGGTTTCTAATTTCTTGTCAATCGAAGATGAAATTTCATGCAGTATTGTCTAATATGAACTGATACAGTTTGTTTTTTTTTTTTTTGAGTGGTTGAATTGAGCAAGACCGAGTTCTAATCCATGTGCCTATAAGTGCATTATATATTTATAAGGTTTGAAGAAAGTTTCCACAAACCTAGACAGAGATTTCAATAGATTCTACTCTTAAATAATGAATTCAGCTGATCCAATGCCACAAGCAGGAAGAAGAAAAGAGTACACGAAATAAAGCAAAATAGAGAAATAGTGGATTATCACCTCCCAAACTAGAGGTCAGAGCCCTAGGTTTTAAAGAGTCTCGCTTCTAGGGAAAATTTCAGTCACAGGAACTAAAAAAAGGCTGCATTCAATCTTATTCTAGTCTATGGAATCATAGGGTTTACATTCATTGAAAATATGTTGATCCTTATTGAAATAATAAACTGAAAAGAATTGCATCTAGACTTTGGTTGGAGAATAAAGTTTCTCTCTTACTTAAAAGGAAATGAAAGATAACTGCATTCCCTTCTATAGAACTTTACTATGGTTTTTAGGGGACATATGGGACCTATGGGTTGTCAAAAATCCAACTGTGAACTCACTGTTTTTATGGGACATATGGGCCCCACGGTTGTCAAAAGTCCAACCGTGTGGTCCCATGCGGCCCACAATCCCAGCCTATGACCTGAAGGGCCAACCAGACGAAGTCATATAACCATTAAGGTACACATGAATGGACTGGAAAGCCCTGTTGCTCGATCTGATGGATTGCGTTGCCACCTTTGTTGCTACGGTTGTTTGCTTTACAGGTTGGAGGTTGTCCTGCATAATAATGTGTTGAATTTGATATGACATTTTTGATGTTCATGCAGGGGTATCAAGGCTGGTTTTTCCTTTTCATTCCTAGAAGTTGTCGTGGGCTGTGAGTTCGCAAGTGATGAAGGAACTTCTGAACTTGAGAGTGATGATTGTGTCATTGGGGAAAGTAAGATGATTTACTTGCATTTGAAGAAATTTTTCCGTGGTACTCGTTTTACGAGTCAGCCTTTTCTTACAAGCATCGAGTCAAAGCATAAAGAGGGTGATCTTGTATATGTTAGTGGTAAGGTGTGTTTCCTTTGCCCTGAGATACACAATTACTTTTAATAGTTTTTGGATGTTTAGTGAATGGGAAAAAAGTTTTGGATGGTCAAAATTATATTGTAAATTGCAACGAGCATCGAATCTAATTCTCAACCATATTGTAAATATTAAGTTTTTTTTTTTCCTAAATTTATGGAAAAATTAGAAAAAATAAATGAAATGGTAAAAGATGAGTAAAATCGAGGGTTCATTGATAGTAGTTTTAGGGCTTGTTCGGCATGTTTGCCTAATGAGGGTAGGATAGCCTCTTTACTGCCCATTCTGATATTTTGGATAAACGTGGGAATTGGCACCTGAAACATATATAGAAAAGCAGGAGGCACTTTGTCATCTCTCTCTCTCTCTGTTTTTTTTTTTTTTTGGGTCGATTAAACAGACAAGTCCCGCATCTTCAAAATGCGAGATTTGGAAACCCTCGTTCTTAGGTACATTTGAAATAGGCCCTTACATTATTGAATAACTTATAGTTTTCTTTTATTGATTTGAAAAATGTAGAGAACAAAATTTTTCCACAACATAGCTAGTGGATGTGCTAGTTGCACTAAAGTGTCTAGTGTGGTGGTAGAGGGGGAAAGGTTTGATGAGTGAAGGTGAGCAATGCGATTGTTAGCTTTTTCGAAGATTTGCTAACTGATGAAGGTTGGAAGAGGCCTTCTTTGGACAAATCACACTTCAATGTTATGTCTTTGGAGGTCGCGCAATCGCTTGGGAAGGCCTTCTTTGAAGATGAAGTCAAGAAAGTTGTGGATGCTTTGGGGAGAGACAACATCTGGCTTGGATGGGTTCTCGTTTGCTTTCTTCCAAACTTTTTGGGAGATAATTAAAGCAGATGTTTTGGAATTCATGAGGGAATTTTATTCCCAGGGAAGGCTATCTAAGGAAACAGGGGCTTCATACATAACACTTATTCCAAAAATCTTTGGAGAGAAAATCTAAAAGACTATCAACCCATTAGTTTGATTAGGAGCATTTATAAAATTCTTGCTAAGGTTCTAGCCACAATATTCAAAAGGGCGCTTCAAGGGGTCATTTCCAAGAATCAAAGGGCTTTTATTGAGGGAAGACAAATCATTGATAGTGTGCTCATTGCCCACGAGTGCATTGATGCTAGGTTCAAGCAAAGATTGGGAGGAGTGGTGTGCAAGTTGGATATAGAGAAAGCTTATGACCATGTGGAATGGGGCTTTTTGGACTATATGCTCGGGAGGATTGGATGGGGGCAAGTGTTGGGGGTGGGTTAAGGAATGTGTCGGGTTTTCTATGTTCTCGGTTTTTGTTAATGGATCTCTAAAAGGTTTCTTTCAAAGTTCGCGTGGTTTGAGACAAGGAGACCCCACATCTCCTCTCCACTTTGTAGTGGCAGCTGAGGCTTTGAGTAAAATGTTGGATTGCGGTCAACAAATTGCCTCTTTAGTGGCTTTTCTATCTTCAAATCAACACCCCCCCCCCCCCCCCCCCCCCCCCCCCCCCGGATCGCATCTCCAATTTGCCAATGGCACGCTATTGTTTGCGATGCTAATGTTGGGATGGTGGGGAATTTGAGTATAGTGTTATGTTGGGAGTTCTGATGCCCAAGGAGGAGCTCGCGATGCTTGCCTCGGTTGGGAGTTTGGGTGCTCTAGGCGGGTGACTTCCCATCCACGTATCTTGGATTGCCTCTTCATGTTGGCAAAACAACTAAGCACTTATGGGACGTGGTTGTTGAAAGAGTGGAAAGAATGCTTACAGGGTGGAAGAGTAGGTACCTATCTTTGGGGGGTCACATTACTCTGATCAAAGCAGCCTTGTCTAATCTCCCCTTGTATTTCATGTCCCTATTTCGGTGCTCGCAGTCAGTTTTGGACAAAATTGATAGGCTAAGGAGAGATTATTTTTTGTGGCAAGGGGTGGTGGAAAAAAGGAAGTTCCATTTGCTGAAGTGGGATGAAGTTTGCAAGACTTATGAAGGGGGTGGGGTGGGCATTAAAAATTTGAGAACAATGAATAGGGCTCTTTCAGGGAAGTGGATGTGTAGGTTTGGGATGGAGGAAGATGCGTTTTGGAAGGATATCATTGTTAGTAAATATGGTGCAACGAAGGTGTTTGGGAAAGGTTCTTCTTTGTATAAGGCTTCTTCAATTTGGAAAGGGATTGTTTTAGTTACGCCGAGTTTTGTTAAAGGGGTGTGGTTTGTACTCGGGGATGGCGAAAACATCCACTTTTGGAAAGACATTTGGATTAGGGAGGAACCTTTGCAATCACGTTTCCCGAAGATTGCTAGCTTATCTGCGGACCATAATGTGCTTGTGGGGTGTTTCTAGTTAAGAAACAGTGCTAATGTCGTGTGGGCCCCTCATTGTCTTTTCACGTTTGATGAAGAGGTGTCGGAGTTGGCTTCTTTGTTTAATCATATCAAAGTTTGCCACTTGTTCGTTGGTTAGAAGGATAAGATGTGTTGGCACAAGGACAAATCTGGGTGTTTCTCGGTCTGATCCTTTTACAAGATGCTTCACTCTCAAGGTAGCAGGGGGTCTACTAATGACTCTAATGCTACCAAATTTGTTTGGCCCTACGGGGTGCCCCTTTAAAAGTTGCAGTGTTTGCTTGGTCGGTTAGTCGGGGCATAGTCTTGACTGTGGATAACATCCAGAAGTGGGGATTGGTTCTCCTAAATGTATGTTTCATGTGTATCGCTATTTTAGAGTCAATTGGCCATCTTTGCTTGCATTGTCCGACGACTACCTTCTTGTGGAATAGCATTCTATCCATGTTTCGGATTAGTTGGGTTTGCCCGAGCTCCATTGATTTATTCCTTTTGTCATGGCATGGGGTGAATCTCAAAAAGGAGTCGAAAGAAATTTGGCGTCTTTGCCTCTTAGCAGGGCTTTGGGGAATTCGGGAAGAAAGGAACGAAAGATGCTTTAGGAATTTGAGCCAATCCCTTGGGTGGGTTGTCTTAATTAGTTTGGGTGGCTGCTTGCCCCTTCTTTGTAAAGCTCTTTTGCCTTTTGGAGCTTGTTTATAAATTTTTTGTTATCTTTCAAAAAAAATGTAGAGAACAACGGAAGTTGCACATAGTCGAAAGGAATGTCTAAAGTAAAGTCATTGCTTGAAGGTTTCTTCATATGCAGGATAAGCTCGGTTGAGGCCAGTGTTTAAATTATCGGCAATATTATTGAATTATTGTTGATAATTTCGGTATTGCTGGAGTTGCGACACCAAAACTCCCTTATTTCATTTCTCTTCCTAATATTGCCGATTTTTCAGCGATTTTATCTATTTTTAGCGAAAATTTCAGTTGTCATCGAGAAATCATTGTATCTACTTACCCTGTCACGAGATAACAGTAGCCAACAACCCCTTTTTGACGATGTAAGGACCGATAACATCGTGGCGCTGCGTAAATACACAATATCGAAAAAAAAGGGGAAAAAATGGGGAGACTTGTGGATTTTTGTACTTGTAGAAGAGGATCGCTAATAGGAAATGGCAGTGGGCCAATCGTAGAAGAGGATTGGTGATCGGAAATTGCAGTGGGCCAATCGATCAATCAATGTGCTGTAGGTGCCATCCAATCTCTACTTTCCAATTTTTTATTTTTTATTTTTTTTTCCTTTGAATACATAAAAAATTTCAACCCAAAAGATGGTTTTGACAAAGAATCTGCTAAAGATTAGGGATTTGGAGAGATTTTCTTTCCTGAATTTAGGGTTTTGAGGGTCCCCTTTCGGAACTCTCTTCCATTTCGAAAATAATCTCTTGAAGGGTTTTATGGGAGTGGATTTGCATGGTGTGAGGGTGCGTGTGGATGTCACCAAGTTCTGTGGACCCACCATGATGTGTGTTATATCCATACTCTCCATCCATTTAGCGAGATCGTTTTAGGTCATGACCCTAAAAATGAGGCAGATCCAAAGCGTGAGTGGACCACAACACAAAGGCAGTAGGGACAATTATTCTTACCGTTGAAACCTTCCTAGGGCCCACAGTGATGTTTATTTGTCATCCAAGCTGTTCATAAGATCACACAAATGGATGGAGGTAAAATACGAAAATGACATGGACCTTCCGTGGCCCCTAATGATTTTTCAACGGGGCATTCAATTTACACTTTCTTGTGGTGTGGTCCATTTAAGCACTGGATATGCTTCATCTTTGGGATCAAGCCTTAAAATTATTTGGTAAAATGGATGGATGGGGTGGATAAAATACTTAAATCACAATGGACCCCACAAAGTTGACTCAGTACGCTTAGCGTATTGATTTATGCGATGGGCAATTCACTTCCTACAAAGTTGTTGTGCATGCGACTTATTTGGATCTGTGGGTTGGTGGGTCCATGCTCTGTGGGGCCATCATAATGATAAACATTTTTTTATTATGTTGTCCAATTATTTGACCGATAATTTTAGGGCAATGAGCCCAAAATGAGGCAAATCCGCATCTCAGGTGGACCACACCAAAGGAAACAGTGGTGGTTAAATGCTCACCATTAAAACTTCCTAGGGCCATTATAATGTTTTTTTTTTTTTTTTCCATCCAACCTCTTGATTCAGTCACACAGACCTTGATGAAGCGAAAACACGATTTAGATTATGTTAGAATTGCCACATGTACCATTTTCAAATGCTAGGTATCAAGTGTCATACGCAGCCAGAGTATCAAATACCTTCCATTTATGAAACGGAAGTGATTAGTTGTTACCCAGGCAACAACTTAGTGGGTGTTACCCCTACCGTGTGGGGCCCACCTTGATGAATGTTTTCCACATCCATGTTGCCCATCCATTTTTTCAGCTCATTCAAGGACCTTATCCAAAAACTAAAGCAGATCCAAATCTATGGAGGACCACACCATTGGAAAAAGTAGTGAATGACTATTAAAAGCTTTTTGTAGGCCTCAAAAGTCTTAGATCAAGCTAATATTTGTATATTCATTTCATCCAGTTCTGGTTGACCTTATCAACGGGTTGGATGGCAAAAAAGAATTACGGATCTACTTTACATTGGGCCTTAGGAAGTTTTTAATGGTTACCCTTCAATCATCACTCTTTTCTTGTGGTGTGGTTCGCATGAGATTTGTCTATACTTAATTTTTGGAACCATGTCCTAAAATGGGCTATAAAAACGGATGGATGGAGTGGATATCCAATGTATCATCAAGGTGGGCCCTACGTTAAGGGTAACACCCACTAAGTTGTTGCCTGTGTGACACCTAATCCGCACACCCTTATGAAATTGGGAGCGGATTGCGTGTGACCCCTACATGGGGCCATAGAGATGTACGCCACAAATCCACTCCATTCATCTGTTTTAAAGGACCACAATAAGACATGATTCTAAAATCAAGAAGATCCAAAGCTCAGGGGGGCCCATCACCAACCACAAAATAGTGGGGGTTGAACACCTGGTAGTGACAAAAGTTTTGTATCAGGATGGTATTTGTTCCTACAATTTATGTGAGTGGTAATAATTGTACTAACGGTTTGGATGGCATATAAACATCATATGGTCAGCTTCAGCCTACAGGAAGGTTTCAACACGTTGTTGTTCCCATTGTTTTGTTGGTATGGCACACCACCCCCGAGTTTTGGATCTGCCTGACTTTTAGAACACTGTCCTATTGTGGTCTTTCAAAACAGATGGTAGGAGTGGATTTGTGACGTACATATCTATCATGCAAAAACCACATTGATCGGATAATTCAATCCATCCTTGTTATTGGCCTATTTGAGTTAATTTACTTTTACATGTCTTAATTATTATATGCTAGCTGCATTTGTAATATATAAACTCATTTTGGTTGCTATTGAAGTGATTTTTTTATGGCATCGCATGCTTTTTTGGGCCTCATTAAATGAAAACTTATTATGTAATGTATTCTTTTCACAATTTTATTATTCTTAATATGCAAATATATGTATTTTAGGCATGTCCTGAAGTTTCACTGAAAAATTCCATTGTTTTCCCCATGTTTCCCTCTTTTTTCTCACATTTCTGGTTATCGGCGATAACGATATTATATCTTTATCTCTGGCTAGCGAAACTTGTAGCAATACCGACAACTCGAACACTGTTGAGGCACACTAGCTAGGTAGCTTTACCTACAGAGTTTGACCTTTAAGCATAAGGCAAGGAGCTGGAACGTGGTAGCAAGTGCGTTGAGCCGAGAGATTTTGTTGTAAACGTTTTTTTTTTTTTTTTTTTTTTTTTTTTTGCTTGGAGTTTTCATCAGTTCGAGCTTGGAAGAATGCTGTTGTTTAGTATGAGGATATTTTTTTTTCTTTTTCAGGATGTTTTTTAGTACCATCTTCTATCACGCAATAATGAGAAATAATGTTTCCAAATTCGGCAAAATATGATTCATAAAACTGACCCCAAATAGCTGGGAAATGGCTTTGATGATGACGATAAGTGTTTTAAGTATATCGACGATATCGACTGATATATCTCACGATATATCTTGTATACCACCTGTGCGATACAAAATGCAAAGTAGTAGTAAGATATATCCCACATGTTTTATCCGGTGAGCATTTTCTTTTCGATTTCGATCATTTTTTTTCTTCTTCCGTAAATTATGTTAAATTAGTGTCAAATTGTTATAAATCCACAATTTGTTCATGCATGAAAAATCATCAATTGGGAGCTTCGATTTTGAGATTTGGAGGAGATGGGCCAAGTTGTAGAAAATTGGAAAAAATAAATAAATTTCCAACTTCTTGCAAATCAGTTGCAATCTGTGTCCAAATGTAATATCAAACATGTATGTAACCTTATCTCGTGATTCTTCCTTTCTTTTGAATGTATTGCTTATTTTTCCACACGTCTTCTTACATTTATAAATTATATGAATAGACTTTGAATATGCTTTGCATCAATTCAGTTAGCGCATAGGTTAGGACCCCCATACAAAGGAAACCTATTATGTGATTTATATAAGTGTATTGATGTCTTTTTTAACAATCACTGAAGTTTTATTAAAAATTTGACTAATTTCCCAATGTTTCTAACAACAATGATACATTACACATAATTACAATACATATACAACCAATATATCCAATGCGATAAACCGATCCCAAGGGTGCGATACGTAACTGGATACCGATATTTCGAACATTGATGATGATGATGATGCTGATTTTTATTAATTTCTGATTAGATTTTTTCTAAGTTGTTTGGATTTCATTATGGTATCTAGGTTAGAGAAATGAAGAAGAAAGACCATTATGAAATGAGAGAGTACACTGTTGACAAGCTTGAAGAGGGAAAGACGTGGAAGAGTCGTCACGTGCACTGGAGAGGGGAGGCCTTATCCTGTATACCTTCTAAAGGGGGTTTGCTTCCAACTTTTCTTAGGGACATTATATCAAGGTTCACACCCTGCACCTGGAGAGTGCTTTGACTGGAATCTCCATCCTTTTGTTTCTCCCATTTCTAGTCTAGATTTCTTATATACTTACTAAACTACCTCTTACATGCTTCTAATATATGGGTTTCTTTTGATTCTTTCATTTTGTTCTCTATATATATTATTCTATGGATATCTAACAAATGTTCTTATCTTCCCATCAGAAAGAATGTGTACTTAGAAATGGAAGTGGTGTATCCATTTCCCTAGCAATTCATAGCAATTTTGAAAGCACGTGTAATAACATGCATGCATATAATGCGCGGTGCTAGTAGTGCATGTGACTCAATAATTGTGAACTGCCTAAACTATTCTTCCTACTTAACAGTATTAATGACTCGGATACATTATGTTCTTACCCTCTGAAGCAAGATTCTAATGAAGCAAATTCTAATAACAATTACAACATTGCCTAGTGAAATAAACTAGCTCTTTACAATTGCATGTGGTTGGCTAGTTATTGTCTGTGCATGCTAAACTAGAAAGAAAGTTCCCAAATCTATGCTTCTGATCTATACAAAATGATAACAGAGTCACTACAGTGTTTATACATAGGATTGTGCTTGTGATCCTTGAAGTTGATTACCCATCATGTTATGCACATGCCTCGTGAATTTTCATGTTTCCCTGTTAACATGCCCTTAAACTGAGAGAAAACCCCTTTGGCTTTTCATGCTGCTATTTCATCTAAGATGTGTTTCAGTTCATGTTTTTAGTAAGTTATCACATTCTTACTTCCTAGGGGCAATGTTTTTACTGATTGAATAAATCTTAACATTCCTTGATTATGCCTTTCCCTTGATTAGGCATATAATAAGTAGATCTGTAATCAGCTCCTTAATGCTTGTGTTTCCTGTCCTGGTTGTTACAGAGCCTTACAAGCCTTGTCCATGAATATTGACCCTATACCTGACGATATTTGTGAGGATTTGGTTTATTAAGACTTTATGATGTAAGTTAGTTGTCACTCTATGGTTCAAAGGTTTTTATGTGCAGATATTTCCTGGATTCTGATTTTGTGGCATGCTTGAAAAAGATTCTTTAGTAGCCTGGATCAATTCGACATAACATAATTGTGATGGAATGCTAAGGTCCCTTTTATTGTTTGATGCAGGCCTACATGGGAATTCACCGTCCAAGGGATTTAGAAGAAGCTGATTTAGCTCGTAGACGGCTAGTATTTGATGAGTTCTTTTACCTTCAGGTATTTTTCACCATGCAATTTATAGATGTGTTTTAAGTGAGACCCTTTTGATTGTATCGGTAGTTCTAAATTTTGACATCGTGACTCTTTAGCACAACTTGGGTTGAGCATGGCAGAGGAGAGTTCTTTTTTCTTGTTGTCTTGCAACAACAACCATGAAGTTAACCATATGTTCTCAAGTCAAAATACGTTTCTCATCAAGGGAAATCTATGTAACCCAAGATGTCTCATCCCATTTAGGGCTGTCAATGGTTCCCCCATTTTGGGGGTACTTAGCAAACTCGACCCGTGTCAAAAATGGGTCCTAATTTATTTTTAGAAATCAGTCTTAGAAATCGGGCCTGGGTCAGGCCTTTGGCACCTGTCGGGTACCGGGCTAACTCATATTTTGTACATGTAACATACATGTATTTGAGTCCAAACCATCTCTATGGAGGGAGTATGGAGCTGAAAATGATCTTGAGTATTTGACGAATTGGTTTTTCTCTCACTGTGCTACTTACTTGGATGGGTGGACCTGCCTTAAAGAATGATCCGAAGTCAAATTGACTTGGATCCTATCCAGACCCGCCTCATACCTGAGTTCCACAGACTTGATGGGCAACCCGAAACTAGGCTGATTCCAGGTCTGGAACCTCAAATAGAATGACTCTTTGGGACCAGCTCGAGGTCCAAACTGGCTAGGTATATGCACCTCTGGACCCGACCCGACCCAAACCGACATGTTGACATCCCTAGTTTCATCAATCATCAATAAATTCCATAATTTGAATGCCCATTAGGACTGGTTTATGAAGTTTGACAGAATTCAAAAGAACTCTCCTACCTTTAACAGTGCCCCTACCATGAGAAGTTTGTCCACCTTCAGAATTGGGTTGCATAACTGTTCTAATCAGATAATCTTAATGTAATGAGAATACTGCTGACCTATGTACAATTTACCACAATTCTCAAAAGGGAAATAGTGTAATAAATACAAAATACAGAGTTACTGATAACGAAATTGTCTAAACTCTAAACTGCTTTTTTCCATGTTTCTGCACTCATAATGTTTTGATTTTTCTGAGTTTCTTTTTTCTTCAGCTGGGACGACTATTTCAAAATGCTTGAGGTGCTTGGTACACGAATAGAAAAGATGGATTGTTGGATAAGTACCGAAATCATGAACCCACTGCCATTTCTATGGATGGTTGGTCAAGTCTTACTAACACATTGTTAAAGGCTCTTCCATATTCACTTACTCCAACCCAGCCAGTTAAATGCAGTTTCTGAAATTATTTGGGATCTGAAGAGGCCAATCCCTATGAACCGACTTTTGCAGGTAATGCACACATGCCAATGCTGTGTCAATAATCTCTTGTGAGTATTTATCACCATTGTGTTTCATTTCATTTCATTTCATTTCAGGGGGATGTTGGATGTGGTAAAACGGTGGTTGCTTTCTTGGCTTGTATGGAGGAGGTGATTGGCTCTGGTTTTCAGGTCAGTGGGGATTAGTTTAAATATTTGTGCTTTTGTTGTAACTATGCAGAATGTGACTACTTGTCATGGATTTGAGATGAATTGTAAGGTCCTCTCAGCCCCTTCTTTTTGATCGGTTTAAATTCCTCAGAGTGGCCACTTCAAATGATAGGGAGCATCATCTTGCTTCTTAGTTTATAGTGATGTGAGAAGGTAGAAGTGGTGCATCATTTGTCCCTTCATTGCCCATTGTAGATCTATTTGGTTTTAATTTTTTGTCATCCATTGGGTCTTCTAAGGTACTCCTGGATCCTTTTCAGAGTTAGGGAGGGCTTTCCGATCAAGAAGAGGGAGGATCTTATGGCGGATGCTTACTTTCACCTTTTTGTTAGGAAGTGTGAGAAGAGAATAGGCAATGTTGAATATATCGGTTTTTGGTTGATAAAATTGCTGAAGAAATCAACTATTCTGTCAATTCTCAAAAAAGAAAAAAAAGAAAGAAAAAAAGAAAAAAAAAAATGAAAAAAGGAATATTATGTTGACACGCTTTAGAGTTTAGAGTGACTGGCATTTCATGGGATCATGGCTGTGGATCTCCTTCATGGTTGGAATTGATGGCCAATGGTAAAGTGGCAAATTTTAAACAAATGAGCTCTTGGAAATCCTCTTCCCGGGGTTTGGAATTTGAATGATGACGGTTCTCTTTGTAATATGGGCCCTAGCAAGATTGCAGGAATGATTGGAGATGAAAAGGTCTCACTCATAATATCCTATTTGTCTGGTGCTAGGGGATGGTGATGGTGGCAAAGGCTATAGCTTTTCATGAAGGATCAAGTATTTTCGTGAATGTGTTCTTTGGATCCTTTTGATTGTAGAGAAGGATTTTGTGAGTGGAGTTTCCTGGGCTAGTTCCAAGTTCCCAACCAGTTGGAACTTGGAACCTTGAGAGATGTTCTTTTGTATGTGAGCCAAGCCCTTACCTATAGGACAAGTATTTCTTTGTTCATGTGTGTAGACAGCTGGACTAGTTGGCCAATGTGTTTAGCTAAGTTGGTCTCTGTCGTCGACATCTTTACAACAAGTAATTATTTTTCTCTACGTAGATGCATTTTTTAAAAAAATGTTTATTGGTACCCTCTTCCTTATTTTTGTTTTGAAGGATAATAGGTTTGTTAAGAAATTCAAAGCAGCAAGAATACAGGCAAAATTACATCCCAAGAATGGGCACAACTAGATTTTTAATCCCAGCTGCCCATTCTAACACCTCTCTTGGAGGAACTTCTTCCCAAGAATCATGTTTGTTCATAAAACACTGCTTATTGCGCTCCCCAAATATTCCACAAAATAACTAGCATCAAAAGGTGCCAAATGACTAATTTTTTCTTAGGAAGAGGTGAGCCATTCCAAGCCCAAAAACTTCTTCAACTGACTTTGGCATAACCCAATCCACTTTTAAAATAGTTTCGTAGTTTAATTGGACTTAGCACACTAAGATGGGCAGTTGTTGGAAATATAGTTATTGTGCTGATTAGCTACTTCTTGCTGATTGTCAAATTTACTGGGTCTCACCTGTAGGCAGCTTTCATATGGTTCCGACGAGCTACTTGCTATTCACACTATGACACTATTCACTTCCTGGTTTGATGAGAATTTAGATATGGAAGAGTGTAAGCCTTCCATTGCTCTACTAACAGGGTCAACTCCTACAAAGCAATCACGAGTAATCCGCAAGGCACGCATTAATCTGTAATATTCTTGTATTTAATGTGCACAAATCTTGATAGATTTTGACGTTGATGCTTGTTGGTTGACAGGGTCTTCATAGTGGAGATATAGCACTGGTTATTGGGACGCACAGCCTAATAACAGAAAGTGTGGAATTTGCAGCATTACGGATTGCTGTGGTGGATGAGCAACATCGCTTCGGTGTGATCCAGAGGGGAATGTTTAGCAGTAAGGGTCCACTACCGTAGTTTTCATTAACCATGTGTATATATTTTGGCATAAATTCTCTAGACTAAATTAATGATTGGCAATTATAGTTTTAGAATGTCCTTAAAAGTGTGGGTTTAACTGATGTCTTAGTATTTCTGATATTGGAATACTTTAGATGGGCCTGTAGTTGCAAATAGGGGAAGTGGTACGTGTGTAGTCCAAATAGTCTTGAAAGTGTTTACAGTATGTTAGAGAAAAATTTCTTTCTTAGGTTTGATTATATTGGCCCTTGTTCCAAGTTGGGCCTCATTAGGATGCTCTAACTT
>JAJHSJ010000004.1:108356301-108456301 GCA_021015155.1 Magnolia officinalis
AGCTCAAGTGGACAACACCTTAGGAAATAGTGATAGTAAAGACATCAACCATTAAAAGCTATTTTCTCATTAGGGTCTACATCTAACCCGATAATAAGGTCACACAGTCATAGATAAATGGAAAACAAAAATATCAGGTTGATCCAAAATATCTGAGCTCTCAAGAAACTTTTCTTATTTTTCAGCTCATGCCTTAAAATGAGCTGGCTGAAGGGATGTAAATAAGACACATAGTCATAGATTTTAGGTTTTTCTCCTGGGGTGATGTGGCAGTGCTATAAACAAGGTGCAACGACTTTGGAAATCCAACCAAAAATACCAAAATACAAAGGTAAATGATCATCACCCATTTAAATCCGAGTAGAAAAGGAATGTAATTTTGGTCCGTTGAAGCGAAAGATTGAAATGATGAGAAGATCTTGACCACTTAATTTATGGAATTAAATGTTCAACCAAATATGGAAAATAAAGATATTACATTGTCAGTCTCTCTTTCACGCCCTACTTCCCGACATCAAGGGTATATGCTACGTACGGTCCACGTGATTGCATCCACAGCTGCCTCTCTGACTACTCAGCACGCTGCCCCATCTTTCCCGCCAAAATTTCATATTTCTAATACATGGGTCCCACTACAAAGAAAACCTGGCAAAACCACTGCGCTAATTTACAATCAAAACATCAGATTGGTTGAGCAATCCTGACCAGTGATTTGTAGACATTTTTTGAATAACCATCGGATGTTTTTCATTTTCAACTGTCCAAAATTTCCAGCAATCTGATATTCAGGTACTCAAATAAGCAAATTATTTTTAAATAAGGATGCATTTAAACTGGTTGGACAGTTTAGATTGAATTATTTATAGACCATATATACATTATCTAATTTGAAGTGGCCAAAATATCTGCCTCAGTTGCATGTATCACAAAAAAAAAAAAAAAAAAGCTCAACTGATACGACCGACTAGATTTCATGTGGGCCCACTATGGTGCTTGTATGACATGCAATTTGTCTAACAAGGTCATTCCACCGTTAAAATAGGATACCCGAAAAAGAAGATTGATCCAACCGTTGGATGTAGCCCACATGAATGTGGATCTTTTTCCTTCTATTATGCGGCCCACCTGTTAATTAGATCCAACTTGATTTTTTGGGGCATCTCCATTTCACCGAGGAAAGCCCAGGTTGATCGCCGTATAAACACTACCGGTGGGCCCCACACAAAAACTAGCTGGACATCTAACTAATCGTGTTCGAGCATTTCTTAAAAAGAAATATTTATTTTATTATCTTGTTATCGCATTGATGGAAGTTTATTGGACGGTTAGGATTACTCAATCAATGCGCCCCATATAGTTTTTAAAGTGCCCGTGTATAAAGCATCATCATCCGCCCGAGTATCAAACTTCCTTTCTGGTTGATCATGTACACTCTGCGAACAAGGTCGTACGATCCCACCATGTGCGGCAGCGCTGGTTGAATAGCCTTCTCACTTTTTCTTTTCAAAGCAATGGTACAGCTGGTAGAACTGCAACATGATAGAGCCATCTCTCCACAGTCCACACACGTGGTGGGGCAAAGTTTCATCTGAAACCCTTCATTTGGTAGTCCATATCATGGATGGTCAAGATCTCAAACGTCTCCTATGATGCAATCCTAACCATCACTTTTCTTCATTTAATAGCATTGAACGTGTACTATTAACCAATTTTTTTTAACAAAGATGCTTAACTGATGGATAGGATCAAGAATAATTAATCATTGGCCATCCCAAGTAGGTGCAACTAGATGGACGGTATCAATTGGTACATTACCTTGCCATGTGTGCCGTAGAGAGATAAGAGTACCATATTCTACCGTACCATATCCTTGCATATAAGGATATGAAATAATTGGAGGAACACGAACCGGATTGCCCATGCGAGTAAACTCTATGGGACCCATCTTAGATGTATGTGTCTTATCCACACCGTCCATCCGTATTTAAAGATCCTTTTAGAGCATTGTAAGAAATTTAAGCATATCCAAAGCTGAAGTGGACCACACTAAAATGGATGGACGGCGTGGATAATACATATACATCATTGCTTTGAAAAAGAGGATGTATAATCCTGAGACCTTGACCTGGAAAAGGTGGGCCCCATCTTGTTCATATAGACCGTTGATCTGATGTGTTTCACCGTGGATCGACTAAGGTCCTAAAATCTCGTGGGTTGGTTGCCGTGAAAGGCTTTTCAGACCATCAAAGAAGGATAGGATTAGCTGACACGGGTTATTTATTGGAAAGTAGTCCACCCAGAGTAGGATTCATCGTATCAACGGTCTGGATTGCCACGCCATATGCCTACTTATCCAGACACGAGGCTACGGTGCTATCCCTGTCCTGGGGTCGAGGATCATACATCCATTTCCTTTGCTGGTGGCGCACTGACACTGCCAGTGGCAACGTGGCTACCGAAAGGTGTTCTGTGGGCCCAGAATGATGCATGTGTTTTATCCATGCGGTCCAACCCTTTTGAATTATTATTTTAGTGTATGAGACAAAAAATTAGATAGATTCAAATCTCAGGTGGACCACATCACTGGAAAACAGTGGTGATTAAACGCGCACAGTACACACTACACTGTTAGCCACCCCTACTAGGGATCGATACCAAGACCTCAAGTGTTGAAACAAGTGTTGAAACGAGGTATCTCAACTCAGTCTACCAGTTGAGCTATGGATCCGTGTCATCCCTCTTTTCTAGTTGGACATTAACTAATTACCATTCTCATCTTAGTTGTCCATTTCAAGAGCCATTCAGCGTTTGCTTTTATGATTTTCAAACAAGGCCCACCCACCAATTGGAGCAACTAGACGGTCGGTATGGATACACCACTCCCATTGGCCACGTGTCAAGTTTTTTGAATTTTTACGATCCTCTTGTTGACTTGGTTTTGTTTTTGTCAAGCGTGATATGTGCGGGTGTTAATTGTCCGACTCAATTAAATAACTTGGCCCAAGCACCGAGATAGTCAGACATGAGTGCATTTGACTAAGATTCAAAAATATCAGTTGTTCATTATGGAATGATAAGATAAGCAGGTGATATATATAAGGGCCTGTTTGGCCAAGCAAACTGGATGGGATTAGATTGTATTGGAAGGGATTGGAAGGAGCAATCCTGCGGTTGACCGGGCGTGCCAAACCGTCTTGCTGAACTTCTACCTAGATTGGAGCAATTCCATGGGATCGCCAACAATCCACTAAGGGCCTGTTTGGCCGGGTGGATTGGAGGGGAGTGAATGGTATTATGGTGGATGGCATGGATTTTTAGGTAATGATGGTGTTGTCAGCGGATTGTCTTGAGATCCATGGGATTGATATATCCCTGATTCATACATCCAGTCCGTTTGGCACGCCAGGCCAATCCAGCGATTAAAGCTTCCAATCCCTTTCAATCCTGTGAACCAAACATGTCGCAGGCTAATTTGAACGGATTAGGATGGATTGGATGGGATTTAAAGGTAATAATGGGGTTGTCAGTGGATTGTCAAGATCCATCGGATTTGGATCAGTTCACCTACACTGTTTGGCACGCCGAGCCATTCCCGGATTTATTATCCAATCCCTTCCACTACCATCTAATCCCTTCCAATCCAACCGGCCAAATAGGCCCTAACATCACCATCATTTCCTTGAAATCCATCCAATCCCTCCTAATCCCATCTATTTTCCCTGGATAGATGGTGGCAGGGGGAGTAGCCAATCGGTTTCCGCGCTGTGTGGGCCTACAGAGATGTAGGTGACAAATCCACTTCATTCATATATCTTAAAATATCTCAAAGGTACAAACTCTACAAATAAGGTACATTCAAAACTCCAGTGTGCCATATCACATGAAATATCGGGGTTTGAACACATAAGGGTGCAGGAAGTCTACACTTTATCCAAGGGGTAACAACCTTACGAATGGTTTGAACATCATATAAACATCGTTGTCAGGTCAAGAAGGTTTAACGGTGGACGTATACTTCTCACTGTTTCGTTTGATGTGACCCAGCTAAGTTTTCTGTGGACCCCACACAGCTTGGCACATGCATATAGGTATATAGGTAAGCGACAATCCGCTTTCCCTCAACAGGCTGTCAGTAAATTGATGGCTTGGAAAGAAAACAAAAAATCGGCTCACAGTCAACTAAATACAAGGCAAACTATTCAACGGCTAGGATCATCCAATGTGGGGGAGTTGTGGTACAAAGGCCATTCCAGAGTGAGGACCGTCGAATTAATGGTTTGGATTATGTAACGATGACACCACTTATTCCACCCCTGGTTCTGATTTCTCAGACACACGCAAGCCCGGGAGCTTAGCCAGTCAGCATCCACTCCATGCGAGGGTGCATTTTAGCTCCTGCACCTTTATAGCCGACTCATCCAGTGTGCATTTTAGTTTGAGAAATTTGGGACTGTGGACCCCACCTTTTATCTAGCTGTTTTTACGAAACAATATAAACTTAGTTTGGGAATTAACTTAGACCTGCTCGTACGGACAGCAAATTTGAGGACGAAAATACCCCTTCCTTCCTTTTGAAGACGAGCGCTGACGCTCCTTGTTAGAACGGCTTAAAAGAGATCAAAGTTACATGGCCCCACAGTTATGTATTTATTATATCCACAATGTTCATCCATATTTCAAGATCATTTTGGAGCATTATCTAAAAAAAATATATATCCAAAGATCAAATCGACCACACCACAAAGAGCTGCAGAAAAATTGATTTTCACCGTTAAAAATTTTGTAGGGCCCATCATAACATTTATTTTCCATCCAATCTATTCGTAAGGTCACAAAGGCCTGGATGAAGAGGAAAAAAAAATTATAATGATCCAAAACTTCTGTAACCCCTAAAAGGGTTTCAATGGTAGACGTTCAATTCCCCACTGCCTTTTACACTGTGGTCCACTTGATAGTTAGATCTATCTTATTTTATGTTTTAAGCTTAATATAAGCTCGCCAAATAGATGGACGGTTTGGATATAACACGGACCTCATGATGGGACCCACAAAAGGTGGCGGGGATTACAATAGCAAAATAAATAAATAATAATAATAATAAACAAAAAAAAAAAAAAAACATTGTAGGGATAATAATAAAAAACATGGTGTTTTCTATAGCTACAAATTATAACCGTAGCCATAGCCGTAGCCCTTGCTTTTTCTATATGTATCAAAGGTCTTTCGATATATCGAAAAAGGTCCAGAACTGTCCAACGAGTTTGCCTCAAAAATCTCGTAGTTTGCCTCAATTTCATGTTTGCCCCGCTCGATTTCTAGTTTTCCCTGCTCAATTTCGTGTTTGCCTGCTCAATTTCATATTTGCCCCACTGAAATTCATATTTGTACCGCTCAATTTCTAGTTTGCCCCGCTCAATTTCATGTTTGCCCCGCTCAATTTCTAATTTGCCCCACTCAATTTCATGTTTGCCCTGCTCAATTTCTAGTTTGCCTCATTGATTTTTGACCATCGACCTGATGGAATCTTGAAAAATAACCAGGTTGGTTGGCTAAAGTAGCTTCTCCTACCCCAAAATCATATGGGTACGTCAAGTAACTAATTTTGGTTTAGAAGATATTCTTGTTAAATGAATAAAGAAATAAATGAAAAAAAAATTAAAAATAAATTATATGCTTATATATACATATTTATATAAATATGTACTAGAGAAAATTGTAGGTACAATAAAGTTCTCCATGTAAAAAAATAATAATAATAAATAAATTTGCATAGACTAGTTATGGCTACGGTTATAATCCGTAGCTATAAGTAAATTCACCTTCGATTCATATCGAATACTCTTCGACATGTATCGAAAATTGCAGGATTTTTGAGGCAAAGTCGTTGTGCAATTTTGGACCTTTTTCGATAATATTGAAAGACTTTCGATATATTGAAGTACATATCGAAATACCTTCGATATATATCGAAGAACATATTGAAAAAGCAGGGGCTACGGTTATAATCCGTAGCAGTAGGGAAACCCAGCTTTCCGAAATCACATTTCTTTTGTGGGTTCCATCACGAGGTCTGTGTTGTATCCAAACCATCCATCTATTTGGTGAGCTCATAGTAAGGCTTGAGACGAAAAATAGAATAGATCTAACTATCAAGTAGACCACACTGTAAAAGGCAATGGGGAATTGAACATCTACCATTGAAACCCTTTTAGGCGTTATAGAAGTTTTGGATCATTATGAAATTTGTTTTCCTCTTCATCCAGGTCTTTGTGACCCTATGAATGAACTTAGACGGGGAGGATTTCTCACAAACATCACAGTGGGCCCCCAAAAAGTTTTATGCCCCCAAAAAGTTTTTAATGGTCAACGCTCATTCAACACAGTTTCTTGTAATGTGGTACACTTGAGATTTGGATATACCTCATTTTTGGTCTCATACCATAAAATGATGTGGAAAAATATATGGACGGCATGGATGAAATGCATACATCATGGTGGGGCCCACAGACCACCGACCATCCGCCATTGGCTGGTGGCAGGGGGGGTAACCAATCCGTTTCCGTGAAAGGAGGGGTATTTTCGTCCTGAAATTCGCTGTCCGTATGAGCAGGTCCAAGTTCCCTAACGAAGTTTGTATTGCTTCATAAAACGGTAGGTAAAAGGTGGGGTCCACAGTCCCAAATTTCTCTTTTAGTTTTATCCGTTTGTCTCTGTGAGTACAACAAAATAATCTGGTGGAGGGTGTCGTTTGCCACACGGTAACTTAAAAATAACTTTAAAATCACATGCATGGAATAAAAAAATTAAAATCAAACCGATCAATTTAGGTTTAATAACTTGGATCTGTCATGAAACTAATATTAGGCTTGATCATCAATTTGGTGTACATTTACTTATAGTTAAAAATGAAAAAATCCAACCATCTTATTTCAACAAACAAATACAAATGACTAAGAGATTATGACCACTAAAAAATATACTTTTTCAGGCTCAGAAGCAGTGGATTACACAATATAGATGGTTTAATTTATGTTAATATAGGCCATGTGATTAGTTATAAGTGCCTACGTATCAAGTGCCATACGCAGCCAGAGTTTCAAATAGCTCCGGAGAAGATTAGGGAGAAAATTATCACTGTAGACGCCACCTTTTATCCAGCTTCTTTTTTCAACGGTCCAAAACTTATCTTTCCAATTTAGACTTTTCACGTACAGAAAGAACATTTGAGGATGAAAAAACCCCTGAACAGCTGTGAAAAGTGGAAGTGGATTGGCTGATATACCTCACACCAGCTATATAGTTGTTGTATGTACGTCGTGTGAAGATGAGCATGGACTCTCCTCAAGCTCCGAGTTGTACGAACAGTTCAAAGGACATTAAAGTTTTATGGGCCCCACAGTGATGTATGTATTATATCTACACCGTTCATCTATTTTTAGAGATCATTTTAAAGCATTATCCAAAAAACAAATCATATCCAAAGATCATCTGGACCACACCATAAATAGCAGTGGAGATAATGATTTTCACCGTTAAAAAATTTGTAGGGCCCACCATAATGTTTATTTTCCATCCAATCTGTTCATAAGGTCACAAATACCTGAATGAAGAGGAAAAACAAATTTCATAATGATCCAAAACTTCTGTGACCCCAAAAAGGGTTAAATGGTAGACGTTCACTCCCCCCACTGCTTTTTGCAGCGTGGTCCACTTTATAATCAGATCAGTCTTATTTTTCGCCTCAAGCCTTAAGACGAGCTCGCCAAATGGATGAACGGTTTGGATATAACAGAAACCTCATGATCAGACCCATAGAACTTGCTGACGTCAATCCAGCAGCTATGTAGCTGGTGTGATGTACACCAGCCAATTTGCTTCCGTCAAAAGCGGACGTGGATTTCCTGCAAAAGACTTTCGTAGGAAGTTCCTATGCTGGGAACCCAGGTGGGGCCCACTGTGATGTTTGTGAGAAATCCTACCCGTCCATACGTTTTTTGAGTTTATTTTAAGACATGATGCCAAAAATGAACTGTTTCCAAAGCTCAAATGAGCCGAAAACGTGATAATTGAATGTCCACAGTTGAAATATTCGTGGGGCACAAAAGTTTTGAATCATGCTAATATTTGTGATTTCAGTTCATCCCAGTAGTAACGAAGTTATTAATGGTATGGATGGTATGTAAACATCACTCTCGAACCCAAGTAGGTTTCAACGGTAGGAATTTCCCTAACCATATTTCCCTTTAGCATGGCCCACTTGAGCTTTAGATATGGTTCATTTTTGGCATCATGTCCTGAAATGAACTCACGAAACTGATGGAAGGGGAGGATTTCTCACAAACATCACAGTGGGCCACATCTGGATTCCCAGCGCAGGAATTTCACGAGGAAACCCGCGTCCGTGAAAAGCAGGGGTATTTTCGTCCTCAAATGCTCTTTTCGTACGTGAAAGGTCTAAGTTGGAAAGATAAGTTTTGGGCTGTTAAGAAAAGAAGCTGGATAAAAGCTGGCATCTACAGTGATGATTTTATCAAGATTAGGTGAGGCACAAATTTTCTCAAGAATTTGTAACGCCGTATTTGCAACAAAATTGGCGACGAGTAATAATTGTCGTAAAAAGGCTTTTCCGACTAGTTTGGGGTTTTTAGTGACAAGTTACTCATTGCAAAAGGTCTGAATTGTTGTAGTGCCCTCTACTAGGAAACGGATTGCTCGTGACTAGGTGTAACACCCCGTACTTTCCAGTACTTAGGTGTTACTAGGTAATTTAACTTAGTACAAATACAAACTTAACTTGGACACTCACGTTCATTGCAGTTTAAATCCAACCGTTGAATTATTTGAATCATTAGGATGTCAGGAGTGGATAAGTGGACGTTCACTTGGCATGACTCACTTACTAATTTAAAAATATGATCCTTCTTATCAAAGCCCTATAGACGGCCGGTCAAGTAAATAAATAACGTTGTTCAAGATGCCAACTACAATAAAACGACTTAGAAAATATGAATAATAATAGTAATAAAATTAAATATTAATATTAGTATTTAGACTAGTAATATAGTAGGTCTTGAACGTACATCGAGACCCATGTATTTAGATTCATATAAACAACTTAGGGAAAAGTAAAATAAAATCTACAAGGATAATAATAATAGTAATAATCATAATAAAATGATAATATTATTATAAGTATTATAACATGATATGTAATGCTATGAAAACATAATAGGACACACAATCTATAGTCTAGCCATTGATCTCTATCTTAAATTGTCCCTTAGCGCCTTTTAACCGTTGAAGTTCAATCCCGGGGTGATCCGACCACTAGATCATCGAGAACCCACAATTAGGGGTGAAATTTAAGAGAATGGCCCACCTGATCTTTGGATCTGCCTAGTTCTTGGTTAAAAGTCCTTACAGGGACCCTCGAACCAATGGATGGAGTGGATTTGGAAAATACATCTCAGTGGGCCCCACCTGGGGTGGTGTGCATACTAGAGACGGTGCGCCAGCCATGCATCGAGCCAAAGGACTCGGTCAAACCGAGCGCTGACTGCATTTTCCCGCAAATGGGAAAATCTCCCTCTCTCTCATGTTTCTCTGTCAGCGAATGGACGACGTCCGTGTTTTTGATCGGTGGCCCACCAGCGGGGACCATATTCATGATCTGAACCGTCCATTGGATAGTAAAGGATTGAGCTACAACAACGTCCAAAACCTGAAAGGTTTCGCACTATCCCACACGTGTACAGGCACACGATTTTTTATGTAAACGGGACCTACAAGCATGCCGTTTCCAAAAGTGAAAACTGTTGCCACTCCAGCTCAGCAATTCGTGTGCTCTCTCCCCTCTCCAATCTCGACCGTCCATTTCAAACAAATTCCAGCCATTCAAGGTCTCTACACGTGGGAGAGGATTTCCGCCCACAGGAAATCGAAGCCGCGGCCGGTTTTGGCTCTATCAGTTGTATTTGAAAACAACTTCTACCAGATCAGATCTGGTTCATTTACTACCAATCCAATGGCCCTGAGAACATCTAGGGCTCTCTATATGAAGTAAAGGATCGAGCTACAACAGCGTCCTCCCTTCTCGTTAGTGCAGCCGTCCGAAGAAAACTGGGCTGAGAGCTTTCAAGCTCGAACCCATTGGGAAAATTTCCCTTGCTCTCACAAGCACCATGAGGCACATAAAACCCACTGGAAGCATCCTTTTGAAGAAACTAGCTGCAGATGTAGATACACCATTGGAGCCTGTCTTCTTCTCAATTTGAATTGTGCCGAGTCACGTCGATTGAGAGCGATTCTGGTCAGATTTGGAACTGCTTCTAGCCCGAAAAGAAGAAGAAAGAAAGAAAGAAAGAAGGAAAGAGAAGGGGAGTAAACAGAGGAGTGGTGCGGCTGTTGCACCACGCCAAACACAACCCAACTCGCTGCCTCGCTGGTGCGAACTGCTGGTCGAGCTCACCTCCATTCTAACACTACTGAGATCAAGCAGCTCCTCCCCCGCCACACCAGAAGGATCTCTATTTTCTGGCCAAGTTCCAGCAGCAAGGTGAGAAGATCGGCCAGCTCCTTGGGCCATAACCAGAAACCAGGCCTAGCTCAGCCACAAGATCTGGGCCAAGCTTGAGCTAGGTCCCAGCCACCGAACCATGCTGAAAGGTGGGCCGAGATTAGCCCTAGTTTGGGCCATAAATCTAAACTGAAATCAGGGCCATAAGACGTGCTGAGAATGGCCTCCAACCGAGCTTGTATCAAGGTGAAAACGGGCCTGGTATCATGCTGGAGAACGAGTCTCAAGAGGAGCTAAAAACGGGACCTTATCTGGGCCCTGCTTTGGACTGAAATCAGCCTAAGACCGGGCTAGAAATCGGACAGTAGGCCTGTGCAAAACCCAGGCCCTGCACTTTTCTCAGTGGGCCTTATCATACTAGCAGTGGGCCTCTGCTGAGTAATATCTAAGTGGACCGCACCTGGGTTGAACTTGGTGGGCTGCACCCTATAAGATTTGGAGGGCCGCACCTTGCAACATAGGTGAGCCACCCTCAGATATTGGGACGAGTCTGCTGGGGCACTTAAGCCCAGTTCAGGCTGGTTGTAGATGGGAACCCAGCCCAGTTTCTGGGCCACCTTTGGAGCCATTAAGCTGGGCCAAATCTGGCCTAAGTTAAGTCCAGTTTGGGCCTTAGCCAAGGCCAAACTTCGGACCCAATTTGGACCGCTTATTGGACCAAAAATCTGGTGGGCCTGATCGCCTTGGAGCAGGCCCAATTTCCCATATTCATGAGCCCTTACAAACCCCAACACAGAGTCGATTATTTAAGGCCTTGGATATAAGCGACTAATATAAGCTATGACTATTAGCATTAGAAAATACTTATCATTTTCCTTATGGGATTAGTATAATTATTAGCATTAATCTTTATTATATTATCATTAGTAAATATTCTATTATTATTACGTGTATTATTTAAGAGATTATTAGTCATTGTAAGAAATTTTGATAATGTTGGCGTATTTAAATATGAATTTGTGGATCATCATTTTATTATTGACAGGTCAATATTTCTACTATGAATATTAGATATAAATAGTCATTAGTAGATTATCTACACTAATGTTAGTTATGGTAGACAAAAATAAAATAAGATGAAATAATTATCATTATTAAATATTAGTGTTAGTTTGTCGTCTTTAAATATTATCATTGATGATTAGAGCATACTAGCTATTTTCATTACAATAATTATTAGTGTCTCGTTAACTAATATTAGGCATATTGTTAATATTAATGATCTTACGATCGACTATAAATCATTAGCTATTATTGAATTACTATTTTTAATTAGTAACCTTATTAATATTGTTATTACATCCGTTAGAAATTGGAATCCAAAAATCTAAACCAAGACTTTACCCTAGGACAAAGCCCTAATCATATATTAAAATCCTGAAAATAAATGATCCAAACCCTGGGTTAAAACCCTAACCCTAAGTAGTGTGTAAGCTTGGATCTAACTGTAAAACTTTACAATTCATGATAGAGTTGATTCTAAGGAAACACACACTCTCTAGCAACACTGGTAGGCGATTCAAAGTATAAGGTGATGATTCTTCCCCTTGAGCTTTCCATCTTCTCATTAGCTTAAGTCATAATTTTTATTTAAATTCATAATTGATATCTCCCTTTATAATCACATGTGTTAGCTGGTGGAAATTGAATTACTGTATTACATGCTTTATGATTATCCTGTATAATTGTTCATGCTTGTGGATTATTTGTGGATTGCTTACGGAACTTAAACTGGTACATTAGTGGGAAATTCTCACATATGAATGTATACTCATACTTCGGATGTAACTTGACTAGTTGTGATCGTAATGGACCTTCGACTTGGTGGTTATTGAACGGTGATGAAAGTGTCTTGGTTTGTCAAGTTACGTGAGTGTCGAGTCAGATTGTTTACAGAGCCTGATAGGAAGATCAATTCAAGCGTCTGCCTCAACCGGATGTGTGCAAGCTCGCCACAAATAAAACTAAAGCTTCACATCCCATGACCCAAAACACCAGGTGAAGAAAACCCTTAAAAACAAGTTAGAAATCATAGGATTTTAAGGTAAGAAAACTTTTTTCAAAATATGAAAATCTTTAAGTTTTTCTTGCCCTGTCGATTTTATCGAAGCACCCTCGATATGATCGACCTGCGCTGTCGAGTCCTCGATATTTCTTCGATACCATCAAAAAGAGGACCAAATATGTCCAGCAACTTCACAACATATCTGGACGAATTATCGATGTATCGATACAACTATTGATACTATCGATACTCAAATCTCGAGCCCATCGAAAGTGGCTCGATAAGATCGACAGACAGATTTCTTGCGCCCCTGTTTTTTAATGAAAATCTCAAATTCCTTCTATATATCGATGATCTTCCGATATGATCTAAAATCAAATATCGATAAGATCGGAGGTCCATCGATGATATCGATCGTGGGCGCGCATATCTTACAGCAGATATTTCAGGATGTTTTTAACTATGATCGGGGGCCCTTCGATAGAATAGATATTCAAATATCGATGTTATCGGTACCAGGTCAATTGCATCAAACAATGTCATAAATTGTCCAGCAAGCTTAACAAAAAATCCGCTGGACTTATCGATGCCTTGACTCTGATATTGATACATCGACATTCAAATTCCGATGATCTCGATGGTTCCCCGATCATTCATGAAATCCTGAAATATTTCAAAGTCAAGTCTCTCTCATTTTTCAAGTGTTGATGGATCGAACCTATCATCGATAGAATCGGAGTTCAAAATTCGATGACATCGACAATAGTTTCGATTCATCGACCAGCTGGCAAAAGTTTCAAAAGCGTATGACATTGAGTTCGAGTCATTGAGCAGACCATCGATGTTATCGAGAGTATACGGTCGATGATATCGAACTCTGTCATAAATGTGACCGTTTTATATCCGTTGAAACTTTTTGCCTATATATAGAGGACTTGTCTTTTGTTGCTGTGAGAGAAAGTAGAGAGAGCTTTTGTGTGTTTCAACTTATATCTTATATCCAAAGCCCTTTCTCTCAAGGAAGTTCATCCTCCAATCCACCCTTACCATTGATAATCAATAGAGTAGATTGGGGAATGAACTTCCGCATTCAAGGATCCTCCAGCTACTACCTTAATAACAAATCATTAAGCTGGGATGCCTTGAATGCCTAGATGATTGGAACTATTCTATCTTTCTTATATGAAAATCTTTAGGGAGTAGGATTCCATCATAACCTTGACCCAACCCGAAGCCGAGTATTGGTACATCATTCTGTGTTGCGGATCAAGGGAGCAGAAGACTCTTCGTCAACAAGGAGGAGGAGATCTTCGACATTGTGCTTATCAGGACTCATCAACTTATTTGTAAGTATCTAGAGTCCAAGAGGACACTTGTGATAATTCCTTTGTAAGATTGGGTCTTAAGTGGTTCTCACCCTTTGAAGTCCTCAAGGAGGCCTCCGACAGGAGTGTAAGTGGGGGTGCGTTGTGTGGACCCTTACTCTGTGGAGAACATAAACATCTGGTTAGGAGTGAACCAGTAAAACTCTGGTTTGAGGTGAACCGTATAAAACCTTGGGTTTAAGGTGAACCGTGTAAAACCTTGGGTTTGAGATGAACCGGGTGAAACCTTGGGTTTGAGGTGAACCGTGTAGAAACCTCCAGTAGGGTCTTATGGAAGATCCTTGGCCAGTGTGCCTAAAAGTGGGTGCGTTGTGTTGACCCTTGCTCGTGAGAGCATAAACAGTCAGCCTTAGAGTAGGTTGTAAATGTTGAAGGTGAACCTGATTTAAAACCTTAGGTTTAAGGTGAACCATTGTGAAACCTGCTTAGTGAAATCCGGTATACTCAAGGGTTGAGTGCGGTTACCGGGAGTGGAGTAGACTTATCGTCGAACCATTATAAAAATGACTGTGTTTGAGATTGTTATTCTCCTGATTGTGTGATTTACTTTAATACTTCAATATCTGAATATCTGATCACACCTCACACACCTACACAGTCATATCCATCATAAACTAGGTTGCATATTGTTTACTTCTTAAAATAGTTTGTGATTGGATCCTCTACTAAACTTGGAAGCCAGTAGAGTTACATTTGAGTAATCCTGATAATTGCATATCCATAGGATTAGTGAAGTAGGATTTTTAAATAATTCATAAAAACTTAAAAAGTCCTATTCACCCCCCTCTAGGACATATTGGCATATTCCCTCTTCGACTAGTGCGGTCTTGACCGCCATTTCAGGTAGTATAGATGGATCATTGATGTGGGCCTACCATCCAGGGTTGTTGTGCCAATGGTTTTTAAGGATGGTCTTTATTGGATGGTTTTGATATTCGCCCTATGTGACATATTTTGATACTCGCCCTACGTGGTTTTATTTGATATTTTTCCAACATGGGTTCGATGTTTTATACCGTACAACCATGCGATGGTAAGTCTCATATACTGTAATATGATTGGCCACTAATCGATAGGTTTCCGTTAAACATCCTAAGATGGTAGCCTCATGGGCCGGGGATGGTAGTCATGGGATACTATGCCCGAGCCGTCGGTATACGCTGAGCCATGTGCTTCCCGTAGTGACCTTTGAACTTATTTAAATTGGCTGGTTGTAATTGGATTAATAACGGATTGGCTAATCATGCATAGACCAGTATCTATTGCTATCGTACGTGATGTACGTATCGTTCCGTCTGGATGATGTGTCTCGGGTTCGATGTTCCAACTGGATGATGTTTCCCAGGTTCGATGATTGCATGGGTGGCGGCTCATTGTCCGCACGGATGAGCATCCCCAGGGCATGAACGCATTTCATACATCCATGCACTTAATAAGACTGTATTTACTCTGTTTTGGTTGTTTGGATGTTTTATACTATTTCTTACTTAATGCGGCGGTGTGCAATCTTGAGGGGAGTTCACACTGAGTTGGCCACTCATCCATCAAATAAATATAACCGTACAGGTAGCACAGGTGGCTTAAATGACTTTCAAGTTCAGGTTGATGAGGAGCCGGGTATAAGTGCTAGGGTTGCATGACTACATCTACCTCGAGGAGTTGCCGGTTTTGCGGCTTATGTTTACATTCTTATGTTATTTTTCTTGTACTATATCATGTGGATTCTTATATTTGTTATATTTGAGACATTGGTTTATATAAGTCATTATGGGCACTCTCTTGTATATTCTAAATGATAATGGAATTTTCCTTTATACTACTTGTCCATTCTACGCTCATCTGCTTACTCTGATAAAAGAAGAAAAAAATATATTTGACCATCCTTTAAGGTTAACACTCGGGTTTTTGGGAAACGGGTTGTATACTCTGGTCCTGAAGATTCGGGGCATTACACTAGGGCTGTACACGAACCGGGCTAGCCCGATTAACTCGCTCGACTCGGCCCGACCCAGAACTGAGTTTGGGTTGGGATGGACCATTTTCTTCTGCCCAAAACTGAGTTCGGGCCCAGTTCGGCCCGAAACCCAACTCGACCTGGCCTGACTCGACATATATATATATATATATATTCTTACCCAGTTACCCTAACCATTTACAGCAATCCAGGCCGTCCAAATTGTGGGACTCTGAAACTGGCCCGAACGTGGCCCAAGTTGGCCTGGTGACCAGGCCGATCCGGGTTGAGCCCAGTTCGACTCTGTTCAACCCGATGTACACCCCTACCCGTGACCGGCCATAAAAAATATTCCCATGCCCGGGGCTGTGTGGGGCCTACATAGACGTAGGTGACAAATCCACTTCATTCATATATCTTAAAATATCAATAGTACAAACTCTACAAATAAGGTAAATCCAAAACTCAAGTGTGTCAAATTGTTGGGGGGGCCTTTGCACAAAACCACAGAATCTAGCCTCCCAAAAATACCAGAATTATGGGATAATAAAGCAATGAAATAAATCAAAGCACAAACCACACGACACAAGAGATTTTTACGTGGAAAACTCTCAAAGAGGTAAAGACCACGGGACCTCATCCAGATCAATAATCCACTATGAAGTAGAACGTTACAACCGATCACAAGCACACACCGCTTGGATCAAACCTTCTTCACTCACACAGGAGTGGATAGACAATAAGAGAATAATAACAAAAACGGAAAGATCTCACCAATCACGAGAACGTAGAAGTGCTGAGACGTCGACTGCGAATTCTCCCTTCCACAAGCTTCCTCTCTCTCTCCCTTTCTCTCTCTCTCACCTTGGTCATGAAAAACCCTTAGAATACCCTTCTCAATACCCTAGAAAAGTCCTAGGGACCTCTATTTATAGTTTAGGCAACTTGCTTCCGCACCTCTTTGAAAACCGCTTCAAATTTACGTAGTCCGCACAAAATCCGGAATGAATCTGCGTAACCTCGACTAGTCGAGAAAAGTCCTCAACTGGTCGAGATTGTTCACTCGACTGGTCGAGTCAGGCCCTCGATTGGTCGAGCACTGTTCACTAAGTTCGCTGGACTTTGAGTCGAGTGACCCTCGACTGGTCGAGCACTGTTCACTCGACTGGTCAAGCAGTCCACTGGACTGGTCGAACAACGCGATGAAACACTCCGATTTTCAACCGGCTGTATTATCTCTCCTCTGAACTGAGGAGGAAAACCCCATCAAATCTCTCCCTTTCTGACTCAGGAGGAATTCACCTTCTTCAAGTCAGCCCAGTTTATACAAACCTCAAACTTGCCATTGAACAAAGCCTTGGTCATCATGTCTGACGCATTATCATCCGTGTGTGAACCTTCTCAAGCTGTAACACCTTCTGTTCCAAAGTATCCTGATCCAGTGATACCGAATCTCTATGTGCTTCGACTTGGAATGCTGACTTGGATTCTTGCTCAAGTGTATAACACTTTGACTATCGCAATAGACCACGTGATGCTCATGCTTCAAGCTAAGTTCATGTAAGAACCTCTTCATCCAAAGCATCTCTTTACATGCTTCTGCGACTGTGATATACTCGGCCTCTGTCATCAACAACGCTACAACCTTCTGTAGCTTGCTCTACCAAGAGACCGCTCTCCCTGCAAATGTGAACATGAACCCCGATGTACACTTCCTGGAGTCTACGTCACATGTCATATCTGCATCTGTGTAGCCCTCTAACATACGTTTTCCGTCACCATAAATAGGCTCAACCTGGATGAGCCTCTTAGATATCGCAGTATCCACTTCACCGCTGCCCAATGTTCTTTGCCATGATTGACAAGATACCGGCTGACAACGCCAACCGCATATGCTATGTTTGAGCGTGTACACACCATAACATACATTAAACTTCATACTGCCGACGCATAAGGTATCTTCTGCATCTTATCCACCTCTGCCTTCATCTTGAGACACTGTCTGTCGCTCAATCTGAAGTGACTATCCAGTGGAGTAGTGACCGGCTTCGCTGCATTCATATTGAACCACTCTAGGACTTTCTCGATATACCGACAACCAAAGCTTTTTGCTACTTCTGTCACGAGTTATCTCCATTCCTAGGATCTATTTAGCCGGGCCCAAGTCTTTCATCGTGAATGACTTGCCCAACTCCTGTTTCGGCCTGTCGATCTTCTTGATGTATTTTCCCATGATGAGCGTGTCATCAACATATAATAGCAAAACTAAGAAATCACCATCTGAAAACTTGAACGAGTCGACAGGCCATATAAGCTCCATTCTGTCATATCCGTGCTTTTACATGAACGAGTCGAACTTCTTGTACCATTGCCGTGGAACTTGTTTCAGCCCATATAAGCTCTTCCTCAGCCTACACACCATATGCTCTTTGTCATTGACTTCGAATCCCTCTGGTTGGTGCATGTAGATCTCTTCTTCCAGGTCGCTATGGAGAAAGACAATTTTAACATCTAACTGCTCTATCTCCAAATCCATGCTAGTCGCCAACCCAAGCAACACCCGTATGGATGTCATATTCACCACTGGCGAGAATATCTCCTTGAAGTCTATACCTTTCATCTGATTGAACCCTTTCACCATAAGTTTGGCCTTGAACCTCGTCTGTGAATTTTTCTGTTCAATCTTCTTTCTGAACTCCCACTTGTTGCTCAAAGCTTTCTTGCCCTTAGGCAATTTCACCATATCATAGGTGTGATTCTTATGCATGGATTCTATCTCTTCTTGTATAGCTTTCAAGCACTCCCCCTTATGCTCGTTAGCTAGGGCATCAGAATAATCTTTTGGCTCTCCTCCATCAGTGAGCATAATGTATTTATGCAGCGAGTACCTCTTGGATGACTGTTTGTCCCTAGATGACCTCCTCACCTATGGCTCAACAGGTGGATCAGGTGGGGGCTGCTCCCCCGGTCCATCTTTTGTAGGAACTCCCTCATCCTCTGCACCTTGTTATACTCTCCCGTCATCAGGCACCACAGGAGGAATAACTGGATCCATGTCCTCTAGCTCACCTGAACTAGGCTGTTTCTTCTCTAGCTTACCAATGTCTTCTATACACTGGTCTTCAAAGAATACCACATCTCTGCTTCTGACGAGTTTCTTCTCAGTTGGATCCCACAATCTGTAACTGAACTTTTCATCACCGTACCCCAAGAACACACACTGCCCGATCTTCATATCGAGCTTGGACCTCTCGTCATTTGGTACGTGAATGGATGCCCTGCACCCAAACACCCTGAAATGACTGTACGATGGATCATGTCCAGTCCACACCTTCTCAGGTACTCCATTCAACGGGGCTGATGGAGACCTGTTTATCAAATACACTGATATGTGCATTGCTTCTCCCCAGAACATTTTGGGTAACTTCGCATGGGATAACATGCATCTGATTCTCTCAACAATGGTGTGATTCATTCGCTCAGCCACACCATTATGCTCGGGATCTTGGGAACCATCCGTGTCACGCCTCAACTTGAAAACCGGGCTCACAAAATTTTCGATTGATGAATCTGGCGCCTACAGTCTCCGCAGTACCCCATTCTCGGCTCCTTGTACCCATACACCAGGTTCCGATCCTGGGATCCTACAAGGAGGATTTTTAACATCAATCTGATTTGTAATGAGCATAACCATAAGCATAACGCACGAACAATAATTACAAGAACACCATTACAAAATTCACTATGATAAAAAAAAACTTTGAGTACAATGCATATGAAGGGAAATACAAGATAATGAAAATAACAGAAACTCCAGAAGCTCGACTGCACACTCCAACTGTGGCGAAGCTACAGCTGCGTCTTGGCGTCACCTGCACGCATCAATCGTGCATAAGCTTATAAAAAGCTTAGAGGACGGTGTAAGTGTGTGCGCAATATGAGCGTGCTCAGAATGCAAAGTCAGAGTAATGCGGAATCATGCTAATGAGTACATGAATGCAACCAGCCGTACCAAGGCTATGCGGTGCAAGATATGAATGTTATCGGCCATATCAAGACCATGTGATGCATGATGCAACTCAAGCATACCAATCCTCATCCAAATCCACATACAACTCATAAATATCAGTTCTCATTCTAGATAATCACCAGGGTTTAGTACACTCCAACGTCAGTTCACACTTCCTTGTTAACCACACCCCACGCAAGTTCACACTCCTCTGTTGAGCCACGTCCAGCGTCTCTGGACACTGGACGGTGTGGAATAACATAGGCATCATGGTGGGTCCCACATGGACGTGGCCCACCATGCATGTACATATATATATATATATTATATTAATATAATATAAATATATCACATATATTTCAGTTTAGTGGGTGGGATTTCCCTGAAATGTGGTGGGCCACTCAATCTTATGGATGGAGTAGATTTACCAAAAATTCGGTGGGGCCCACTATATTCTAGGGAGAGGAGAGAAAGAGAGAGAGAGAGACGGTGATGTATGGGCCCCGCCACTATGGGCCCCTCATGATTACAGCTCATGCATCAAAATGGGTCTTACCAATAAGTGGGCCCTAAATTAAACGTTAACGGTGGATCACCCACCTATCACACTCCTCCTTGATCCCTTATACTTGTATGCTCCTTGCCTTCACTTTTGATGGTGGTTGATGGTGTTTTGATGGTGGGGATGAGAGATAAGAGGGTGGGCCACACTTAGCTTGGGAGAGAGAAGATTGGACGTATGGAATGTTGTTGCTTGGGAGTGAAGAGAGAGAATGAGAGAGAGAGGGAAGTAATGAATTAAAGGGATGGGATGATGTGGTGGTTGTAAGGAAAGGAGATGGGAGGTATGGGTGAGTTTAAAAATTTGTAAAAGAGGAATGGTGAGGTGAGAGAGAGGGTTGACTTGTGGGAAAAGAAGAAGTGGTCTTTTGTACTTGTTGTTGGGTGAGGTGGCATTGAGGTAAAGTGGTGTACTTAACTTGATTTGATGGGACATGTCATAGAGATTCCCTTGAAATTCGTAACGCGTGACATTTCTTAGTAATGAACGTAGACTCACATCTCCTGGCCTGGGTATTCGTTTGGTGCGCAGTCGCGGCGTTAGAACCGCGGCGACGGCGCGATCGCTAAGATGCAAGTTTTGGGCCAAGCCGACTTCGGTGTGTAGGACTCGACTTAGGGTCGTACACAAACGTGACTTAGGGTCGTGCACAAACGTCGGATACAGGTCGAGAGTTGCCGGAATTCGACCGGAAGGACCGCGGAAGATTATGAAATGGTACAGACTAGGATACGGGCCTTACAGTTCATGTCATATACCCAGGGACTTACAATACTCATGGAAGTCACCAATGTATTTACCACCATTGTCAGTGCGAATGCACTTCAATGATCTACCTATCTCTCTCTTAACCATAGCATGAAATAATTTAAACACACCAAAGACCTCATCCTTGGATTTCAAAGTATAAACTCAAACCCTCCTAGATGCATCGTCTATAAAAGTGACAAAATACAATGTCCCATCCAAGTTTTTATCGTCATAGGACCACAAACATCAGAATAAACTAAATCTAATGCATGCACTTTATTAACATGAGAAACAGTTTTAACAAATGAAACTCTATGCTGTTTCTCTGATAAACAATCAATACAGGTTTTGAGAGGTATACCTGTCACGTCTGGAAGGAGCCGCTTCCTCGCTAGTAGCTGAAGCCTTTTTCACTCGTGTGGCCTAGATACCTGTGTCACATGTCAATAGCTGAATCTTCCGCTGCGTTCAACCCACCCTTGCACACACTGACACTTGCATTGTAAAGGGTGCAACACTTCTTTCATTTGGCTGCGATCAACGAACCCTTGATGAGCTTCCAGCACCCACCAACAAAACGGCTTTCATAGCCATCATCATTCAACCTTCCCGTCGACATCAAGTTGAGGAGAAGGTCTGAGATATACCTCACATCCCTGAGAACCAATGTACAGCCCACATCAGACTTCACACAAATATCACTGACTCCTACGATCTTCGATACGCCAGAATTTCTCATCTTCACGGTCCCATAGTCACTTGACTTGTAGCTTGTGAAGAGGTCCTTGCGTGGAGTCGCATGAAACGAGGCTCACGAGTCTATCACCCAGTCGGTGTCCTAACTCGTAACCGTGAGACAAACATCATGATCTGCTGAAAGAATAACTATAACGTCGTCATTTGAAGCGACAACAGTGGAATTAAATTCATCTTCTTTCTCCATTCTTTTTCCTTTCTTGTCGTTCTTCTTACAACATTCATGCTTATAGTGGTCATTCATGTCACAATTCCAGTATTCAACATCTTTCCTGGTACTCGACTTGCCCCTTGATTTATCTTGGGCCTTCCTGCCCTTTGTGTTCTTTCATCTCCCTCGATCTTGTATCACAAGGACCTCTTGCTGAGTAGACCCTTGAGACTTCTTCATTGTCTCCTCATTGAAGAGACAACTGGTTACCTGTTCCATGGACACTTTTTTCGTCTGACGCGGAGTTACTTTGAGACACCATCAATGTCTCCCAACTATCAGGCAGTGAACTAAGCAATAACAAAGCCTGTAATTCATCATCCAGGACCATCTTCATGGCGGAGAGCTGGTTCAATATATTGCTGACTTCATTCATGTGCTCAGCCACGGAACCACCATCTTTGAATTTGAGATTCACAAGTCGTCTTATTAGAAAAATCTTATTGTCGGCTGTCTTCCTCTTATACAACCCTTGCAATTTCAGCCATAGGCTAGCGGCTGAGGTCTCTGTAGACACATGATGGAATACGAAATCGTCTAATCATTGTCTAATAAATCCTACCGCCTTCCGGTCCAATTTCTTCCAATCATCATCTGTCATATCTTTTGACTTTGCTGATATGCCTTGAATCGGAGAATATAAGTCCTTACAATAAAGAAAGTCCTCCATCTTAGCCTTCCATATGGTCCAGTTAGAACCAATGAGGCTGATCATCCTTGATGAGCCACCTTCCATAATTTAGAACTAATCCCACTCTTTTCAATAAACTTATCTCTAATACCACTTTGTTAGGGGGCCTTTGCACAAAACCTTAGGATTTAGCCTCCAAAAAACACCAGAATTATGGGATAATAAAACAATGAAATAAATCAAAGCACAAACCACACGACACAAGAGATTTTTACGTGGAAAATCCTTAAAGAGGTAAAAACCACAGGACCTCGTCCAGATCAATAATCCACTATGAATTAGAACGTTACAACCGATCACAAGCACACACCGCTTGGATCAAACCTTCTTCATTTACGCATGAGTGGATAAATAATAAGAGAATAATAAGAAAAATGGAAAGATCTCACCAATCACGAGGACGTAAAAGCGCTGAGACGTCGACTGTGAATTCTCCATTCCACAAGCTTCCTCTCCCTCCCTTTTTTTTTTTTCCTCTCTCTCTCTCTCTCACTCACACACAACACACACAAACACACACACACACACACCTTGGTCGTGAAAAACCCTTAGAATACCCTTCTCAATACCCTAGAAAAGCCCTAGGGACCTCTATTTATAGTTTAGGCAACTTGCTTCCGCACCTCTTTGAAAACGGCTTCAAATTTACGCAGTCCGTACAAAATCTGAAATGAATCTGCGTAACCTCGACTAGTTGAGAAAAGTCCTCGACTGGTCGAGTCAGGCCCTCGACTGGTCGAGCACTATTCACTAAGCTCGCTGGACTTTGAGTCCAGTGACACTTGACTAGTCGAGCACTGTTCAATCGACTGGTCGAACAACGTGGTGAAACACTCCAATTTTCAACCGACTGCACTATCTCTCCTCGAGAGAAAATTCCCATCACAAATCACATGAAATATCAGGATTTGAAGTGATTATATATGCATCTACACTTTATCTGACGGGTAATAACCTTACGAATGGTTTGAATATCACATAAACATCGTTGTCAGGTGAGGAAGGTTTCAACGGTGGAGGTATACTTCCCACTGTTTCGTTTGATGCGACCCAGCTAAGTTTTCTGAGGACCCCACACAACTTGGCACATGAATATAGGTAAGTGACAATCCGCCTTCCCTCAACAGCTGTCAGGAAATTGATGGCTTGGAAAGAAAACAAAAAATCAGCTCATAGTCAACTAAATGGAAGGCAAACTATTCAACGGCTAGGATCATCCAATGTGGGGGAGTTGTGGTACAAAGGCCATTCCAGATTGAGGACTGTTGAATTAATGGTTTGGATTATGCAACGATGACACCACTCGTTCCACCTACGATGCCTGGTTCTGATTTCTCCAACACGCGAGCCCGGGAGATAAGCCAGTCAGCATCCACTCCATGCGAGGGCGCATTTTAGCTCCTGCACCTTTGTAGCCGACTCATCCACGGTGCATTTTAAATTTATCGGTCTTTATAAGTACAATAAAATACCCTGGCAAAGGGTGCTGTTTGACGCACAGGAATTTAAAAATAACTTTAAAATCAAATGCATGGAATAAAAAAATTAAAATCAAACCGATCAATTTAGATTTAATAACTTGGATTGGTCATGAAACTAATATTAGGCTTGATCATCAAATTGGTGTACATTTACTGACCGTTAAAAATGAAAAAATCCAACCGCTTTATTTCAACCAACAAATACAAAACTAAAACTAAAAAATATACTTTGTCAGGCTTAGAAGCAGTGTATTATACAATATAGATGGTTTAATTTATGTTAATATAAGCCATGTGATTAGTTATAAGTGCAAGCGCCATACGCAGCCAGATTATCAAATAGCTACGGAGAAGATTAAGTGAGGCTTCTTGGGGGACGGAGGTTAGCTACCGACGCTACTGAAGTGACGTCACCAAGTTATGTGTACCATCATAATATATGTGTTGTATCCACACCGTCCATACATTCTTAGAGATCATTTTAGGGCATGAACCAAAGAACGAGGCAAATCCAAGGCTCAAGTGGGCCCCGCCAGCGAAAAGAGTAGGTTCGGTGACAACCTACATTGAAAATTTCCTAAGGCCCACCGTGATGTTTTTTTGAGATCCAACCTATTCATAAGTTAACATAGACATGCACGAGGGGAAAACACAAATATCAGCTTGATCGAAAACTTTTGTGGCCCCTAACAAGTTTTTAATGGTAGACATTCAATCCCTACTGTTTGTAAAATGATCTCTCATAATGAATGGACGGTGTAGATACAGTACATACATCATGGTGGGCCCATAAACATGGTCAGGTCACTTCAGTAGCTAATCCCCCTCCCTATGGAGTGCTGCCCTGACCGTGAGGCCCACCTTAATATATGCATTGTATACCCACGCCGTCCATCCGTTTTCCAAGATCATTTTAGATCATGATGCGAATGATCCAAATCTAAGGTGGACCATATCATAGGAAACAGCGGTGATTGACGGAGCTGCAAAAGTTTCGAATCAAGCTGATATTTGTATTTTACCATACCAACGGGTTCGACGACGAATAGACATTACTGAAACATCGGGTATTAGAAAGTTTTTAACGGTGAGCGTTCAATCACAATTGTTTCCTATGGAATGGTCCACCTGAGATTTGGATCTGCTTCATTTTAGGCCTTATGCCCAAAATGATCTGGAAAAACGGATGGACGGCGTGGATATAGAATATATAAATCAAGGTGGGCCCCACGGTCACAGCCGCACCGTGTTGGGTGAGGTTGGTTCTTATCCGCTCGACTACCAACTCCCATATAAATAGTCCGTCATCTACCGCCATCTTCTCGGTGTTCTCCTCTCTCTCTCAGGGGAGTGAAAGAGACAGCAAGAAACCCTCTCAAAGTCTCTCTCTCTCTGCTTTGAATGGAGGAAACCGGGAGATTGTAGCTAGCGTCAGCTTCAAAACCCTGTAAGAATCTCTCAAATCTCTCTCATTTTGATTTTCGCTCTCCCAGTGAAAAAATCGAGCTGTTTTAATCTGAACTCTTGCTATTTGTTTTATTATTATTATTATTATACAAACTCTTGCATTATTTTCAATTTGTATTTCGTCGGATTTAAAGTGTAAAAATAAATGTAGTGAAATGCAGTTAGCGTTTGCATCTTCAGGTGCGGGTACGTTTTAAAAAATAGGGTTTGGAATGTGCATTTTGTTACATGATGAGGAAGTTATCTTCCTCGCGTTTCTGGACGTTCATGCGGTGGTCACCATCGCTCATGCTTCCTATCGTAAAGAGGTGGCTAAGGAGTATTCAGTGTGTGGACCACCTGATGGACGGATCAGATCCCCACACATGTCGCGTTGGCACGCATGGCGTCTGTGCATGATGCTTGAAGATAGGGCCGCCTGGGAGTTAGTGCTCGTACCTTTCTCTCCTTTCCGGGATATTTTTTTTTTTTCCATCCTTAATCCTGTTTCTATGGAAAAGAAAGCTTTGGCCGAATTTGGATTTTACCAAATAATGCCTGCAGGAACTGATATGCCACGCAATCCTTTTTCAGAGGAGAAATTACGTTACTGCCATCCTTTTTTTCTTTATAGCAGAGAGGAGAATTGAGACTTGTGGGGCCACATTTTTGTAATTTCATCCCTCAGTAAGCACCTTTAGTATTTTCTAATTGTCCTAGCATTGTTTGGTAAAATATGGATTTCTCAGGAATTTTATGTGGAGTCGAGCACTGTGGCCCATGTGGTGTGTCTATGAAATCCAATCCGTTCAACAGGTGCACCCCACTATGATGATTATATGACCCAAAAATCAGGCCGATCTAATCATCAGGTGGGCCACACATGAAATTAGATGTTTTTGGATGTGTATATTGTTTTCTATATTGTGGCAAACCTGATGATTGGATCAGCCTATTTTTTTGGTCATCAAATCATCGAGGTGGGTCCACCTGGTGGACGGGTTGGATGTCATAGACACACCATTTGTGCCCCCGCAATGCTTATTTCTACCACTTCTTTAAAAAACAGACTAAGGGCATTTTGGTAATTTCGTCCTCCATCCATGCTGGATCATTTTGAAGGCACAGTAAAGGCATTTTTCATAAAAATTGCTGAGGAAATTTTTTTTTTTTTTTTTTTTTTTTTTCTGGGTGGTGGGGCGGGCAGGTAGACTGGGCTTGAACTCAGACCGCAATATTGAAATGTAATGTCTGCCATTGAGCAATTGAGTAATGGATTAGCTAGAACCCAGGATTCTCGGGAATAAAAATCCCGCTTTGTGTGCAGTACATTTCAGGTTTTCAGTTTGTACAAGTGTGGTCCATAGTTCATTAATCCAATATGTTTGTATGATGGGACTTACCATGAATGGGTAATGAATAAAAAAATTCCCTAGGGTGGAACATCCAAGCTGTAGATTATTGGCCTTCTATTTGTTGGATTGGAATATTTGTTGTATTTTCCTTTTTTGATTGGTTCTTTGTTGGCTGCCTATTGGAAATTCTAGGATTATTCCATCTGGGAAAGTTTGGTGAATGACTCATCATGGTACGGCCCATAATATCAACAGTTTGGATCATGGTACGGCCCATAATATCAACAGTTTGGATCACTGAATAATGGACCCTGCTTGTAAAAACTGAACCCACTCTGTCCAAAGCAAGCGCTCGTGTTATGTTGGTCTTTTCTTGCAGTGGTGGGGTCCTTTCTTGGCCGTCTTCTGTGGCTAATTTTTTTACCCTTTTATTTGGGGTGTTGTCAGTGGTGGGGCCTTATCTTGGCTTCGCTTGTTGTGTTTTCTTTCATCATCATCATCTCATCTCATCATCTAAGCCCAACTAATTATTTGGAGTTAGTTACTTGAATCTTTTTCCACAATTCCATTCACTCAAAGACCATCAGTTAAACCATAGGTCAACTCTTTTCTTACTACCTCCACCAATGTCTTTTTGGATTTTCCCCTTGCCCTTTAAGAGCCTTCAACTTGAACCAACTCATTCCTACCAAAGCAGTTCTTGGTCTTGGATTTTCCCCTTGCCCTTTAAGAGCCTTTGCTCATGATGGATCTCTTATAAGATTCACTAAAGAACCCCATGACGTCTTTCTTCAAAATATCCCAACATGCTTAGAACAATGCCATAGAAAATACACCTAGCCCTTGGGCTTTATCCTTATCGATGTCTTCTATAACAAGTTAACAACTTTAATAACATCCTCTTCAAATCCTGTTCTAGCGACTCCACTTTTTCGTAGGAAGATGACAAAGATGAAGCCCCTCCTTGGCCTCACAATTTGGTGTTTGGTGTATAACTTTGTACTATAGCCTCTTGAATTTCCTCCAGCTTTTCAACAAGCTTGTCATGAGCCATCCATGTTATGGTTTTCAATATCCACTATGATATGGCCAAATCGTATGCGTATCAGCCAACCTTGATATGCGATATTGGGGTGAATTGGGCTGTTTTTTTTTTTTTAATAAAGGCTCATATCCTTGTCAGGCACAATGGCCTCATTTCAAAATAATAATAATAATAATAAATTCCAAGTTTTTTCACTCGTTTCTTCATTTCAACCATAGAGGAAGCTTAAAAGCTCACTTCATACTAGATCTATGCCTGTTTTGGGGATCAAAATGCGAGTGATATTTGATGAGCCAAAGCAGGATGAACCATTTTGGAAAATTATCAAAATTTTAATCTCTTTATTTATTTTGTTGTATTTCAATATAATGGGCCCAAAGCTATCTAATGCTTGATTTGTGTTTGATTAGGACCTTTTTGTTTAGATTTCATCTAGTCTTTCTTATGGTGGTGCGTTTCTCTCCATCGGCCCTCTCTTCTCTCTCTCTCTCTCTCTCGCTCTCTCTCTCTCTCTCTCTCTCTCTCCTCTCTCTCTCTCTCTCTCTCTCTCTCTCTCTCTCTATTTATCTGGTCAAATTTGTTTAAGAGTTCTTTTTGCCAATAGTTTGTCCCAAACCTCTCTTTACTCCATTCTTTAAGCTTGGGTTTAATCTTCTGCAGCTTCTTCATAATTCAAAACCATGCCCATCCCTCCACCACGGATTCTCACCTACCAATTAGCAATCATTTGTACAAAACCTTGCTCTTAGAGCTACCAGTTGTTGAATATGAATAGATTGGGGCCCAAAGCTATACCGGCAGACTCCAAATAAATTGGAATGTGATCTGATTTGGTCTTGGGAAGCACTGACTGCACGACACCCAAAAGCTGTATATGCCAATCTGAAGCCACAAGAAACTCGTCCAGCTTACAGATAGCCAATTGTTGTTAATTATTCGAGCACTTGAAATGGCTCCCACTTGAAAGGAAAATCAACCTAGCAAACTTCCTTATCTAACTTTTTTTAAGGGTAACTTTCCTACCCAACGTGCTACTAAAGTATCATTGTAAATTACCTATAACAGCCATGTACATTTAAGTATATGGCTGTTGTAGCAAGTTTATAGTGTAGTGATTATGAACCCATTGTTTTTTTTTTTTAAAAAAAAAAAAAAACTATGGAGACCCTGTGTTACTATTACAAACTATCACATCAGCCTTAGAAAAACCATGCTTCTAAATGGTTGCCAAATATAAATGTTGTGGCTCTAGGCGAACGATTGCTATGTTATGAAATATAATTTGGTGCCTATATTCACTTGTGATTTTGACCAAATATAGCCTTGGTCATTTGCGTTGATCATGTTAAGATTTATTTTCATTTTTTAGGTACGCCTGCTCACTTGATGCATAAGAATCGATTACAAGAATATGCTCAAAGATTGGCTCTTCAATTCCCAGTTTACCATTCAATTAATGAAGGATTTCCCCATGCGCCGAAATTTCGCGCATCCGTAGTAGTTGATGGAGAAGAATATGAGTCAACTCAGACATTTCCACATCAAAAAGATGCTGAGCAGGATGTTGCAAAAATTGCTCTGGAGAGTATATTCAAAAGGATAAAGAATGAGGCGTATTCTTTTATCTACGAGGTGCGCATCATTTTGTTATTTGTTGACTGTTCTTTACTTATGTTTTCGATTTTATTTTAATAAATGTTTTGTTTGGAAATCTTGCTTTTTCTGAGTTGAATGTCTTCCAAATGGATATGTGTGAGTCATGGCTTAAACCATTTATTACATTATCCTAGTCAATAGGACATTATGATTCATAGAAAGAGGGAAGTATGAAGTAAATAGGAAATGAGAAGACAGAGAAGAAAAGTAAATTGGGAAGCTATATATAAATTGAGGGGAAGCGTGAATATACCACATGTCACATGATGTTACGCTATTGGATAACTTTTACTGCATGTCTACGTTTTCCCCCTTGGGTCCACATTGCCTCTCTTTCTGTTTTTTGCCCCTATCTACATATGGGGAAGCATACAATGTACACTGGTTGTACCATTGTGTGGCTTACGCATTTGACCCACTCTCAAACATATTGGTAAATTAATTTAACTGCCTTTGGAAGATATATTAGCAAAGGTGTTATAAGTGGGGAAACTTAGAAACATGTGCGCTTTCAAGAATATTTATCAAGCTTTTTTTGTTGTTTTACATTCTTTTTTTCTCTTTTTTTATATTTGAAGAAGTATGGTTAGGTTTTTTAGGATGTTTTTGCTGTTAAAACATTTTGGGCACTAATTAGTAAGGACCTATCCTTTCTTCTGTATCGAAACTTGGAATAATTGATACTGATGGCAGGTAACACCCAGAAATCCTTATATTTGGACCTACTATTTTCTCTCTTTTAAATATCCATAAATTTGAATTTTACTAAGCTTAGAAAATAACAATATATATATTATAAATTCAGATAGGTTTGATGTTATTAGCTTCTCATGATTGATGGTGCCGATGTGCACATCAATCATGAGAGAGACAGAATGAACCTTTTTAATTTCTCATTTAAAAGAATGAACTTTTTTACAATGAGAAAAAAAGAAGGAAAAAAAATTGTGCCTTTAGACCGGTGTTTTTCCTCCAATCTTTGGGAGGAGGCATAGAGTACTATCTTACTTTCTTTATTTGTTTCAGGATATGTTATTTTGCAAGTCTATCTTGACCGAATTTGCAGTCAAGATGATTTGGAAATGCCAAAGTATAATACTCAGTCAGTAGAAGACTATCAACCTTCGTCTCTTCTCTCATTTTCAATGGGAAATGTTACACAGGGGAAGCCCGAAAAAACAAGAAAGAGGCTGAACAGGGGTGGCACGTACTGCTATTCTATCCTTTCTAGGTTTGTTTTATACCTTGTTGTTTTGCATAAATAACTATCTAAATCTTGCTTATTTGATTAAATTGATTACACTATTTTTAGGGAGCCACTTTTTATGCATGCCAGCCCCTTTTGACTACATACTTTTGTATATGTATTTCAAAATTTATAGTGTAAGCCACACATATATCTCGCGTTCTAATTAAGCATACATATATTGATGTCTTCTATAAAGTTTTATATATATATATATAATATATATATATATATATATATATATTATATATATATATATATATATATATATAATATATAAATGACACAGATGTATCCACTACTTTAATTCCACCATGTATATTTCATAATTATTAAATCCATGTAACTTTCTACCAAAGGTCACATAAAGCCTATATATACCCCATTTGGAACATGCAAAGATCTTTTATTCTCATTCTTTTTTCTTTGAGTTCCTCATGTTTCTTGAGTAGGATTAAGTACAATAGTCTATCTTCTTGATAGTGCAAACCAACGATAGACACTATCCTAGTATTGAGACCAGATACAAACTCTGCAAGGATTTGGGCTCGGTTAAATACTGGGGATAACACACAAAAGCTCTATTGTACCATTGGGCGGTGTAAACCGACTTCAAGAAGCGGCACTGCAACACGCCTCTGAGCCACAAATCTTCGAGTGGGCCATCCTTTTAGTTTTTGAAGGGTAACGAAGAATTTATTGAACAAGTGCCAAGCTGGCACAAAAGATTACAAACAAAGCAAAAAACTTACGTTACAATTTTCAAGGACTTAATACTCGAAGCCAATTACCTTTCCACATATATACAAACACACACTAAGCCCATTCCAAAATGAAGGATTTAGCCCTAAAGGACACTTCCGTACCCTTGCTTGGGACATTTTGAAAGCATCTACTATTTCAAGTGGGCCATCCATTGAACGGTGAAACTAACAATTACACCAATTTTACATTATGGGAATTGAATGCGTTTGTGCTATTTCAATTACAAAAATGGAAATAGGGCCTAAGCAAAGCAGAAAGGATTGGTGCATGCATCGATTCTCTTTTTATTTGATTAGAAGGTTGCCCATTAATATTTTGGGACTATTTTGTAGGTAACTCTCATACGGACACTCTTCTATCACAAATGATAAAATCAAAGATTAAACTTTACCGTGGTAAAAATGTGAAGTTTGTGGGAAACTTGGATAGCAGTTCTGGGAACCCATCAGGGAAAAGAAAAGGATCTGACATTGCCTTAGCATCTGATAAGGCACCATATTTTCAAGTGAAGAAATCAAAGCAGGAGCTATTTAGTGAAGTGGGCTTTGGAAGTAGTGGGAGAAAATGGCAAGGAAAAAACTGGAAGCACTAATCAAAGAAAAATCAATACTAACGAAAAATAGGTATGCTTTCCTAACTCTTCATTGATGTTTGATTGTATTTGTAGTCTTCTGTTAAGAATGGCAATGATCGGGTCTGGATCAGATTTGTGCACAACATTTAAAGTGCCTAGGCTCGGCCTAATGCTAGCCCTAATCTTTTAGGTGCAATCTTTTGCCCTATATGATGCACATCTTTGTTTTAGTTTCATCATTTGCTATTTTACACAAAAAGAATGCTGCTATAATATGGGAAGTAATTAATCGTCATTTGATTGCTTATATTCCTTGGCTTCACTCTTGTAGGATGCTAGATGGCAGTGTCTGAGTGTTAATTTTGCTAGGCTTTAATCTTGTAATGATGCAAAAATAGACACGGGGACTAATATCTACAATACCTAATCACTTGTATAATTAACATTTTGCTGAACATGTATGTCCGGGAATTATGGGATACGCAAGCTGAGGCTTTTCTCAGAACACTTTGGTTTTCAATCCTAACAGGTGATGCTGGCTCCATTATATAAACCATTGGTTGTTGTGTCCCACCATGGATGGGCTATTCCCAAATATTCCCAACAGGACAAACTGCAGCTTTCCAATTTGGCTCACAATAGACAGTTGAAATGAAAAATATCCACATTCAACTGAAAAGATACCCAGGATGGGTAGCTATTATCTTCCAGTCTACGAGATTTTGGGGGTGGGTCCAGCCATCGCAGGCAGGACAACAGATCATAGTCTGGATAATTGAAACATGGGCCCCAACTGTCTAAACTTAAATCAATAGTATAGTATGCACAGCCTCCAGTTGAGAATCATACAATTCCTCCATATTTCATGATTTAGGAAGGGGTCATGGTCTGTATTCCTCTGCAGATTTAAGTGTTCATTTGAAATTTGATGATGGTTTCAAGTATCATCTGTCCGAATCATATCACTTTCAGTCTGAAATGAAATAAGTCAGCATAGTGATACGGGACCAAAACTGACTGAAACGGGGGAGTCATACTGGTTTCAGACCTGTGGATTTAACTAAAAGATGTCCGCTTTCCGCTAAATTATAGGCAATGTAAATGCAATGGCAGGGCAAGGGTTGACAGTACATCCACATCAGTGCTATTTTGTATCTAGCAGGGAAGCAATGTGGAATCTGTGGCTGGTGGTGCATTAGAGATATGTTATCATCTTGTCTCCATGAGCGTCCATTGTTCGTAGTGTTAGACACTGTTGCGGGTACCAGGACCACATGCTGACTCAACTCGACAAGATTTTGAACATAGTCGTCAGGAAACTCAGCCCTGAGACTTGATACCGGCTCATTTTATTATCTTCAGAATGAAATTTCAGTAGATGTTTAGTCAAGTTTCTAATGGACTAATTATTTTGTTTCTGTTAATGCAGGTAACGTTGACTGTCCGCCTTCTTTTGACACTGCACAGGCCTGCCAGCTAGTAGTATGCATGTGTTACATGTTCCTTTCCTTTTTGTTGTGGTAGCTGTTGTATATAGGGGAAAAAAACACAAAAGTATTTGAAAACGCTCCTCTGTGAGAGGGTTGGGTTCGATGCTGACTACGTTGTTTCCACAGATGAGAGGCAGATATGCCCTCTATGTTCTCTTGCTAATCACAGGTTGTTTTGTGGCCAATCTTCTTTACGCTTTTGATAGAACCATTGAATGTGGGACCACTCGTCCAGTTTTGCACTAACGGCATCATTCATCTGTTGAACAGCTCTAATCTTGAATTTCAGTAGAGACAGAGTCAAACCTGCACCTCTACCAGATAATTAGATGTTAGTGCAAAGGATAATGAAAAACAGTTCTGTGGGACCACGTGATTTTTTCAAAAAAAAATCAATGAAAAATCATATAGTGCTTTCCGAATTCAGCGTTAACAAACAACACTTAACATTGAGCATTTTCTCAATTCCACATTAAGTAATATTTTTTGGAGTTAACAAACAGGCCTTAAACAAAAGTAATGTGGAAAACATCAAAGCAAACAGTGGCCATAGAAACGCCCCACCATTGAAAAGTCAAGTATCTGCTCCATTCAATATTATTATTATTATTTTTGGTGTGGTCCACTTGAGTTTTGAATCTGCATATTATGGCTCATGTTCTAGCATGAGTTGGCCAAAAGGATGAATGGACTGGTCACACAAACAACTATCAAGCTTCAAATGAAAAGATTAAAAATATTGGTCAAACTGGTGTTCGAATTTAATTATGTTATCCCCAATCAAAAGATCAACCGTTTGGATTGACTAAAGATGGATACCAACTGTGAGAATTGAAAACATGTATATTTTGTAAATATACAATCTATATTATATAATTACTTTGGTATATCATTTTTTGGCCAACAGAGAATACACGGGATGACGTAAGCCACTAAGCATTCAGTACTGAGTGACATCAAGAGCTGAAAATAAGAAAAAGTTATAAAATATAAATTGTATGAATTATATTGCAATGAATTAAAAGAATAAATAAAGATACATTTTTTAGTTTCCTCTAATGTCTTATTGGATTTAAATTAATTTGATATGTGTAAACGTAAACAGATATAAAAGTTAGTAAAATTGATGGTTCTTAACCAATATTATTAACATATACCTATCTTAGAAGTATTAACTATACACATTACTTAAAAATAAATTTTAGTTTGCGTTGTACCTGACACTCATCAGCATACTTTCGGCCCTGATTTTGAGCTAATTATGACCAAACTTGCTTGATGAGTCTTGCCATTGACATTCCTAAATTTAGGAACATACAAAAGAAATGAAATAAAAATTTTCAGGAAAAAAAAAATAATTAAAAAGAAAGAAATTACCTAACTAACTTATTTATTACAATGAAACACATTCCATTCTTAATTCACATTTATATGATTTCGAATCTTTACAAACAAGAATTGAGTTTAAAGACATTTGTATAACCTATTTATAGAGTTACAACTTACATTAGGGGTAAAGGAGTCATTGGAGAGTTAGACAACTACACGTGTACCTAGATGAATGATTAGGATTTATTTAAGATTAGTAGAGGAAGATGAAGGATTAGGATTTATTTAGTATTAGTGGAGTAGGAAAGTAAAGGCAGATGAGGAAAGTAAAGGTAGTTCAGGAAAGAAAGTTTGGAAGGAAATTAGTGTCAATTTTGCAGGAAGTTCTTGCGCAAGGATTGTGTGGGGCCTCTGAGAAAGCTGCTCTGTCCATCCGTTTTGAGCTTATTTTAGGAAATGCAAGAAAAAAAAAAAAAGGTGTATCCAAAACTGACCTTCATGGCTCGGAAATTTTGAACGGAGCAGATATTTTCAATGGTGGGGCGTTTTTATGGCCACTGTTTGCTTTGATGTTTTCCACATTACTTTTGTTTAGGGTCCGTCTGTTAACTCCGCAAAATATTACTTAATGTGGATTTGAGATACTTAAAGTGGGGTCCACAGAACCACTGACAGGACAGCCTTCCCCAGCCGCATTGGCCCGTGGATTTCCTGCTAAGGCCTTTCTCAGGAAGTTCCTGGGCTGGAATGTAAGGTGGGGTCCACCATAATGTTTATCAGAAATCCAACTTGTTCATCCATTTTCCAGCTTATTTTTGGACATGCTATAAAAAATGAGGAGGATCAGGTGGGTCATACAATATGAAACAGTGGGGAAATGAATGCCTCCCCTTGAAACCTTCCAAGGCTCCACCTTGATGTTTATATGCCATCCAAACATTTGATAAGGTCATTTTCATTGAGCAAAAACACCAAAAACTTAACTGATAGAAAACTTTTGTGGCCATATAAACATTTCAACAGTGGTCACTAAATCCCCACTATTTTCTTTCTGTGGCCCATTTGAGTTTTGGATCTACCTTATTTTTAGTTGCATGTCCTAAGATAAGCTTGAAAAACGGATGGACAGGTTGAACTTCTCACAAATATCACAGTGGCCCCACCCATAATCCTTGTGTGCAGAAACTTCCAGCCAAAGGCTTTTCGCATTAAATCCACGTCCCATGCAGCCCATTGATGCTGCCAATAATGAGTATCCGTACTGTTCATCTATTTTTCCAAGATCATTTTAATGCATTGGCCTATAAATGAGATAGATCCAAATCTCATGTGGATCACACCACTAGAAAACAGTGGTGATTGAACACACACCATTAACAACTTTCTGGGCCCACTGTAATGTTTATTTACAGTAACTTGTTGATTAAGTCAGAAATATGAGGGGAAAATACAAAAATTAGGTCCATCCAGAACTTTTTTGGTCCCCACGAAGCTTTTAATAGTAGGCATTAAATCACCCACTATTTCCTATGGTCTAGTCCACATGAAATTTAGATCTTCCTGATTTTTTAAAAAACAGACGAATGGTGTGGATAAAACATGTACATTATGGTGGGGCCACACAATACTGCTCAATAGCAAGGTCAGGAAGCAATCCCCATCCAGATCCAACACGCTACTGGGAAGCGGACTTCCTGCTAAAGCCCGAGGTGGGCACCATTATCTCACCATTTCTTATGGTGTGGTCTACCAGAGATTAGGATCTACTTCAATTTTGGGCCCATGCATTAAAATGAGATGGCCAAGGGGATGGATGAAGTGGATATAAAACAAATACATTATGGTGGACTCTACCATACCCAACATATCAAATACAACAAGCCTCTCATTCACTTCTCTGTTGCATCATAGCATCTTTGTAGAAGATTAAATATATATTTTTTACGAATAATAATATTTAAATTTCCTGTTAAATATAAGTTATTTGAATTAAATGAAATGATTTTATTTTTATTTAATAAAAAATAATTTCTTCATAATTTAAAACATTTCCAAGCATGAGATAAGGTAAATGTATCAAACTAACAAATTTCACAAATTTCAGACATTTCATATGTTTGTTAACAAACAGTTTGCTTCAAATTCAATACTTAATTTTCAGACTTGGTCAAGAGTTATCAAATAAAATTTCCCACTTCAGATTTAGACCTCTATTCAGATTTTAGATTTAGGCTTCAGATTTCAGATTCAGGTTTTAGACTTCAGATTTAACAAACGGTGCCTAAACGATATTATGAACAGTTCCAATATTTAGATTATTTCAATATACGGGCCATACCTAGTGTGACCGTTACTTTTAGGCATGCGGGTCATTAGTTTATTTGTTGCACCCAGTGTTTTAAATAGCGGTGGCGCGTATGTGTAGCGCTCAACCCTCTATAGCGTGTAGCGTAAATACGTAGCGTGTAGCGTAAGCTACACGATACTTCTATTTTTAATTTAAAAATATGACAAATATATAATAATGAATATATATATATATATATATATATATATATATATATAGAATATATATATATATAGATATATAAATGCCTAAAAGGTGATTCATTTTATCAATTATAAGCATGTTCAAAAAAGTTATGAGTTATCATTTATCAAAAGACGATCCACATATATAAGCCAAATCAAATAATGATCACATCAACAACTTTTAAGCAAACCACTTTAATTAATAATGTCTAATTGAAACCACAAGTCACAATTATGAAAAGAAATAAAAATTCCGTAGGTTAAAAAGTATCAGTACAATACAAGTGTTACATTCTTACATTAGAAACAAAGAAAACCTAAAAAAATAATAATAAACTAAAATTAAAAAAATACATTGCAGCTTACGCTACGGACGTACGCGCTACGTAGCTGTAGCGTACGCTACGACCCCTGTAGCGTACGCTAAAAGGTACGCTACAAGGGATTACGCTATTTGGGACGCTACGTAGCGCTACGGCCACGCTACGCTACGGGCGCTATTTGAAACACTGGTTGCACCGTTCAACAACAGAAATTAAGGGGTTGTTTGGATGCCTGTGATGGTTTTCAAGTTGTAATTGATTTACAGGATTTATGTTTGTTAGACTTTAAGCTGTAAATAAGCTCTAAACGATTGTCTGTGTTTGATAGCCTATAAATTTGCCCCTATCAGACCATACTAACCACACAAAGTGTTAGGATCTTTTGGATGCCATGTAAAGTGCTTTAATAGGAATTTGTTTATAGGTAATTAGATTTCAGAGGCTGATTGGATAGACATATTAAAAGTCATGTTTCAAATAATGTATTTACAGTACAAATCAGCCATCAGAATTTATTGATTTGGGTTTATCCCAATCATCTATCTTACATAAAATTTTGAAAGTCATTTAATTATTTTTAAAAGATTTATCACTCCAAGCTTTATGAGTGAATACCTAAATATAAGTTGTAAATAGATTCAAGTTATTCAAGCATGCATAACAATTGTTTCCCTATAATCAGATGCTTAAAACCAAACAAAACCACATGTATACACTTTACACTTGTAATCAGATTACAATTTAATTACTTTACAGGCATGGCATCCAAACGACCCCTAGATGAGTTACATGCCCATTTACAGAACGACCCATAAAGATTGGCAATGACCATGTATCAGGCTGCAGCAATCGATCTGAACTCAGTTCAGATGGTAGGATCTCACGCGTTGTTGCTAGGTTTAGCTTAACCTGAAGAAGAATCAAAACCCTAAATAGATCATAACCGTTGAATGGTTTTCAAATTTTGCCCATGCATCAAAAATTATAATTAAAAAAAAAAAAAAAAAAAAAAAAAAAAAAAAAAAAAAAAACCTCAAATGGTAAAAGCACCAACGACTGAAATGCATGCACAAGCATGGTGCGACGTGTGGGACCCACATGGGATGGCCCATATGCATCCCAAAGATTGACCATCATGGCAGTCGAGACAGATGTAATGGTATTTGGAGGCGGATTTGTGAGAGTGGTGGTGAAGGAAGAGGATATCTTCTCCCCCCATGACCAAAAAAATGGCCCACCGCACAAAACCGTACTATGAGACCATCATTTGATGTAGGGCTGAGATTGAGCTGGGCAACCTGCAGAGAACCTGCAAGCATATTCAGAGCTACGGCGTATAAGAGCTCCCCCCAATTGCATCTCAGCCCCTTCTGCCCTAAAATAACATAAAACCCTAAAAAAGAGAGAGAGATGCAACAACCTCGGAAGGAATATAAATAAGAAGAATTCGATTTGCCTCTTGTCACGACTGATATGTATGTCACCGTCACTGGCCCATATGCAGAATGGTTCGATGATCGGAACCGTTCGCGTTGCTAATTATAGTATTAATGGCCATAAATTTTACTACGAAAGACAATATTTTCCATATGAAATTAGAAGAAAGAAAAAAAATAATTAATGGATCGCAGTCAACACTAAAATTCAAAGGTCATGATAATTATTGAAGTCTGATTATAAGAATAAAGATTTTTTTATTTCAGTAAAGAGAATATGGACGGTTCAAATGATTGTACCACCTCTTTATGTGGGCCCCACTAGGTGGCGATATACGCTCGTTCATGGGTCGCGACCAAGGCAAAACAAAAATAAGAAAACACACTCGCGTGGGTGAAGGGGGCGACTTGCGGTGAAATGGGGGATCGGCTATCTTTGCATACGATCGACCCCGTTAATCAGGCGGGGATTCTCGTTGTTGGTACTTACACAAAAATTCAGGTGGGCCACACTTCAAGGAACGGTTGGATGGGATGCCCACCATTAAAACCTCCACGTTATACTTGGGGTTCACCTTGGTGCTTATATGCCATCCAATCCATTCACCTCACGAGAACCACCACGGCGAAGGAACGCTCAAAAGAAGAGGCCATTCCAAAACTCAGGTTCTCCGTACGGCACGAATTGTACGTTTTAGTAAAGATTTACACTGTTAGTATGGTGTGGCCCACCTGTGTTTTTGACAGGATTTATTTTTTGGATCCATGGTTAAAACGAGGTAATGTGCATGATGGACAGGATGGATCTTATGAAATATTATCCACGTGGCGCTTGGTTAGCAATTTACGCGACCAGATACCGTGCACAACTACTACTGTTTTGTACGGCATTGGATTTGACCGGAATCGGGCTTTTAATGGCCCATTTGAAGTAGGCCCAGTCTCTTTACTAACGAGCCTTCAATTCAGGCCAGATAGCCCATTTTAAAATTACTCAGGCCTGTGCCCCATACTCGGCCCAAACCCGACCCATGTATGAATCGGGCCTCGAAATTATGCTTGGGCACGACTCAACAGCCTATGTTACATGCCCGAGTACGACCCATATGGCGGGATGACCTGGACCGTTAATAAATCCAACTTAAAGTAGGCCTGACGTATATTGTACTAGAAAGGCTGATCCGGACCGTTAATAAATCTGGCTTAAAGTAACCCATGTTGAACCAGACAAGCTGATCCTGACCATTAATAAATCCAGCTTAAAGAATGACGCAGGGGAGGATGTGAGGTCGAGCACCGTCTTCCTCACGAGGATAACTATTCCGAATCCACGGAACTTTTTTTGACTCCTTGCAAAGACATTTCAAATTTACGAGGAAAGAAAGTAGGAAATAAAAATAAATACTAATAAATTTGAAATTGATTAATGAATGAATAAAAACAAGTTCACAACCCTTTAAATAGGGGTACTAAGCAATGGAAAAGAAATCAGAATCAAACTACAACTAGAACAATTAGAATTCACGACTTACTATAAATAGTAAACTTATCATTTATAGAGGTTTTCAGCCAAAAATAGTGTCCTATTTGGCTTCACCTTTCTAAGCTCTTTTCACGTTGTACGCAACTCCTAAAGCTCAACGGATGAAGAGTTATAGTCAAACTAAAACTTACTATTTACAGTAAAAATAAAATTAAAACAGGAATCGAACGTCGATCTAGGGGTATTTCGCAAATTCAGATTGCGCAACCCAGCATAGCGGGGTTGGTGGCTAAAGTAGCTCGTTCTACCCAAAATCATATATCTTACGTGAGATAACTCATTCCGGATTGCAAGATACGCCCAATTTAAGGTCTGATGGTCTGGATCGTCGACCGGGCCTTTTCTGATCCATTTGGGCATGTAACCGTCCCTGACCCGCTCTACATCAAAGAAGACCAGGTCAACTCATTTATAAACGAGCCTTCACGTTCATACCTGGCCGGCACCCTCAAATCATAGCTAGCGTCTTTAATGTTCGAGCTGGGCCATTATAATGAATTTTACAAAACGTAGGCCTGGTCTTACCTATTCACCGGTTGGGCATCAAAACAATGCCCGAGCTCTCTCTCCATGCAGAGCATTAGGACTGGGCCGGCCAGGTTGGGCTGTCAACAGGTTGGGTTCCAGTCAGGTCCAATAGTACCCATTGGATCTTGTTGGTCCAGGTCTAGTTCTTGAACCTTGAGGTTCCCACCAAGTCTTTAGATCTTGGTCTCTCTCCATGGACGATGAGGATGGACTTACCTCGAACTTCCTTGTAGGATGATATAATTTCTTTCATCCAACTCATGTATGCTCTTTTACAGTTTATAACCACTGTTTTGAAGTCTGACCATAGTTGTTCTCTTCAAGACGTGAGGAGATCGCGTGACTTCTTTGTTATGCACACTAGAGTATTGACGGCATAGATTGTGATACATATAGAGAACTTAAAAGATTAAATGATTACAGATTTACACATGCCACAATTTTACTGCTTGAAAATCAATTATAGCATACATACGTGGGTTGTATAAACTTACATTATCACACATATGATGCATTGGAACATATGTCATGCATGTGCATTGATAAGTGCATTCTCCATGTACACCAAATCTATAGCAGGTCATTGGTTAGTAGTTCCACCTCCACTAGATGGTCCAATGATCATGTATTCATGATGCTGGTCTCAAAATGCATTGGTTACAAGGAAATTGATCATAAATGATGGATGGATCCTTGCTCTTGCTCGGGTGCTAGACTCTCAGGAGTTTCAACAACCGGTCTGGGGTTCGAGTATCCATAGGTGGTGAAAGCCCACTACAGCGTGAGTGTGTGGGGGTGTGTGTGCGTGTGTAAAAAAAAAAAAAGATCATAAATGATGGACATACTAGTTTCAATGATCCACCATAGATTTGGATCTCCTTTATTCCTCGCATCATACTCTAAAATTGAGTATGGCATAACAAATGTACGTGATTGATTTTTTATTTTGATTTTTTTTAAAGGATCATATCAGTGGCTCTACATTAGGTGTTACACCATTGAAATAAATACCCTAGTAAAACCTAGTATGTTTCAAGCATATAGGTTGTGGCTGATGATGTCTTTGTCTCGCCCAGCATGAAGTATATGTTTGATCCACAATGTACATCCAATTGGCCCTATTATTTCATAGCATGATATAAAAAATGAAACAGATCTAAAATCACGTGGACCACACCACATTAAAACAATACGAAATGAATACCAACCATTAAAAAACATTTTAGGGCCTTTTTAATATTTATTTGATATCTAACTTTTTGGATATTTCTCTGGCAAGCTTCTAATGGTCTGATAAAGCTCGACACCAATTTCTAATTAAATTGGACCATAATTAGGTAACATCATACCACTTCACGCTACTTCACCTAAACCTAGCCTGAATAATGTGAACTAGGCTCCGGTGGAGCAAGAGGGAGCCATATGGCTGAAATTTTACCAACAACCTTGTTGTGGTCCAATGAAGCTCGACACTAATTTTCAGTTGAATTGGAGGAAATTTATGTCACGTGAGACCACTTCACTCAAACCTAGCCCGAATAATGTTAACTAGGTTCTAGTATCACAAAAGTGACCAATCTTGTCCGAAATTTTAGCGGTAAGCATGTAATGATCAAATGAAACTCAACACTAAATTTCACCCGAATCAAACAAGGATTACGTCACATCAGACCACTTCACACACTTCACCCAAACCTAGCCCGAATAATGTGAACTAAGTTCCAGTGTCACAAAAGGGACCCATCTGGTCCAAAATTTTAGTGGTAAGCATGTAATGGTCTAATTAAGCTTGATTTCAATTCCATCTAAATCAGACGAAGATTACATTGCATTAGACTGCTTCACCCAAACTTAGACCAAAATAATATGAACTTGGTTTTGGTGTCGCAAAAACGATCCATCTAGTCCAAATTTTTACTGGCAAGCTTCTAATAGTCTGATGAAGCATGACACCAATTTTCAGCTGAATTGGACAAATGTTAGATCACGTCAGACCACTTCACCTAAACTTAGCTTGAATAATGTGAACTCATTTCAGGGTTGTAAAAGGGACCCATTTGGTCCAAAAATTTACCAGCAAACCTATAAAAGTGTGTTGAAACTCACACTAATTTCCAATCGAATTGGACGAAGATTAGGTCATGTTAGACCACTTCACCCAAACCTAGCCTGAATAATGTGAACTCAGATCCGGCCTCGCAAAAGTGACCCATCTGGGTTGTAATTTTACCGATGAGCTTGTAATGGTCCGATGAAGATCGACACCAATTTTTGGTTGAATCGAACGAAGATTAGGTCAAGTTAATCCGCATCACACCACTTCGTTCAAAGCTAACTCGAATAATATGAACTCAGTTTCGATGTCACAAAAGGGGCCCATCTGGGCTAGAATTTTACCAACAACCCTATCGTGGTCAAATGAAGCTTAATACCAATTTTCAGCCGAATTGGATGAAAATTAAGTTACGTCAGACCAATCCACACCACTCCCCCTAAACCTAGCCCGAATAATGTGAACTCGGTTCCAGTGTTCTAAAAGGGACTCATCTAATCCATAATTTTACTGCAAGCTTGTAATAGTCCAATAAGCTCGACAACAATTTTCAGTCGAATCAGACGAATATTAGGTCACGTCAGACCACTTTACACTACTTCACCCAAACCTATTCAGAATAATGTGAACTCATTTCTGGCCTTGCAAAATAGACTCATATAGGCCAAAATTTTACCGGCAACCTTGTACTGGTCCAATGAAGTTCGACACCAATTTTCAGCTGCATCGAATGAATATTATATCATATCAGACCACTTTACACAACTTTAGCCTATGTGGGCCCGTGTGAACTCGGTTTCGATCTCTCAAATATGCCCGATCATCGCCAATACTTCTCTAGCAAGCATGTCATTGTACGATTTTAATGAACACCAAATTCGAGCCGAATCGGACGAAGGTTAAGTCACATTATACCACTTAACCTCACTTCACCCCGTAAACCATCTATTAATGTGAACTTAGGTTAGTCCCTCGAATCGGTTCCATTTGCCCCCATATCTCTCTTCCAAGCATGTCATGGTCCAATGAAGATGGACACCAATTTCGAGTCGAATTGGACAAAAATCAAGGTCATATCATATAACTTCACCCTACTCACCCCACCAAAGCCACATACCATTTAACTCGACTGGTAGACATTTATGCACACTTTTCGATGGGTGTGGTGCACTTAACGTTTCAATTCGTTTCATTTTTTTATTCAATATTAATATTTTCTGCTAAAATGGATGGATGGGGTAGATGAAATACATAGATCACGGTCTAGCCATAAAAGCTTACGATTGTACCCTATAGTATTGAGTTATTGTTTACACAATCCGTACTCCTGATGTCCAACAAATTAGAAGAGGCATTGACGTTTCAAAACCAGTGTGGCCCATACGATGGTGACTAGCTTGATGTATATATTATGTATCTTTGCAGTCAATTCATTTTTCTACCACTTCCTAGAAAGTCAGGAAGATCCAATTATGAGTTGGACCATATTATGGAAACAACGATGATCAACCATTACAAGGCCACAAAGGTTTATGAATAATCTGATAATTGCTTTTGCCCTTCTTCCACCTTATATGAACTTATCCATGAATTGGATTACAAGTAAAACCTCCATAAATATTAGTCCATCCCTTTCTAAAATTTTAATGATAAAGCATTCAATTTTCACTGTTTCATATAGTATGGTCCATTTAAGATTTGAATTTTTTTTAATTTTTCATTTCATGTACTATAATGACCTGTAGAAACATAAGGACAGAGAAGATATAGAATACGCACATCAAGGTGAGCCCCAAAGTTAGGGCCGCACATATGTGGAGCCAATGTCAATCCAAACTCATTATATCTAAAGCAGCCGCATTAGTCTCACAATATCTTTTTTTTCAAGACCCATTGTGACCATTAAAATGTAAAGACTGTATTTTAAAAAACTTAAAAGTACGAGGCAAATATAATAATCAGGTGGACTATACCAGATAGATTATTTTTAATGCTCCACACATAATCAAATGTTCATACTTCCAATGATCAAAATACTAATTAGAATAGTCATATTTTAGCTAATGAACAAAAGGTATGTATGATAGAGGAAAGCTTGTTTGGACGCTTATGATGAAAGGATTAGATATCATGAACGACATATAAACAATAATATAAAACTGTTAGTAGAATAAGCTTAATTTACACTCATTTAACAAATGGTAATTAGGTTGTCCTCTGAAAGGGGGATGCCCATTATGAGATCTAACGTGTTGTATATATCTCATTCTCATCCGACCCACTAGCCTGCTAGGATGAAGGGACACACCTAGACTCAAAAGCAATATTTTCAAAACTTACGTAGGGCACTGCATGAATGTACGTTGCTCCCTAGATGTACATGTGTTCCACTTGAGTTTTAGATCAAGACCATTCTTCGAACTTATGGTGAAAATTAGGGGACGCTCTATAGCCACATGTACATCTTGGGTGGGCCCCACATATACGTGATCATTTTTCTGGCTGAAAGTTCAATTTTTTTAAAATAAAAAAAAAAAATCAGTTAAATCCTAATCAATTATTGCATTTGAAATATATCCAAGCTAGCTCCCGCACCGAGACCCACCTGGGTCTACTTTCATGAGATCCAACCCGTCCATCATCATTTTCACTTTAGACCCCTAAAGTCATGACCATCCACAAATCAGGTGGGCCACACCCTAGGAAAATTCGGCATGAGACGCACGCCATTCGTTTTGTGTTGGATCCACCTTCGTATATGTAATCCAATCTGATGTGCTTCATCAAGATGGCCATACTGCATGAATTCAGAGGTTTTTAGTTATAATTTTATATAGTGTGGACCACCTGAGTGTTAAATCATCCTGATTTTTTGAATCAAAGCAAGAAAAGGGGTGATATACCTGATGGACGAGTTGGATTTAATGCATGTTAAGACATTTCCCCCCACGTTCGAGAAAGTTACCCGAGTAGGTCTCTATGCGAGGTGCACGAGTCTTCCTGAGGGCATAATTATTATTTTACGCGTCCCCTTTGTTCTTGCACATGGAACTTAGGTCCACGGTCATGCGTTCACATGCTAGGTGGGCCATGGTGCATTCGTAGCCATTGATTTAAACAAAAATAAATAAATTGTGGGACACTAGGGTTCTTTTTTATTTTTTTTTTATTTTATTTTTCTGTTACATATTGATGATGGGTGCCTGAGTGGTGTCTTCTCAAATCTAAAGAGGATGTACTTCAAATGATTCTGTGGTGATTTTTCCAGCCAAGATAAAGGTGAGCCGTTTGATTATCTTGACCCATAAAGAGAAGAGTACTGTTGATTTGCTACTAGGGATCTGCAACGGCCCAAAAGATGCCACACGTGTTTGAGATTAAGGCTCTTCATTAGGCTGGTCCTATGGCCAATGTTCCTGATCAGCACTAAAAAAATGGACGGTCAGAAGAAGGAAAAGCAACCGTCTAAATCCAAGCATGCATGTGTACCCCACTTGATTAATGGGTCGATGTGGACGCGGATTTCCTGCTAAAGGCTTTGGCAGGAAGTTCCTGCGCTGGAAACCTAGGTGGGCCCACTGTGATGTTTGTGAGAAATACACCACGTTCATTCGTTTTTCGAGATATTTTAGGACATGGGTCTAAAAATGAGCCGGATCAAATAATCAAGTTGGCCGAAAACGTGAGGATTCAACGTACACTGTTGAAATATTCGTGGAGCGGGAGAAGTTTTGAATCAGGCTAATATTTGTATTTTCAGTTCATCTCAGTAGGAATGACGTTACAGACGATATGGATGGCATGTAAACATCACTGTCCAACCAGGGAGGTTTCAACGGTAAGGATTTCCCTACCCACCTTTTCCTTTAGTGCGGCCCACTTGAGTCTTGGATCCTTCTTATTCTTAGTATCAAGTACTAAAATGAGCTCACAAAACAGATGAACGGGGTAGATTTCTCAAAAACATCACGGTGGACCCCACCTAGGTCTCCAGTCCAGTCGATGTTATTTTTATAGGCTAAAGGCACATTTAGAACGGCCTGATCAGACACTCAGGTGGCTGCACATCACGGAGCAGTGAAAATCATGCTTAAAACCTCTAAATTCACTTGGTGTGGCCCACCTGATTTTTTGAATATGCCCTGATTTTCTGGGTTGTCCTTTCATCCTTACGGTGAGCGTCTGATAAATGGATTGGATAGCATTTACGATACATGGTAGGCCCCACAAAAATACCTTTTGGATAGCAATTACAATACATATGTTGGGCCCACAAAAATACATAAAAGGTTTTATTGGTTTTCTCTTTCAAGATGCTCCATGTGGTATAGCCCAACCAAGCTTCAGATCATGCTAACTTTCAGCACGGTTGAATATTTATAAAGGATGATCAGCTAGATATATAGAGCGATGCTAACTCAACTAGCTATGATTTTCCTTTACTAAGATGCATATCCTTATTAGCATTAGGGCTGGCAATGGATATCTATTTACTTTAACTATTTGAATAAAGAAAATTGGATTTTGATATATGTAGCCAACTATTGTATATGGTTGCCAATTTTCGTATTATCTGACTTCTAAGTAAGTTGGTTATTAATATTCTACTTGCTTAAAGTAAATCATAATTTACCCAATTAGTGATATTTTAGATAATAAAAAATTTACCAATGTATGATATGGTATGTATGATGAGGTTGATATGGTGATCATTGTTGATAAATGATTTTATCTTTTATTGAAATTATTAGGCTATTATTTATGCTATAGGATTTGTAATATAACTGGAGGGAGATCAAGATGTCGATTAGTGGAAGATTTCAAACCCATTACTAAGACACTGTAAGATTGACATCCGGGATACTCATATGTGAGGGAAATGAAGCGAAGTATAGCCATTCTAGCAATTTTATAGTTGGAGTTAGGCTGGTAGGAATTGATGGCCTTTTAAGAAGTTATAGCAAATTTGAATTCAAAGAAAAAAATGACATCCTTAGATATCTAATCAATTACTACACCTTAACGCATTTCGGGGAGAACTAGCTAGCTTTGAAAATTATCATTTGATAATGTCAGAATATAATGAACCGGCCGGACTGAATTTAGTATTGTTGTTTTTATCATCAACAAGATACCTATGCCCGTGCTACAACACATATCTCCTTATCATCGAAAGGATAAATAAATCTTCAAGAGAATGAAAAGCAAAGCCACTGCACGCATTAGGAACATGTTGCATACTACGCGCACTTTTATTTGCTAATTATAGTATGAAAATTAACTACTATTTTTTACTAGTTCATTAGGTATTTATCTACGGTAAAAATAGCACTTTAATTTTTAAAATTTTTTTTAATCAATTTTATTAATTATTTTGCTTTTTTAAGTTTTTAATTAGACATTAATTAAATATCTAATCATCTAACCATCCAACTTATATATGGCTTTTGTTATGGGTAAATCCAAACTGAGTCGCATCAAGGCTAACTCTGGCACCAAAGAGCAAGGCCTCGGACTGATAGCTTCAAACTTGAGGTGAGCGTCCGACCCGAGGGCTCTCGTAGAGCTAAGACACTAACTTGAGACTTGGAAGAAGTCGTCACGCACCCTCCGAGTCCTCTTGTAAGAGCTCTCAGGACAACTCGAAAAGTAGGAGAAGTCATAATGCACCCGTCCAGTGTACCATCGATCCGATCCTCCCTGCCTTGCGCGACAATGATCAGCTCACTCGTAGCTTCGGATCGTCGAGCAAGATCTAAGCCGCGAGGTCGGCCCAGATGAGAGCTCGGTCAGCGATGACATTAATAGAGTAACGCACGACAGGAGTAATGCTCTGTGCACGATCTCCTGGTAACTGTCGATGACTGCACGCACGTAGTTCTCGGGTAGTGGCAATTACCGTGCCGAGATTATCAGACACGTTCAAGATGACCCTCAGCTATAAATACAGATCATTTCTACAGAAATAGGTACGCAATATCTAGCACCCTCACTCTACTCTACACTACTGATCAGACCCAGTTCCCTAGCCTGACTTTGGCATCGGACGGTCCCCTGCTTGAGCCAAGGTCTCCTTTTGTTTACTGTCTTGTATATGATCAGAGTTCGCTCCGAGCAAGCCAGGCTCGGCGGAGGGTGATCCAGGTTTTTGCATCACCAACTTTAATATTTGTATTCTAGTTATATCCAATTATTTATTTTATTTTATTTTTGATAATTCTACATTCATATCCAATATTTATCCAAGTCAGATATTGAATACGGCTATTACAACATACAACCCGTATCTGACCCATTTACAAACCTAACCAGTATGTGAATGATGGAACTTGTGTGTGGTGCATCTTCATTACCAGAAAACCTCATCCAATCCTACAATGCTCGGTCAAGTACGCACGTGGGACTCTCTGCAGATGGGCCATTGACCAATCATCACATGACCACTGTAGCTGTCCCAATGGCCCACTGAATCGAACCGCCATTGGTGGTACACGCAGCCATGTAAAAGATGGTCATCGAGAAACTCGGGGTTGTGATTTGACTTATTATATGTGAGGATGATATCGATCCAAAGCTCTTCAATCAGGATACTGATTATCTAATAATGATGTCATACACTTAATAATACTCATATAATGACACCCTAGTGATCCTCACGTGTCATGCATGATGCAAGACGGATAAGTGCAAACATGTGTATGAGAAAGAACTCACCTTGAGTGTGAAAACAAAGGCCTGTGAGATCAGAGCCATTCATCAGCTATCTATTCAACTCAAGTTTTTAGACCATGGGTTAGCCGTGTGTACATAAGAAATGGAAAATGAATAGAAATTGACTAGCTATTCAAGCTCTATAAGGTTGATTAGTTTTTGGGACATGTCATCTTGATAGTGGGGACGTACTGATGAAAGGCCCATATTTAACACACGTGTGTAGTGAGAATACTCAGAATTTTTTAGAGAGAGAGAAAGAGTCACGCCTATGAAGTGAGGTAATGAAAGAAGAGCATTGGAAACTACAGCCTACTTTTAAATAAACGTATGTAGAGAGAGAGAGATGACAATTCATTCACGCGCATGGAATGAAGCAATAAAAGAAAAAGCATTTAAAAGGCTTTTACAACACATTGAAATCGTATAAAGATTAAAGTGCCATCTTTTAAGGCTTTAACCCCATTTAAAGTTCATTGTCGATATGAGTGCGAAAGAATCCTTTGATGAAATAAAAATCTCATTGATATTCTTACATTAAAATAAGAGGGAGTCATTGGGTGCTCTAAAAAAAAATGTGACGGATGATATACAGGCGCTCAAAAGTTACATTAGCTTGAACTAGACTGCCCAAATTGCAGGACCCATGAATAAAATTGGTGAAGAAATCTTAATCTCTCATTCATCATCATCATCATCATCATCATCAATATCTAAACCTTATCCCAGCTAATTAAGTCGGCCACCCAAATTATTTTTGTCATTTCATTCTATCAAGGGTTCTAACTCTAGTTATACCATAGGTCATCAAGTCTCCTCTTATTTAATGCGGATTGCATGATGATCACCACTGGCCTCCCTTGTGGTAGGACTCAGTGGGGCCCACCATGATGTATGCTTTTCATTCATGTCGTCTATCCATTTTGCTAGGTCATTTTAGATAAAAAGCCTCAAAATTAAAGCATATTAAAAGATTAAGTGGACCACAATGTTGCAGGCCATAGAAGTTTTGGATCAAGTTGATATTTATGTTTCCCATCATCTACGTCTGCGTGACTTTATGAACCGTTTGAATGACAAATAAATATCAATGGGCCATAGGAAGCTTTCAACAGTGAATATCATTATTTCCACAGTTAGTGTGGTGTGGTCCACTTTAATAATGCTTTAATTTAGGCTCGTGACCTAAAATGTAATGTAAAAACAGATGGACAATGTGAATAAAATACATACATCATGTTGCGGCTCACTGCCACTACAAAGGTGGGTGGTGGAAAGATTACCGTACAATCAGTATCCTCTCTTATTACCTCCATTCACGCTCTCTTAGGTCTCTCCTTGCCATTTAGAGCCTTCAATGACCCTAACCTTTGTTTATAAGAAATTTTTTTTTCCATTCCAACCGTCTATAAAATGTCTCCCAATTGTCAAGTTACAAAAATAAACATGCATCAAAACTTTTGGTTAATGATTCCTCTAATTTAGTTCCTACCATTTGATCGGTCTGATTTGAGTTACTTGTATGCTAATTAGATAATTTCTTAGTGCATGTGTACCAACTGTCAGAGTCTGGCAGAGTACCGAAGTTATTCTCCAAAAAGAAGGGTCCCATTCTCCAGCCCAAAAAACGAAGCACTCTACCATAAAACGACAATTTCAGATGGTCTAAGGTTACAACTGTAGTCAAAGAAATTTCACTTTTTCAAAGCTTTTTAAACACATGCAATTGATAGTGGGAATGGGGTCCCTTTTTCTCACCATAAAGTATTCACACGCGTGTGCACGGGAGCACGTGTGCCTGCACGGAGACGTTGTACGTGTTTTCCTACGTTTAAGCGATACTAACTGTTGATTAATGGACCACATTATGAGTGGACCATTCTGCCGTAGAATCTCCCTAATTAGAGAATCTTATTGGAAAATCCAGCTCGTGCGTGGCTGGGATGTTCCATAGGAGAACATGGGCCATTCACAATGTGAGCTGTCGGATGGATGAACGGTGTAGAATTATAGAAACCTCCAGCCCACAGCCTCAGTTCGTACAACGAGGCCAGATCCACTACAAAGCTTTGTACAGTATAAGCTTAATTACATGCCACCCACTTTTTTGGTCCCACTGTGATGTGTGCATCATGACATCCAATCCGTCCATCGTGTGAGTCCCCTCATGCTCTCCTTTTTGTCTGAAAGAAACATGAACATACAAATCTCAGGTAGGCCACACCATTCAAAATAAAGACTAATACCTCTAAAAACACGTGTGGCAGCCCACCTGAATTTTTGGAATGGCCTGTTTTGTGGGCCCAACTGATTTTAACCCAAGAGAACAAAGCACTGTAGCTACCTGTTGGAAAGATCTGATCTCGCACAAGTGTTTCACATTGGCACGTGTGCCGGCAAGTGGATGGGCAGGCCTCTCGCACGAGTGTGGAATTAGCAAAACCCCAGTCAAAAGGTTCGAACTTCCATTCCTTTACATCCAAACGCATAAAAATCGGCATTTTCCAAGTCTCTGTCAGTAAATACAGAGGAATTACCGTGCCATGTAAATTGATGAATTTTTTGTCTCTTGTGCGGCTAGTTTCGAATTTAGAACCGACCAAATGCAGGCTGCTGTACCGCAACTAGTGGTACCATACCATCTTTCCCGCTAATTTGATAATTCTGTAGGAAATCAGTACCATGAAAACGGTAGACCCCACTATGAATATATCCATTATTTAAAATCAGCATAATGAATTTGTTAAGTGGGCTACAGTTGTACTATAAGTCGTACTATTAATGGTACATTGATTGAAATAACGTGGCACAAATGATCAGTGGAAAGATCTGAATTTTTTCTTAGAAGATCTACATGGTGGTATGTATCTTTTCATAGTACTGATTTTCTGAAAAAAGAGGCAAGTTAGTGGAAAAGATGACACGGTACCACAGTTTGTGGTACCTTGCTTGTATTGAGAAGTTATCACATCGGTTTCCAGTATACACGCGTTTCAATTCTAACAAGTGGGACCCATCATCTCGAGACCATTGGTTATTGATTTCCACCTTGAAAGGAGCATTTCCCAGAGTGTCCCAGCTTTGAAGATTCCAATCTACGAATATTAGGACCCTTTATTAGTTGATTATTGTCTTTCTCTTCTCTTTTTAGCCGTCCACCTTTAGGCCACAAATTCAATGGTTAGGGTCTATCCACGGTGGAACCCGACGTACCACTTGCCAGATTAAAGAACCTGTTTACACTGTGCAAAGGTGCGGGCTACGTGCAAAAGTGGGTTATTTGTTACTCGGGCAGAGTGAGGTGGTCCATACACACTCAAAAATGGTATGCCAGTCATACCTGTTACTCAAGAAACAAAACGTCCAGATGATTGATTGAATGATACTGACATCTGATTAATTGACGTTTGTCGGTAGAACTTAGGACGGTCCACTTAATTTCAACTTAACTGTCCGCTGGATGTCTGCCAATCGGCCAGTTACTACGGCAGTTCCCATTGCACCTATTTTCTGCTCCCATAAGTGGATTAATGAAAATTTGTCACACGTTCAATGATACTGACTAAATTGCATTCAAATATATTTTTTGCTAGTATTACTTTCCTTGTACAAATTTCATTATTAATGAGACAACACAAAAAGTATGCATACTTTTAAGAAAATGAATTTACGAATAACACATAGCCCTAATCTAAATAACAAGTTACCAAGGGAGAGTATATAATAACTCAAGAAAGATCCATTGAGGAAAAGATCCTGGCTAGGGTTGTCGATGAGCCGGACTTTAGCCTGTTAAAATTAAAATTTTGAATAGATCCGGCCCGAAATAGTTCAAAATTGAGGCCAATGCCAATCCCAGCCCATTAGCAGCCATAATCCTATCATGGATCTAGCTATGATATATTCAGTTCGGTCTCTCACAATACTTACAAAATATAAGATCTTATGGATGTTTGAAGTCATTACGTAATTACAAGATGGGACTATTATTCGAGTAGATTGGTTGCAATACTGTTCCAAATTGAGAGAGGATTGACACGAATAAATTATATAAGCTCATGTTCATATATCAATCGGAACCAAAGAAAATGAGAGACCAAGATTTGGTAGATCCAATCCCACCAATTCTATGATGAAAAGGGTGGAAATAACATTGATCAGGTCATCCAAATGCAACAATGACTTGATCCATTTGAGATCCGAGATGAATAGTAGAGAAGGCTTTAATTGGGCCTATATCTAGAGGTAATAGTGTCCTAAAGATCTCCAATAGATGAGCGTCGATGTAAAAGTTATTATTATGGGTCCTTAATTACTCTTACTCCGGTGGTAGACTCTTAGGAGTTTCAACACCTGGTTGAGGGTTCGAGTACCCATAGGTGGTGAAATCCCACCGTGGCATGAGTGTTAGGATGCCTTGCACAAACCTTAGGATCTAGCCTCCCGAAACAAACCAGAATTATGGATAATAAAGCAATGAAATAAATCAAAGCATCAATCACACACCACACAAGAGATTTTTACGTGGAAAATCCTCAAAGAGGTAAAAACCACGGGACCTCGTCCAGATCAACAATCCACTATGAAGTAGAACGTTTACAACCTTCTTCACTCACGCAGGAGTGGATAAACAATGAGAGAAAAAAAGAAAACTAGAGAGATCTCACCGATCACAAGGACGTAGAAGCGCTGAGACGACGGCTCCCTTTCACAAGCTTCCTCTCTCACCTTTGATAGCCCTAAACCCTTTAGCAAATCCCTTGCAAAGCTTTAGGAAACCCTCTTGCATTACCTAGAAAAGCCCTAGGTACCCCTTTTTATAGTTTAGGAAACTTCCTTCCGCATCCTTGTTGCGAAAGGACTCAAATCCGCAGTTTCGCGCAAAATCGCGGAACAAACTGCGTAACCTACGACTAGTCCTGGAAATTCCAGGACTGGTCTTAGCCTCTTACGACTGGTCGTAGCTCACCTACGACTGGTCGTAGACCACCTACGACCGGTCGTGGGTCACCTACGACCGGTCGAGAACCCCGGAGAAAAATAGTCCGAACTCGCTGGACTTTGAGTCGAGCTACGACTCGACTCCCACGATTGGTCGTACCAGCCCTCGACCGGTCGAGCAGGGCTCACGACTGGTCGAGCATGGGGCAAAAAACCCCATCAAATCTCCCCCTTTTTGACCCGGGAGGGATCCACCTTCTTCAAGCAGCCGCCAGGTTTCTACAAACCTCAAACTTGCCTTTGAGCAAAGCCTTGGTCATCATGTCTGACCCATTATCGTCCGTGTGAACCTTCTCAAGCTTTCTGTAACACCTTTTGTTCCAAAGTATCCCTGATCCAGTGATACCGAATCTCTATGTGCTTCGACTTGGAATGCTGACTTGGATTCTTGCTCAAGTGTATAGCACTCTGACTATCGCAATAGACCACGTGCTCCTCCTGCTTCAGGCTAAGTTCCTGTAGGAACCTCTTCATCCAAAGCATCTCTTTACATGCCTCTGTGACTGCAATATACTCGGCCTCTGTCGTCGACAATGCTACGACCTTCTGTAGCTTGCTCTGCCAAGAGACTGCTCCCCCTGCAAACGTGAACATGAACCCCGATGTAGACTTCTTGGAGTCTATGTCACCTGCCATATCTGCATCTGTGTAGCCCTCTAACACAGGTTTACCGTCACCATAGCATAGGCTCAATCTGGATGAGCCTCTTAGATACCTCAGTATCCACTTTACCGCTGCCCAATGCTCTTTGCCAGGATTGGCAAGATACCGGCTGACAACACCAACCGCATATGTTATGTCTGGGCGTGTACACACCATAGCATACATCAAACTTCCTACAGCTGACGCGTAGTAGGGTATCTTTTGCATCTCTCTTCACCTCTGTCTTCGTCTTGGGACACTGTCTGTCGCTCAATCTGAAGTGACCATCCAGTGGAGTACTGACCGGCTTCGCTGCATTCATATTGAACCGCTCTAGGACTTTCTCAATATACCGCTCTTGTGACAGCCAAAGCTTCCTGCTGCTTCTGTCACGGGTTATCTCCATTCCTAGGATTTGTTTAGCCGGGCCCAAGTCTTTCATCGCAAAAGACTTGCCCAACTCCTGTTTCAGCCTGTCAATCTTCTTGATGTCTTTTCCCATGATGAGCATGTCATCAACATATAACAGCAGAACTAAGAAATCACCGTCTGAGAACTTACGCGTGAACACACAGTGGTCCGACTCCGTTCTGTCATACCCATGCTGTAACATGAACGAATCGAACTTCTTGTACCATTGTCGTGGAGCTTGTTTCAGCCCATACAAGCTCTTCCTCAGCCTACACACCATATGCTCCTTGCCCTTGACTTCGAACCCCTCTGGTTAGTGCATGTAGATCTCTTCTTCCAGGTCACCATGGAGAAAGGCAGTTTTAACATCTAACTGCTCTATCTCCAGATCCATGCTAGCCGCCAACCCAAGCAACACCCGTATGGATGTCATCTTCACCACTGGTGAGAATATCTCCTCGAAGTCTATGCTTTCCTCTGACCAAACCCTTTCACCACAAGTCTGGCCTTGAACCTCGTCTGTGAATTCTTTGCTCAATCTTCTTCCTAAACACCCACTTGTTGCTCAGAGCTTTCTTGCCCTTAGGCAGTTTCACCATGTCTTATGCAAGGATTCCATCTCCTCTTGCATAGCTTTCAACCACTCCCCCTTATGCTCGTCGGCTAGGGCCTCAGAATAATCTTCTGGCTCTCCCCCATCGGTTAGCATAATGTACTCATGCGGCGAGTACCTCTTGGACGGCTGTCTGTGCCTAGATGACCTCCTCACCTGTGGCTCAACAGGTGGATCAAGTGGGGGCTGCTCCCCTGGTCCATCTTCTGAAGGAACTCCCTCGTCCTCTGCACCTTACTGTACTCCCCCGTCATCAGGCACCACGGGAGGAGTAATCGGATCCATGTCCTCTAGCTCACCTGAACTAGGCTGGTTCTTCTCTGGCTTACCAATGTCTTCGATACACTGATCTTCAAAGAAAACCACATCTCTGCTCCTAACGAGCTTCTTCTCGGTCATATCCCATAACCTGTAACCGAATTTTTCATCACGGTACCCTAAGAACACACACTGTCTGATCTTCATATCGAGCTTGGACCTCTCGTCCTTTGGTACGTGAACGGATGCCCTGCATCCAAACACCCTGAGATGACTGTATGATGGATCATGTCCAGTCCACACCTTCTCAGGCACTTCTCCATTCAACGGGGCTGATGGAGACCTGTTTATCAAATACACCGCCGTGCGCATTGCTTCTCCCCAGAACGTCTTGGGCAACTTCGCATGGGATAACATGCATCTGATTCTCTCAATAATGGTGCGATTCATTCGCTCAGCTACACCATTATGCTGGGGGGTCTTGGGAACCGTCTGTTCATGCCGTATACCCTGGGACTTGCAGTACTCGTGAAAGTCGCCAATGTATTCACCACCATTGTCAGTGCAGATGCACTTCAATGATCTACCTGTCTCTCTCTCGACCATAACATGAAACACTTTAAACACACCAAAAACCTCGTCCTTGGATTTCAAAGCATAAACCCAAACCCTCCTAGATACATCATCTATAAAAGTAACAAAATACAATGCCCCACCCAAGGTTTTTGTCCTCATAGGACCACAAACATCAGAATAAACCAAATCTAATGCATGCACTTTATTAACATGAGAAGCAGTTTTAACGAATGAAACTCTATGTTGTTTCCCTGATAAACAATCAAGACAGGTTTTAAGAGGCATACCTGTCACGTCTGGAAGGAGCTGCTCTTTGCTAGTACCTGAAGCCCTTTTTCACTCATGTGGCCTAGACGCCTGTGCCACATGTCAATAGCTGAATCTTCCGCTGCATTCAACCCACCCTTGCATACACTGACACTTGCCTTGTACAGGGTGCAACACTTCTTTCCTCTGGCTGCGATCAACGAACCCTTGATGAGCTTCCAGCGCCCACCACCGAACCGGCTTTCATAGCCATCATCATCCAACCTTCCCGTCGACATCAAGTTGAGGCGAAGGTCTGGGATATGCCTCACATCCCTGAGAACCAATGTGCAGCCCACATCATTTTTCACACAAATATCACCAACTCCCACGATCTTTGATACGCCAGAATTTTCCATCTTCACAGTCACATAGTCACCTGACTTGTAGCTTATGAAGGAGTCCCTGTGTGGAGTCGCATGAAAAGAAGCTCCCGAGTCAATCACCCAATCGGTGTCCTAACTCGTATCTGTGAGACACACATCATGATCTGCTGAAAGAATAATAACAACGTCGCCATCTGAAGCGACCGCAGTGGAATCTGATTCATCTTCCTTCCCTTTTCCTTTCTTGTCGTTCTTACGACATTCATGCTTATAGTGGCCCTTCTTGCCACAATTCGAGCATTCAACATCTTTTCTGTTGCTCGACTTGCCTCTTGATTTATCTCGGGCCTTCCCGCCCTTCCTGTTTTTCCTCTCCCCCGTTCTTGCGTCACAAGAGCCTCTTGCTGAGTAGACCCCTGAGACTTCCTCCTTGTCTCCTCATTGAAGAGACAACTGGTTACCTGTTCCATGGATATCTTCCGTCTGGCGCGGAGTTACTTAGAGACACCACCAATGTCTCCCAACTGTCAGGCAATGAACTAAGCAATAGTAAAGCCTGCAATTCATCATCCAGGACCATCTTCATAGAGGTGAGTTGGTTCACTATATTACTGACCTCATTCATATGCTCGGCCACAGAACCACCATCCTTGAACTTGAGATTCACAAGTCGCCTTATCAGAAATATCTTATTACCGGCTGTCTTCCTCTCATACAGCCCTTGTAATTTAGCCATAGGCTTTCGGCTGAGGTTTCCGTAGACACATGGTGGAACACAGAATCATCCAACCATTGTCTAATAAACCCCACCGCCTTTCGGTCCATCTTCTTCCAATCATCATCAGTCATATCCTTGGATTTTGCTGATATGCCTGAGATTGGAGAATATATGTCCTTGCAATAAAGCAAGTCCTCCATCTTAGCCTTCCATATGGTCCAGTTAGAACCATTGAGGCTGATCATCCTTGAGCCACCTTCCATAATTCAAAACTGATCCTACCCGTTCAATGAACTTAGCTCTGATACTACTTTGTTGGGATGCCTTGCACAAACCTTAGGATCTAGCCTCCCGAAACAAACCAGAATTATGGATAATAAAGCAATGAAATAAATCAAAGCATCAATCACACACCACACAAGAGATTTTTACGTGGAAAACCCTCAAAGAGGTAAAAACCACGAGACCTCGTCCAGATCAACAATCCACTATGAAGTAGAACGTTTACAACCTTCTTCACTCACGCAGGAGTGGATAAACAATGAGAGAAAAAAAAGAAAACTAGAGAGATCTCACCGATCACAAGGACGTAGAAGCGCTAAGACGACGGCTCCCTTCCACAAGCTTCCTCTCTCACCTTTGATAGCCCTAAACCCTTTAGCAAATCCCTTGCAAAGCTTTAGGAAACCCTCTTGCATTACTTAGAAAAGCCCTAGGTACCCCTTTTTATAGTTTAGGAAACTTCCTTCCGCATCCTTGTTGCGAAAGGACTCAAATCCGCAGTTTCGCGCAAAATCGCGGAACAAACTGCGTAACCTACGACTAGTCCTGAAAATTCCAGGACTGGTCTTAGCCTCTTACGACTCGTCGTAGCTCACCTACGACTGGTCCTAGACCACCTACGACCGGTCGTGGGTCACCTACGACCGGTCGAGAACCCCGGAGAAAAATAGTCCGAACTCGCTGGACTTTGAGTCGAGCTACGACTCGACTCCCACGACTGGTCGTACCAGCCCTCGACTGGTCGAGCAGGGCTCACGACTGGTCGAGCACGGGGCAAAAAACCCCATCAATGAGTGTGTGGTGGGGTGTGTGTGTGTGCGTGTGTAAAAATAATAATAAAAAAAATAATAATAAAAAAATTGTAAAAGTTATTATCTAAAAATCAACAATTTCAAATTTATGAAGATCTCCCTATTTGAAATGCAAGCCATAGCCAAAAATTATCCTAGACAATTAAGGAACCCATTAAAGGTTTTAACGCCTCAACAACCTATAAAAGAAGCACATGATGAAAAACTCAAGGCCCACATGAAATACAATATACCATTGCTTTACTTTTATTCTTACTCTTTTTTTGTTCATTTTTATTCTTTTAAGAAATATGTTATTAGTGATTATTAGTGAAATAACAACTCCTTAGACATAAGGTAAAAGAATCCATTAAGAGGGTCCTTGTGCTCCGGTGGTAGACTCTCATGAGTTTCAACACTGGTTCAAGGGTTCTGAGTACCCATAGGTGGTGAAATCCCACTATGGCGTGAGTGTACGGGGGTGTGTGCATGTCTTAAAAAATAAATAAATAAATAAATAAATAAATCCTTCAAGAAGAACTTACCGCTATACTCTTTTACTAATTATTTGATCATTGATAACAACCCATGATTGGAACAATAGTTAGGCTTTCAAATCCAGTCTTATATGGCTGTTTCAGCATGAAGTTATTAGCATTCAATCAAACATTGACTCAAGTATAACTCTATTATGTCTCACTTTCTAACCGCACATGAAATTTGAATACAAACCTTCGCTAACACATGTGCATATGTTTGATAGAATTGCGCAACAAGTGGGTATTTTGGTGCCCTATGATCCATTGAAGGTGTTTGTAATAATATGTACCGTAGGTTACATTTATAATTTATGATTAGAAGTGTATGAACTATAAATCTCTACCAGTGCATCAATGTGTCTTCGTGGTAACTGGTTTCAAATGCTGGCTTAAAAATAAAAAAAAAAATTAAAATTTAAAATTTTAAAAAATTTAAAATTTTAAAAAAATTACTCGAGTGTTAGAGTACAGAAAGCCAGGGAATGCTGCAGTACTCACCGGAGTAAACTTTCTAATTGCACTCGCTCACACATGAAACAAGGTAAACATCTGTGGCATTCGATCCGCTCATCAAGTTATCCACACTGTAGATGACATGCCTCAGAAACAATTCCAGAAGATCATCAGCTGGGCCGTTTAACCATCAAACAAATTAACGGTTAAGAGAAATTGATCAACATTCCAAATTTGGGTCCAACTGGTTATTAGATTCGCCTGATTTTCGACAGGTGGCATCTGCAAGGTGGGGATCACCTTTTTAACGGCTGGCTTGTCACACATATGTGCTTTGCTTCCACTCGCGTGGCATGAGTACTGAAGAATGTACACTTAGCATTTCTCGCATAAACACATGTGATGGAAACAATCGGTGAATCGGAACCATCAATGTCGTAGATTCTTTCGATGAATACCGTACGGTTGAAAATAAAATCAAATGGACGATCCTATCCATATGGAAGGTGTCATTCAAATAGACAGTCTGATAGAAAATCAACGCAACAGGAGAAATTAATGGCTGAGATCTTACATTCCTTGTGTTTTGTATCAATGGCCACTTCCGTAGAGAACCCACGAGATGGATGGATCACACCCACCTACCAAGCTATCGTGTGAGAGGCACTGGGAAAAGAATATCCCTTTTTCACCCAGTGGGACAGGATTAAAGAATGGACGGTCTATCACGGTGCAAATCATCGGTTTCATTCATTTTTTGGACCCGATGGGCTAATATACCGTTGATGCCATACAATCCAGGCAACACTTTGCTGGATATGTTTTTAATTCGGGATTATAGCAGTTGGGTCGGAGTAATATTAAGTGATCCGAACCGTTGATTGTATGTGATAAGCATGTGAAAGTGACTGATGTAAAAAAAAAAAAAAAAAAAAAACCTTCAATATTGGAAGAGCATAGACTTCCAAATCAACGGTCCACAAAAGAATGGTAAAGAGGACGGTATATATTAAAAGGAAAACATAACAATAACCAAAGTATAGGATCCTTGCTCTTCCTCCGGTCTCAGACTCTCAGGAGTTTCAACACCCGGTCAAGGGTTCCAGCATCCATAGGTGGTGAAATCCCACCAAGGCGTGAGTGTGTGGGTTGTGTGTGCGTGTGTTAAAAATAAAAAATTAAAAAAAACCAAGGCTCGATTTTTATCCTAGCCCTTCGTCTAACCTAGACGAAGGGCTTAGCACAGCCTGCATTTCTATAAATGACATAATGGTCTGACACGTGTGGTGCGATCGCTCAAGTGGAACACACCACAGGATACAATTGGGATAATGATGTCTACTGTTCAAATCTCTCTGGGGCCCACAATGATATTTATTTTTCATATAACCTGATGGTAAGGTCACAGAGACACGAATGAAAAGAAAAAATAAATACAAGATTGCCTGTGACCCCGGTCACAGAGATATTAGATATACATGTGCATTTCTCAGTGCCCAGGTCTATATGGGGCCCACAGAGATGTACTTAACAAATCCACTCCGTCCGTATGTTTTGAAAGAACATAATAGCATAACGATTAAAAATCAGGCAGATTCAAAACTCAGATGGACCACACCAATGAAACAGTCGGAACTTAAAGTCCACCGTTGAAACATTTCTGGATCTGACCATGATGTTTATCTTCCATCCAAACCGTTCATAGGTTTATTACCACTCAGATAAACTGTAGCAACAAATATCATTCTGATACAAAACTTCTGTCACACCCAGGCATTCAATCCCCACTGTTTCGTGTGATATGGTCCACACGAGTACTGGATCTGCCTGATTTTTAGAATACTATCCTATTATGGTCTTTCAAAACAGATGAACGGAGTGGATTTGTCAAATATATCTCTGTAGGCCCCACACAGCCCGGCACAAGTATATTACTGTGCCCGGGGTCACCGGGAATCCACTTCCGTTACGTGATATATCTTATCTTACAACGGAGAGTGGTGCATAGCATACCACGTGTCAAGATCATGGTCACAGTACATTCGAACTGTCCACAGCTAACGGTTGTGAATAAATCCGAAACACGTGATAGCACCAGCTTTATTTTTGGCATATGTGTGGCATTTCTCTTGCAAGCTAGCCTTCGGGACTGCCACATTTATTTTTTTTAAGGGACACTTGCACCATACTTCGACAAGGTAGGATATTAATTTCCAAGGAATAACAGGATCTCTGGCCCAATAAATGCATGGTATAATCAGGTTTTCAGTTGGACGACTTAAGCCCGTAGTCCCAGCATGGATGGACGATGCATGGAAATCCTCCTAAGCACAGAAGATCCTAGCCGTTAATCTTAGGTATCAATTGAACATGGAACATACATGAAAAAGTATTTTTTACTACTCTTATTCAAGAGGACTTTTTAGGTTATTTACATGCGTGTAACAGTTACTTTAAGATGCTGGAGCATGTTCACCTAACTCGACGGACTCAGTCCAAGCAGGAGCTCTATGGGGCCATCATGATATGTGAGTTTTATCCATGCTGTTCATCCATTTTTCCAGATCATTTTTAGGTATGAGCCCAAAAATGAGGCAGATCCAACGGTCAAGTGGACCACACCTGTGGAAGCAGCTATGATCACGTTCCCCACCAATGAAACCTTCCTGTGGCCCACTGTGATGTTTATTTTCCATCCAAACTGTTCATAAGGTCACACAAACTTGGATGAAGGTAAAACACAAATGTCAGATTAATTTAAAACTTATGTGGTTCCCAAGAGGTTTTTCATGGTGGGCATTCAATCCCCACTGTGTGGTCCACCTGAACCTTAGATCTGCCACATTTTTTTGATTAATATTCTAAAATTATCTGAGAAAATGGATGAACGGCGTGGATAAAACCCATACATCACGGTGGGGCCCATAGAGCCCTGCATGAGCCAGGACGCAGTCCATTTCCATGGACGTCCAACCAAAAACTTCCAAATTCACTTGGGAATCCATCTGATGGTTAGACCAGTCTTATTTTCCGGACATCCCACCTTATCAATGGTCCAACCCTTTTGGACGGAGCAGATACCGTGCCAAAATTAAAACAGGCAACCCTTCGGACAGATTGGATTCCATGTGAAAAACACAGAAGACCCTGCAAGCCGTCCTTTTCTACCAACGATGCAAAGGAGCCAACCTCTTTAATCTATAGGCGACAAATCAAAAGGTCAAGATTGTCCCTACAATGAATCCTATGGTCTACATAATAAGACAAATACATCAACGGTCCAGATTAAAATGTAAAAGGTCCGGAAAATGGTTGCTTGTAAGGCAATTTTGGGAGGATCTACCATCCATGGTAGGTCTCAACGGACAAATGATAATCCGGTCTGAATTACCAAACTCTGGGCCAGCGGCTGTTAGAAAGTAACACAAGATTAGCCGTTGTAGGGCCCAAAATGCAAATTTTAAAACTTGTGCGTGTAGCAATCCAAAGGAAGTGGAGCCAAAGGCACTTTGATTTGGAGAAAAGTCACCTTCAATGCAGCTCACGTAGCCCATGTGATGTGCTCCCAAAGTCACATCTCCGACTTGTGATAGTTCACCACCATTTTAAAAATGCAGGTGACTCCATCATGCACGTGGCATAGTTTTATGGGTTATCCAAACTATGAATGGATTGTAACTAAAAATGGTACATTGGAAAGATCATGATGATAGTAAGCATCTGATTTTGTCCTTGAAATTTGGAACATTTAGATTGTTAGTTTTTTTTTAATAGCATTTGATTTTATAAGTACGGTACATCCACAGCCTGTTTCGATGGCTGAAATGGAGGCCGTGTGAGTGAGGATGATGAGACAACAACACTCAAAATAATAGCAGTAAACCATCACAGACGTCTACCTTCCCCCAAAATGTCTGTTTCTTTTATTGAGTCTTGAATGGGAGCAACTCAAGTGAGGGGATAGACGATGCGTCCGGAAGTGGATTCTATGAGCCCCTAATGAGCTAGATTTGAGTGGTCCAACTGAGTGTCATGTCAATTAAGTATGTACTCAAGATCGAATAACTTTCAAACAAACTTCATTTGTATTCATCTTTAACCGTAGCAAGTGGCCCAATCAAATCTTGTTATATTAAGCATTATTGAGATACCATATGTTTTTTTTTTTTTGCCATTCATCAAATATGATAATGCGAACACCTTGCCCAAATGAGAGTAACTATTCCATGGACTCTAGCTATACTTCAAAATTGATCTCTAAATTGATTCAACAAAGCTTCAAGTTTCTAAATGAATTGGATGGAAAGAATCCTCCGAATCTCACGGAATTAACCGATAGAACTGATTGGTGGATTAAGGCCCCGACATATCATTATCTCAATCGATCATCCAAACCTTCTGAAACCTAATCACTCCCCACTACTAAAGTCAGCCTCCAATCAACCTTTAAATAAAAAAACATTCAAAATCCAAATGGGTAGAATGAAAATGAACCCAGCACCTCCTGAAATTGACAGACAAATCCCATCCACAATTCCAAAAGCTAATAGATTAGATCTCCAGCAATCATTTGGGCCCTCCAAACCATGAATACTCTCTGAATAATGGCAAATTGAACGAAGAATTGGTCAGAGCAAACCAATAATCATCGACCCAAAAAAGCTATTACGAATTGTGTTGCTATCGTTTATCACTAATAAGTTGAAAAACACAGTAGTAGACTTGTCACTCTACCAACCGTCATAAAATGACACATTTTAGGGGGCGGAGAGGAAGAGCAATCGAATAATAGAAAGTAGAGGTGTACACAAGTTTAATCGAGTTGAGCTAGGCACAGCTCGACTTGGCTCTGCCAGTTGCTGACCCCAGCTCGAACTTGGCTCGGCTCGGTCGTCGAGCCTGATTGGCCAGCTCGGCTTGGTCCAGTCGGCAGCTTAGGCCAATTCAAGCCAAGTTTAAGCCAAGATCGAGCTGAGTTCGCCTCTGCAGTATTTTCACAAACACATGGATTGTACCTTCAAAATCTCACTGTATGTAAAACAATAGCAATGGTTGTACAAGTATTTCATCAAACACCTTCTAAGCAACATAAAAATCAAAAAAATATAGAGGTATTTGTTTCATATACATACCTTCCTTGCCACTAGCCACACTTCGTTGAGTCATTTCATTAAACACTTGGTGAGCAACATCGATATCAAAGTAACTGAGTCATCGAACTAGTTCGATCCAAGTCGAGTCGAGCTCGGGCAAGCACGAATCTGGTTTGAAATTTTTTCGAGTTCAAAAAAGCTTCTCAAACTCAGCTTCAAATCAAGCTTTTTCGAGTTAAGCCGAGCAAGCTAACTCAATTCGTGTACAGTCCTAATAAAAAGCATGAGTGCTCATAGGGAGTAAATGAGTTTCAGAAGAGGTATACAGTATGAGATTCAGTAGAATTCAGAAATTCCCAAACATCATTGATAGGTTGCTCAATTTAAGAAAGAAAACAAAGAAGAGCCAGCCAACGAAAGAAGCCACTAAAACTCGAAGTAGGGTTAAAATCAAGGATATTTGACCATTTATTTTGTAGAAAAAAGGTTTATAATCTCTCATTTTACTTTTCACTTTCTAATTCAAATTACATTCTACTTCACATATACTGCCTACACTTACAATGCTCTCTTTTCTTATGTCTTTATTCTACAATACTTTCTCTTCCGAGCCATTAGCTCTATTAAGCAAAGTTAAATTATATTTTTATTTGCATGCCCTAGCTAATAACTCCATGAAGCAAGGATAGATTACGATTTAATTTATTTGTCCCGAAATGCTGACTCTCCAAAATGAGTGGTTAACCTTTTCTTTATAACCTGTCCTAAGCTCAGAAGTTTCACAAAACAAGGCCAAATGTATCAACGCCAACATTCTAGCATACCGTTGGAATATTAAAAAAAAAAAAAAAAAAAACTTAAAATTCAGTGAAATAAAAAACCAGTTGAATCCCTTCCTTAAAATCTATAGTTGCAAACCAACTAAAGGAGTACTTGTTACCTCAGAAAATTTTATAATCCTTAAACTCATAAGTAATTATAAAATTTCTAAGTAATTATAGATTTTAAGCTTCACTAAGCTGGTGGTAACTCAAAAACTACTTAGATTTATTTCAATCGATGCCATGCATCTACTGCATAACCATCAAATAACAAAACTCAAAAGGTGAGGCACTGCTCATACCAAATGTTCACAAATATATTATAAAAATGTCATGAACAAAAAATAAAATTAATCTAAGCTTCATAACAAAAATAAATAAAAGAACAGCCCTTTACAATAACAAAAAGTTTGTACACATGTGACTCTAATAATGAATTAAGTTTTATCACCTTTGTATTTGTACATGATATCTTTATGTCGGCCTGGTTTCGACATAGATGTGCCATCTGCTTGGATCTTGGACACGTGTTCCGCCCTTTTAGATGAGGGCCCTCATCGAATCTAAGCCTCTGTCTGTTTTTCACTGAATAAAGATAGAATACAGACGTGCGAGGGTAGAAATTTTTCATGTGACCAAATTGCCCTCCAAGGTGAAAATGGCATTCCCCGGGAAGTAAGAAATAATCATAACCTTTAGGTCGTCTCTCTATTTCTTTACTAACTTCTCGAGTGGAGTATGGGTTTGCATCTTAATTTAAAGAAAAAGCACCTCTAACTGTTGCACAAGGCAAGATTAATGGCCCACTGGTGCGCATATCCATTGATCTAGACCGTCCGATTCAAATGTCAAAGCCAAGAAACTGAAACCGTTGGACTCTCTCTCTCTCTCTCATCGATGTTCATCCGGCTGTTCATAACCGTACGATTGATGGACCACTTTTAGGATGTGACATGTCCTAAAATCCTCACTGTACAAATTGTCGTAATCATCTAATGGATGTGCTTGTATGTAATATGTACGTTGTTTCCCATAGTCGTCTAAAAGAACGCTAGTGAATAGAGGAAATAGGATCTGAACTAGTCAGTTGGACGGTCCTGATCATGCGATGATGCCTCCAATTCAGACAAAAATGACCCCATGAGTAATGCACCGGTTATATAAGGCCTGAACTTGTAACGCCACGTCAGATAGATCAACCATTAGACAGGTGTACATTTGATGGCCATCAGTTGGATATTCAACAGTTGATCTGTGTTCCATTTGTCTGGTAGATGAGATTTGGACCGTTGGAATCACAATCTGATAACCTGTGGGATGTATACACCGTAGAATGGCCAATTTCTAAATCATTCGAGTAGATGATAAGGATCGTTTTGTCACTGTTTTTCATGAGAAAAACTTTGGTACTCTGGCAGAGTGCGATGGATGATACGCAGGCATTAGAATTTTCTTATAAGTTGTATCCATGGCAGACAGGTAAGGCAACTTAAACAGTTCAAATTAGATATCCCAGTTTAGATGCATCATACTTAAATTATATTTATTTGGTTGTCAGATCAAATCGGTGGAAATTTATTGGACGGTTAGAAATGAAAATATCTGGCAGTCCTATTTCAACAAACGTCCACTAATCAGAGTTAGAATGGATTTTTGGACTGTGACTTAGCTACGGTTGGTTCCACAATTCAGCCTGTTTTACTTGAGTTAATGTACGTCATATATAGAATTTCTTAGTGCCTGTGTACCAAGCGTCATACGTTATCAGAATATGATATAATTCCTCATTTTTTCGTACATCCTAATAGGCCAGCAGACTGGCAGGCAGGCAGGCATCCATCCTTATCTTGGGTGGGCGCTGATTGGATACGTAGCCAAATTGCTACCGAAATGACGTCATTAAGCTCTGTGGACCCCACCATGATGTATGTATTGTACCCATACCGTTTAGCCATTTTTAGCGATCATTTTATGGCATTAAAAAGAGAATGAGATAGATCTAAAGTTCAAGCCGACCCACTATAGAAAATAGTGGGGACAATGACATTCCCCGATCAAAATTTCTTACGTGCCATGGTAGCTTCCAATCAAGCTGATATTTTTGTTTTCACTTCATTTCCTTCTGTGTTAACTTATGAATCGGTTGGATATCAAAAATACATCCATGGGCCCTATAAATGTTTCAACGGTGGGTGTGACTGCTCCCACTATTTTTTGTGCTGGATCCAACTATTTTTTGTGCTGGATCCACTTAAAATTTAGATTTTTCTCATTCTCTTTGTAACACCGTAAAATGATTTCTAAAATAGTTTTACGGTTTTGGATACAATACATGCACCATGGTGAGGTCAACGTAGCTTGGTGGCTATTTTGGATACAATACATGCACCATGGTGAGGTCAACGTAGCTTGGTGGCGTCACTTCAGTAGCAATATGGCTATATGGCTACTTACCTTGTCAGTATCCAATCCGCTCCCTTTTGAGCGCGGCGCAGGCCTCACCCACGACGGTCCGGCCCTTACCTGGGCCCACCTTGATACATATCCATGCCATTTTTTCGGATCATTTTATGGCATGAGCTCAAAATTAAAATTTTCAAATCTCAAATGAACGGATACAGTTGACAGCGATGGTGACTGACCGTTAAAAAATTATTGCGGACAGCAAAAGCTTTGGATCACGCTGATTCATCCCCGTTTTTGTGACCTTATCAACAGGATAGGATGGAAAATAAACATTTTGAAAACATTACGGTAGGCCATTGGAGTTTTTAATGGTGGGATTTTAATCACCACTGCTTCCTATAGTATAGTCCATCCAAGATTTGGATCTGATTCGTTTTTCAGGCCATTCACTAAAATAATCTGCCAAAATGGATGGACGGCGTGGATATATAATACCTACATTAAGGTGGGCCCCACATTAAGGGCCGCACCGTCTTGGGCGAGGCCAACGCTATACCTAATCTCCTCCCACCTTACTGTATCCCAGTGTGGCGTAGCAGTAGCCTATAATAATAAGAACGGTACTCGAGGGAGTAACGGACCAAATCCTGATCTTCCCTCGTGTGCCAGTGTGCCATTGCGTGGCAATGGGTCTGCAGCATCTGGATCGTTCAGCTTGTGGGCCTCATGATATGCATCCCTTATCCAAAAATAGTTGATACGGTACTCACGTGGTCCAACGTGTATATGGAATTATTTTTTTTTTAAAAGAAGAAGGCAAATTTGGACATTTCAATGTACAATTTCAGTCAGGATAATTTTTGGTCCAAGGAACGTGAACGGTCCGGATCTTTTATAAAATATCTACATTAACACGTTTGGGAGAATAGGATTCTGAAGCTACTCGAAGCTACTCGCATTGAGTTGCCTCGTGAGAGTAAAAGTCCTTCCATCTCGGATAGATAATGGAGCTGCGCTCCCGCACGTGTCCTTCCTATCTTGTACGCGGCACACGTGGGAAAGATCATAGTGGTTCATCTAACTGGCCCCACAAAATAACCAAACAAATTATCATAGAGCCACACGTGTATCAAAAATTTGCCTAGCTAAGGTAAACTAATAAGCGGCCAATACGCATTTGTGGTCCACATGATAATCAGATCGTCCTAATTTTGAGACGAGATCAGCATAGAAGGACCCGCTGATGAGCTGCGTGGGTTTCGCACACGTACGCTAAGTTGCCACGTGCCGAAGAGCGTGCCAAAAAGCTCGTACGGTGTCCTGCATTTATAATCATTTACCCATCATCTCACCTCTTTAACTTTAGAAGAAAAGCTTTGATACTCTGGCAGACCGTGACTGATGATACGCAAGCACTCTCAAAATTCCATACGTAGCATATGCATAATTAAAACTAAACCGTCCAAAGTACAGGACCGGTTTTAGATTTTCAATGAACCAAAAATTACTATTTTTTATTATCTGACCAGAGGATTGCTGAAGATCTATTGGACGGTTAAGAATAAAGTATCCAACGTTCCGATTACAACAAACAAGCATCTACGAATCAAAGGTTAGGATTGCTTCACCCATCTAATTTTCGTACTGTAACTCTATACATTGGTTTGAACAAGAATGCCACGTGTACTATTACTGAGAGCCTGCGTATCAAATGTCATACCGTGAGAGTATTATAGCTCGACTTATGCTTTATAACTCCCCGTATATCTGGCGGAAACCGCCAAGAAAAAAAAAAAAGCGCCAGTCGGGCAACCCCACCCGCATCTCTCTTTTCTCTTTCATCTCTCTCCTTTCTTGCAACAAAAAGCAAACCATACCTCCTTCAATCCCCCCTCTCCAAACCCAAAGCAGTAAAAAGAGAAGGGCCAAAATGCCCCTCCTCCCTCTTCTCTTCTTCCTTCTCTTCTTCTTCTTCCACCTGCCCGCCCTGCCCGCCTTGCCCAACCCCGATCCCGCCACCATCCAGCCATTCTTCCCAAGCTCTCCGCCGGCCACAATCCCGGCCTTCCCCGAGCAATCCGACGTAGCGGGCTGCCCGCTCGACCTGCCCGAAGATCTCTTCCCGGCTATCGCCCACGCCTGCGTTGGGAAGGACAAAAAGGCCCCCAGCAAGGACCGCTGCTGCCCAGTCCTCGCCACGTGGCTTTATGCGGCCTTCTCTGGCACGGCGCTGAGCAGGGCGGGCAGGCTGCCAACCGCGACATACGACATGCCCGTCCTGCCCGATGACTCGGAGACGTGCGTGGAGAACCTGGAGAAGGCGATGCGGCGGCGGGGGATCGAACTGCCACGCCCCAACGCCACGTGCGACGTGGTGTACTGCCACTGCGGGATTCGGCTGCACGTGCCGAGCTGTACGGAGGCGTTTGGGGTGTCTGAGGAAGGGAAGGTGGTGGGGGATGCGAGGGTGCGGAGGCTGGAGCGCGAATGCCGCGGATCACCGAGTCTCGCAGGGTGTAACAAGTGCTTAAGGGGCCTCTACCAGGTGAGAGAATGACGCTTTTCGGTACTCCCGCGGAATACTGGTTTTTTTCCTTAGCCTGTTGCTGAAAAAATTAGCACTGTAGACGCTTACGTTGTAAGCCTCTTTTTTTTTTTTCGACGGCCGAAATTTTAAAACTACGAAAGTAGATTTTTAGGGTACCGAATTAGGGTTTTGGACGAAAATACCCTGGTTTAAGGTAAGAAGCTGTGAAAAAGTAGGGTATTTTCGTCTTTATTGGGTTGTCCGTATAGGTAGGGGTCTAGATTGGTAGGAAAGGTTTTGTTCGGGTCGAGATAGGAAGGCGGTGGAAGGTCTATAGTAAAAACATTACCCGCCTATTGCTTTGTTTGGGAATTTGGTGGTTCGCGCTCTATTGAAGGAGGATCGAGAGGGAGGGATATACAATGCTCGGGCCGACAGGTTGCATCGTACCTTTTCAGTTTGTACAATGTGGAGCCCATGGTCCTGTAATCCAGAGCGTTGATACGGTGGGACCCACCAGGAATGGGATATGCACCGAAAATCCCCCGGATTGAGAGATCTTAGCAATAGAATATTTGGCTTTTTACAGGTTGATCATTTTTCCATCTGAGAGATTTTTGGTGCATGGACCATTTATGGATGGGCCCACAATAACAACGGTTTCCATCGCTGTAAGATGGGCCCACAAAACCCGAACGCTGCTGTATGCTCCTCTAGGCCAGAGCATCACCTCTCCGCAGTGTTTCATCTGGTCTCAGCTGCGTATGTTGCAGCTAATCACGGACCGCCGGAGTAGACGGCCTTGTTTTGGTTGGAAGCGGATTGCCTGGATTGGGCGGCGAGCTAGCTCACACCCACCTCCATAGTAAAATGACGTGGTGGAATTTTATTGGTGGGGCTGTACGCTGTCAGAGATGGAGATGGGGCCGTGGCGGGTGGTGAGCTGCTCACCCGCCGAATCCGCGTCCCATTGCATGCGACATGCAGTTGGAAGATAGGTGGGGCCCATCGAGATGTTAGTGAGAAATCCACCCCATCCACCTGTTTTGCCAGCTCCTGTTACGTCATGAGCCGAAAGTGAGGCAGTTTGAAAACTCAACTGGGCCGCAGGTTAGGAAACGGTGGGGATTGAACGCCTACCGTTGAAACTTTCGTGGGGCCACAGAAGTTTTGGATCAAGCTAATATTTCGGGTTTTCAGTTAATCCCAGTGTAATGCCCGTATGAACGGTTTGGATGGCATATAAACATTACCGTGGAGCCCTGGAAAGAACGGGGTAGATTTCTCACAAACACCATCTTCAGAGTGAGGTCGCAGGCAATCCGCGGACTAACTTAACTGGTAGTTTCGCAGACTACCGAAGCTTTGTTTAATTTTTGAAAAAATTCGCACTGTAGACAAGTCCGTACAACGCCAAAGTCGATTTTTAAGTTACGGACGTTGGTTTTTTACGAAAATACTCCTGGGTTAGGGTAAAGCAACTGAAAAAAGGTATTTTCATCTTTCTTGGTTCCGTACGAATAGAGGTATACTTTGGTAATTAATGGTTTTTTTGGGGGTCCAATGAAAAACGTGGGTAGTACGTGGGGTCTATACGACGCAAAATCCCTTTTTTTTTTTTCTGGAAAATGAAGAGAAATGATCAGGTAGGTTAAAGTGTATGAAACCTTCACCTGCATTGGACTCATTGGCATCTAAATAATCTATCTAGACCGTCCATTAGGTTCAGTACACTCTTCTTCCACTACTTTGCTTTCATCACAGCAATCAGATGGTCATTCGTCGTATCTTTTAGTTACAATCTTGTCCATCCATTTTTGCATGCCGCTCAAGTGACGTCTTCGTAATCCCAGTAGTATGATTTATTTATTTATTTTCAAGACAGCTTATGAAAAGTGGACTAGACCTAATGGACGGTACTGATTAATGATGGGGATGCCACAAGTCCAAATGCAACTACGTGTATGTGACGGCTTCATGCACTTGTTTTTTTTTTAATGTTTATTTCTTTTCCTTGGAAAGGTTACAATGTGTGTTTGGTACCATTTATTTGGTAGTGCTGGCTATCCAAGTTATCAAAAACCATGGCGTCCAAACCGTGGGTTGATGCACATGAATGGCACTTGGACGGCCACAGAGTCACGACCATTTAGGAAATAGTTTAAAAGAAACTCACACAGTAAGCTATCAGCAAGATGTGAAGGTGAACGAGGTACGGGCTCGTCTAGTGGTCCATGCAACCAACCGGTAGTCGTATTCACGCCTTAGGCGGTGATTGCTCTCTGCTGGTGATGATTTTTTTGCACGGAATGACCAAAATGCCCCTTCTTTTCCTTGTTTGGGAAGAAGGCATGTGCTGTCTTTTTCAAGGAAATGGTAATCCAAGTCCAGTAGAGCAGCGTAGCGCCCGTGCATAAACTGTTATTTAATCAGTGGGTATGCCACCTGTTTTGATACTCTGATGAAGCATGTGACTTGATACCCATACATTTTAGGACTTGTCCAAGTGGCATATACGTAGTACAGCAACAAATGCACGAAGATTTTTGCCCCTCTGAGTCCTTTCCTTTTCTATCATGGTCCCCCGTTTTACTTGTTGGAGGTAATTTCACCTCATGGAACTTTTATAGTTTGTACGAGTGAGGTTCTTGGTTCAGTGGGCCAGCATTCTTTCTGGGACGGTTCTTGTGCTTTGGACCATCCTCAGTGGTGTCCAACATACCAATGGTCTGGATCACTGAACCATGGACCCACTAGGTGCAAAATAATAACGGGAGTATACACATCATCTCACCCGACGTGCACATCGCCAATCCACCCTTAATCGAAAGGTCGATATTTTCAGCCTCGAGTAGATTATCGATTGATATGTAGCAGACCAGGACCCTCTTTTCATTATAATATCCTACTTTGGACCGTGCATTGATTTATTTTTTATTTTTTTCGGCAGCTGAATGGGGGGAAGAGAGCGACGAACGGAAGCGAGACGGACAGAAAGAACAAGATGCACAACAGGGATTGCGAGCTTATGGGGATGACGTGGCTCCTGGCCAAGAACAGAAGCGTCTACATTCCCACGGTTTCAGCGGTCCTGCGGGCTATCATGATGGGCGGTAATGATGGCTCTCCCCATCCTCGATCTTGCAGCCTCGACAGGGATGGGATGCCTTTGGCCGTTGATTCTGCTGAGCTGGACGGTCTGTCTGCCTCCATTGCCGTCCGATCTCCTTCCCATCTCGTCATATTTCTCGCCTCTCTTTACTGGATTTGCATCTTCTTCTCGTTTCGTTTCTAATCCTTTCCAACGTAATTTCATGTGTTTTTTTGTTCTTTTGTGTACATATATAAATATCCAAAGTTAGTTGTTTCAAGCAGTCAATTCCTTACACGCGGTACACGCGTGCGAGATCCGGACCTTCTATCAAATCGGACCTAAAGCCGATGGGGCCTACCCCAAGAGTTACACGAACCGGGTGATCTTAGCCACGGATTTTGGGTCTGCTGATGATTACGGATGGATAGTTGGTAAAATGTACAACCAACCGTTGAGACTAAATATTTAGCGATGGCCCAACCAATGGTGAGGATCATCTGAATGGTGTGAGCTAGTTGGAGATGAACAGCCCGGATCTTGTACGTGTTACCACGTGTGCATGAATTGAGAGACGCTAATTGGCTGTGCCCCTGCCAGGGAAGTTCCTATGGCCAGAAGTTATGTGGGGCCCAAAGAGATGGCCGCAAGAAATCCACTCCGTTCATCAATTTCTCAATCTTACAATAGGATAGGACGCCAAAAACCAGGCAGATCGAACTCAAGTTGACACACCAGACGAAACAGCAAGGGTTGAACTTTGTGGGGCCCACAAAAGCTTCTGATCTGGATGATATTTGTGCCTACATATCATACAAGTGGTAATTGACCTTGTGAACGGTTTGGATGATATACAAACATCAGGTAAGCTCCAAAAAGGTTTTGGCCATGCAGATTTTCATTCTCACGGTTTTACATTGTGTGGCCTGACTGCCTGACTGAGTTTTGGACTTCTATCCTATTGCGAGCTTGAGAAACGGACGGATCGAGTAGATTTCTCACGGCATCTTCTATGAGACGTGAGGTCCACCCATATGCAATGCCTGGATTGCGTCCTCCCCTCGCCTGCATGGAAATCGTTCGAGGCAGGGACTCTGTGGGACCCACGATTATGTGTGAGTCATGATCAAAATTTAAGGATGGGATCAAAAAAATGAGAGACTTAGATCTACATCACTTTTGTGCTCATATCCTAAAATGATCTGAAAAAATGGATGAACGGCATGGATTAAACCCATACATTACAATGGGCTCTACAGACTCTGTCCAGACCTACTCTGCTTCCTTAAAAGGTAAGACAATGTGTCCTGATGCCAGTATATTGGTGGACCGGATTAATACATCACCCAACCATGTTAGCTGTGTAGAGAGGGTTCTACCTTATAATCTCCCACTAATCGATACTTCCATCTTTTGGCACAAGTTTGTTTTACTACAGTTGCCACTCACGGTGTGGGGACATGGTGAGACGGCTCAATGATTTGAACTCTCCATTTTCTCGCTACGACAATAAAATACGCTGCTACGGCTCTGTAATCATGCATGGGTGATGATGTTATCCTTTGATTTGTAGGGTTGAAAACTACTCATTCAAAATTTCTTTTCCCCACTGCTTCATCATTGACCCTGGCCCGTCTGGACCGAGCTCAGCATAGGCATGATGTAGTGTGATATAATTAGAAGGCATTCTGCTGTAGAGATAAACATGTATGAAAGTTGTTCGTTTGTTACTATGCTACTGGAATCTCTGGGACATGGATTCGCTGCGAAAGCCCTTTGTGGAGGTTCCTATACTAGGATGTTAGGTGAGGCTGTGAGAAATTCATTCTTTTTTTAGCTCATTCTATGACATGCGACTAAAGATGTGTCGGATCCAAAAGCCTCCACATGAAAGGAAAATTTCGAAAAGAAAATGCCCATAGTTGAAATGTTCATGGGCTCCACACAATCTAAACTTCTTAGGAGGGCATTCTCACTTGGATGAAGTGAAAACACAAAAACATTAGCCGGCATTTCCACTGGAATGAAGTAAAGACACAAAAACATTAGCTTATGCAAAACTTTTGTGGCCATACCCTTGGTCATTGAATCTCCACTGTTTCCTTCTTCTTCTTCTTTTTTTACACACATTGTGGTGGGATTTCACTACCTATGGATGCTCGCACCCTTGAGTGAGTGTTGAGACTCCTGAGAGTCTACCACCAGAGCAAGAGTAAGGATCCAAAGATATAATATCTACACAAGCATTCTGAGAATTGAACTCGGGACCTCTCGCACCCTAAGCTAGAATCATAGCACTAGACCAAATGCCCTTTGTTTCTACTGTTTCCTTTCATGTGGCTCACTTGAGTTTTAACTTCACCTCGTTATCTTTGCATCTCCTAAAATGAGCATGTAAAATGGATGGTTTTGTCGTAAACATTACAGTGGGCCCCTCCTAGCATTCCAGCCCGTATAGATCCCACCACATCTTGCCTTGTACCAACCTCAGCGTAATCAATAGAACTCATTTGGGAAGCCGCCTAAAGGGCTGCGACGCACGCTGGAACCTTAACTGCGACGGAGGCAAAAACCAATATCCTTTTAGCATCGGGTTCTCTGCGGATTTTTTCACTCAAGGGCTCCACTAACATGCGCCGTGGGAGCCTCCGGCTTTTTGTCACTAAAAAGCAAGATGGATACTGTCCGGAGCAGTGTGTGGAATTATTGATGTTTCCTTCGCGAATCGTGGGTAGGAAAAGGATCCTGTGCCCTTCACAAACACGAAATTCTCGTGCCTCCTCTTTCTCTGCATTGTACGTCGGAAACTTGTGTAATCATCTGAGCCATTCGTTCATCCATTACGGCCACCAATGGGCCATATGCGAAAAATCACAATGATTGGACGATTCTATCCGTTTTGAGATGGGTGTACACAAATAAATCCAAGTAATTTTTGCCTGGTGTCGTTTAGACGGACGAGATTGTCTGATCATTGTGACTTTTGGGTTCCTGGTCCATTTATGGTTGTCCCTGATGAACGAACGGCTCTGAAATTTCCCTTTCGTGGGGCCATTGAATCCCATCCATTGGTTTTCAAATTTCCCAATTTTGATGGTTGTGGATGATCAGTGCCCAGTTGTGCATGAGACTCAGGCCACCATAATCATCTCTTCTCCCGAAAATCACGCCGGTTCATTCATCAGGTAGGCCGCATGTGTTCGCTAAAAGTGAACGGTTAGAAAGCTCTCTACTGATGTCCACGTGTGTCCAACCTGATGAGTGATTAATGGGCCAGAGCATCATAAGCTGTGGTCCCACCCGATGAGTGGCTGAGATCCCCGCATATTTACACTAGCTTGGCATGTGTGCCACAAATCTCTCTCACGCCTCGTTTTGTGGATAAGAGGAAAGATTGCAGAACATGCGCACATGGGACTTATAGGCCATTAATCAGGTGGGCCCCACAGTTTGCCTTCTACCTAAAATCAAGTTGCCAAGTCGTTGCATGGGCCCCATTTGTACGAAGAAAATGAGTGGTACAGTATGTTCATACAACACGTGATCCACTTATTAGGTGGGCCACAGCATAGAAAACAATTTCTATCCATTAATTAATAAATAACGAAATACAACTGTGGTCCACTCAATGAGTGTATGTGACTGATTTTTGTTTTATATGATCTTCATGTTGTCGATAACGTATTTAACGGGTTGGATGTCGCACGCACATGGAAGGTTAGAATTTATCTGGCGGGTAACAGTAGCCTACGGGCCAACCGGCTGTACTGGGGACCTCTCTAACAAATGCTACCAGATGATAAATGATAGGGAGCCCGTGCAAGGAACAAAAAATATGGGGTCCACCTTGAACTCCATGTGACATCTAGTCCGTCAATCAATTGCATTAGGTGATGCAAGGATGTGAAGTCATAAATTAGGTGGATTTTGAAACTCAAGTGGGCCACACCACAGGAAACAGGGGAAATGGGTGCCCACCGTTGAAACATTAGGGCCCACCAAAGTATTTGATTAGTTTAATATTTTGTGTTTTATGTGTCGAATTGTGGGACTCGTCTAATGGACGGGTTGGATGGCATATCAACATCTAAATGAGCCTCGTAAAGGTTTCAATGGCGGGTGTCCTGTCTCCTCCATTTTCAATGTTATGGCCCACTTATGTACCGGTCTGATTTTTAGATTTGCATCTTACATGAGCTGATGAATGGAGTGGATAATATGCCAATTGTAAAACTTGTGGACTATATTGTAGATTGTGTATGTGATTAGGATTGCCTTCTTATGAGTTCTTCTTGTTGCTGGCTTTATGTGATTAGGATTGTATATGTGATTAAATTGTTTGTATTTTTGACTAATAATGATTAAGCTAATTATATATACAAAGCATGTGAGTGTTATTGTGTGTATATCTATTATGAGCACGTACTTGTTGTATTTTAGTTAATGGACAGTATATATTATGAATGCCCACTTTTGTGTGGGATTTTATCGGCTGGCTAATCATTGTGGGCTGCTACTTGTTATATTTTCACCAATGATTAGTTACTGTGTGGTCGTCTTGTTGGATGTAGGCCAGTGGGGCCCACTGGTGAGCAATCACTAGTGGGTGGGTCCCATATTTTTAGGTTTCTTCAAGCCTTTTCATTTCAATTAATTTTTAAATTCAACTTTGAATTTGATTTTAGGTAGGAGATAGGGATATGACTGGATAATCTGGTCTCATTCAAACTCTCTCATAAAACCATATCTATCTATTTGGCTTGTCCTTGGGACGGTCTAATCCATAGATCGTGATCTGGGGCCATTTATACCGTTGAATCAGATGAGTGAATAAACTCATCTGCTCCAATAGTAAATAGGTGGGCCGCTGGATCTGGAGCGTTAATCTTCGGCTTCGTGGGGGTTCCATATCGTGTAGACCGTCTGATCTTGAAGGCTCACACTTCCGCACTTCCTACACGTCCCCTTTTGATGTAGGAGTTATCAAGGTAGCTAGTCATTGCGAGCACGAAAGTGTTGTATTTTTTTCGGTGATTAGATCATTGTATAAACTACTCCTTTTTGGATCTAGCTAGTCACTGTAAGTATATGACTGTTCTTTGTCAGTTAAATGTACATCCATAGGTCATTCATGAATTTAAACGGTATCATACAATAGTTTTTTTTTTTTTTTTTTTTTATGCATATCTATGATTGAAGTTATACTTGATGTAACATGTTGTGTACATAATCTTGATGAGACTTCTCAATGAGTTGGCCACTCATTTTGTTACTACGTGCATTGCATCAACTAACTGATGCAAGGGTAAGTGCGGGTCGAGGGCGTACTCGGGGACCCATTTGTAGAGCCCAGAGAAGAGCAGGGTGAAGCGAAGCCTGTAACAATGGTGGCTAAGCTCTACGAGCTCAACCTATGGATTCTTGAATCTTGCTTTCGTTAGTTTATGATCTTGAACATTTTGGTTACGTGTATGGGTTGTGTATATTTCCAATGGGCTTTCCTTTTTGAATTGCGTGTTGACTATAATAGCCTTGATATTCCTAATATGGTTATTTATAATTATCTTTTGATGCTACTAATTGAATGCTAGTATGATTAAAAGTGCTCGATGATTTAAATATAAGTAGATGGTAATCTATTAATGGAGTGCTATTGAAAACATGCCCGCGTGTGATGTTGACTGAATGAGAATCTCACTAAACACAACGTTATAAACATAGTTTTCGTAGCAAGAGCACTGTACTAAGTGATGAAATTCCAAACATTACATTATATAATAAAATGACCATAAGACTTAACTTGATGTATGTGTTGTATATCTATGTCTTCTACAAATTTTACCATGCTCCACCAAACAATGATGAATGACCATTTAAAACTTATCGTGGGCTGCAAATATTTTAGATCAAGCTGTTATTTGTGTTTTCTTTTAATCCACGTCTGTATGACCTTATTGACAGGTTGGATGGAAAATAAGCATTGTGGTAGGCCTTAGAAAGCTTTTCAACAGTGGGCATTCAATCACCAATGCTTCATGTGGTGTCGTTGATGTAGAGAGGGTCACGGACAGTTACATGGCTGAGATGGATCAGAAAATGCCCGATCAACGATAGAAGTGATCCGGACTGTCGAACCTTAAATCAGATGTATCTTGCAATCCGAAATGAGTTATCAGACGTAAAATATATGATTTTGAGGTAGAACGAGCCACTTTAGCCAACCGATCCAGCTATGCTGGGTTGCACAAGCCGGATTTGTGAAATACCGTCAGATCGACAGTCGTTTCACTATTTTAATTCCGTTTTTACTATAAACAGTAAGTTTTAGTTTGATTATAACTCTTCATCCATTGGGCTTAGGAGAACAGCTAGGTGAAGCTAAATCGAACACTTACTATTTTTTGCCGAAAACCTTGCGCACTAGTAGACATCATGACCGTCTATAAATAGTAAGTTTACTATTTATAGTAAGTTGCGAATTTTAGGAGTTTTAGTCGTAGTTTGATTCTGATTTATCTCTCTTTGCTTGGTACCCCTATTTAAAGGGTTGTGGACTCATTTTTATTCATTCATCAATCAATTTTGAATTTATTAGAATTTATATATATATTCTTACTTTCTTTCATCGCGGATTCGAGAAGTCTTTGTGAGGAGTCCAGAGAAGTTTTGTGGATTCGGAATAGTTATCCTCTGAAAGAAGACGGTGCTCGACCTCACGTCCTCCCCTGCATCAGTCGTCCACTTGAATTTGGATGTGCTTCATTTTTAGCCCCCTTCCTAAAATGAGCTAGCGGATGGGGAAGCGAATTTGCTTAGTGAGTAACTCACTACGCTCAGCATACTGAGTAAACTCTATGAGGTCCACCATGATTTATGTATTTTATTTGCTCTGTGTGAAACCCGTATCCTAGACCGTATCGTTCCGTAAGCTTCCGCGATCCTCATGGTCGAATTCCGGCGACCCACGATCTATTATCGGCATTTACTCGTGATCCTGAGTCGTGTCCCGTATATCAGAATCGGCTCGACCCGAGACTCGTATCCTTGCGACCGCGTCGTCGCCACGGTTCCGATGCCGCATCTCGTGTGCCGAGGCGATACCCAGGCCAGGAGATGTATGCCCGCGTTAAGTTCGAAGAAAATGTTGCACTTTACAAAACCCAAGAGAACATGTCAAATAAATCAATCAATCACTTCATATGTCAAGTACAAGCAACCCTAAGTCAACTCTCTCTCTCTCTCTCTCTCCACCCATACCTAGTCAACTACACCCATCACTCACTCACACCCATTACACCCATCTCCCTCACTCTCTCTCTTACATCCCATTCTTTGTCTCTTTCTCATTTCAAAACTCATTCTCCAAGCAACCATGTGAGGTGAACATCCAAGCTCTCCATGAGAAAAAGCTAGGTGTGGCCCACCTTCCTACCATCCAATCTCACCCTCTAAAATTAATCTCAACCGTTGAAGTCCATCCATTGGAACTCTAACATGCTTTGGTCGAAGAAGGAGGAGAGGATCATAGGTGGGTATCTTTTTTTTTTAGTTGACTTTTGAATTGATGGCCCACATATGTGGGACCCATCTTGATGTATGTATTATATAGGGAGGCCCAAAGTAGCGGGGTCCCTCCCCTTCTCACCGTCTCTCTCTTTCTATCTCTCTCTTTCTTTGTTAATGGCTCACCTTGATTTGGTGTGGGATGAACCACCCTTCTGTGAACGCCACCGTGATGTATGTCTTCTATCCACACCGTCCAGAAGCTCTGGACGGTGGCACCACCTGGTTCAAATGCTGCCTCCAGCACGTGGGGCCCACTTGAGGATCCATGTGTGGTGTCCACACCGTCCAGCACCATGGGACGGTGGGACCCACCAGACATATATCCAGGCTGTCCTCCCTGGACAGACCCCTGATGAAAGGAAGAAACAAATATCTGCTTGATGTCCGCAGCCCATCCATGTGGGCCTGATCGTGAGGCATGTCGTATATCCAAACCGTTCATCTGTTGAACAGTGTGGGCCAGCACCACCGCCCATCTGTACCCGACGTCACGAGGATCTGTGGGTCCGTGTGATATCCACACCGTCCATTGATGTACGTGTGGATATCACGTGGGACCCACCTTTGATATACGTGTTACATGCCTGCCGTCCAGAGGTTTGGACGGTGGGTATGGGTCTGGTGTATGTGTTGTATACACACCATCCGCTCATTTGGCGAGTGGTTGAAGTTAAAAATAAATAAATAAAAATATATATTTATATATACATATATATGATATGGTGGGCCCCATGTGGACCCACCTGCTTGAAATGATTGGCCGGTGTACGCATACACCAGCTATATAGCTGGTGTATTGACGTCACTAAGTTATGTGGGACCCACCTCGCTGTGTATGCACACCGTCCATTTGGAGGGTGTGCTGTGAGCCGCACCGTGCTCTGCAGCCACACCGTCCATCTGACGTGTGCTGGGTGGGCCACCATGATGTGTGGGTTTGATCCACACCATACAGTTTATTTGATGGTGGGGCTCACCTTTGATGTATGTCTTACATCCCATCGTCCATCTGGACGTGGGCCACCTTGATGTATATCTCCACCGCCCACTGCTGTATGGAGTCCAGCATGATGCATGTGTTTCAGTCAGATCATCCGTCCTGGGACCCGCACGTGTTGCAATCCGCACCGTCCACTGTTTGGGACGGTGGGACCCACTGTAGTGTGTGTATTATCCTCACCATCTGTCCAAACAGTGGGACTCCACCGTGATGGTTGTGTTGCACAGCGTCCATCTGCGGGGCCAGTTGTGATGTATTTGTTATCCATGTTGTCCATCTGTGGGGCCAGTTGTGATGTATTTGTTATCCATGTTGTCCAACTATGTGGACCCCACCAGTAATTCAGTTGTTGTGTCAACATCAGCAAGTTATGTGGGCCTGATCATGGTTATGTGTTATGTCTCAACCGTCCAGACCATTGGACGTGGACCCCACCTTAAGGAGGTGTATTTATGGCCCATTTGGCAAGGCCCTTTGTGGTGTAATTGTGGCCCATTTGGTGCGGCCCATTGATGCGGCCGACTGGATGTATATGAGACTCATTGATGCGACCGACTTGATGTGTATAAGGCCCATTGGTGCTGCCCGTTGATGCGGCCTACTTGTTATATTTGAAGTCCATGTGATACGGCCCATTGTGACATGTAAGGCCCATGGGCAAGACCCATTGTAATATATTCCCGGACCATTTGATAAGGCCAATGAGATGTATTTTCGGCCCATATGGCGTGGCCATTGTGATGTTTCTGTAGCCCACTTAATAAGGCCTATTATGATGTGCATTAGGCTCATGGGTTGTGGCCCGTGTGATGTATCTGTGGCCCATGTATAGGGCCCCCCTGTTGTGTATATGTGGCCCACGAGTGAGGCCCGATGTGATGTATTTATGGCCCATGTGCCAAGGCCCATTGTAATGTATATGCAGCCCATGAGTGAGGCCCATAGTGATGTGTATTAGGTCATTGTGTGAGGCCATGGGTCCACTATACATTTGGCTCTATGTGGGTCATTCCTTGGGACCAATGTTGGTTAAATGGCCACATTGATGGCCGATAATGGTTAAACATCCACATTGTGACCTTCCCTTGGGCCTTGTTCAGCCGATCATCGAGACCAATTCCGATTGTTGAGGCTGAGTATCGAGGCTGATTCCGATTTGTCGAGGCCGATTATATAGGCCGATTCTGATTGTCGAGGTCGATTCCGATTTGTTGAGGCCGATTCCAATTGTCGATGCCGAGTATCGAGGCCAATTCCGATTGTCGAGGCCGAGTATCGAGGTCAATTCCGATTGCCGAGGCCGATTCCGATTGTCGAGGCCGAGTATCGAGGCCAATTCCGATTTGTCGAGGTCGTTTGTATAAGCCGATTTAGATTGTCAAGGCTGAGTATCGAGGCCAATTCCTATTTGTTGAGGTCGTTTGTATAAGCCGATTCCGATTGTCAATGCCGAGTATCGAGGCCGATTCCGATTTGTCGTGGTCGATTGTATAGGCCAATTTCGATTACCAAGGCAGAGTATCGAGGCCGATTCTGATTGTCAAAGCCGATTCCGATTGTTGAGACCGAGTATCGAGGCTGATTCCGATTGCCGAGGCTGATTGCATAGGCCGATTCCGATTGCCGAGGCCGTTTGTATAGGCCGATTTTGATTGCCGAGGCCGAGTATCGAGGCCGATTCCGATTCATCGAGGCCGATTGTATAGGACGATTCAGATTGTCGAGGTCGAGTATCGAGGCCGATTCCGATTTATCGAGGCTGATTGTATAGGCCGATTCTGATTTATTGAGGTCGATTCCAATTTGTCGAGGCCGATTTCGATTATTGAGGCCGATTCCAATTTGTCGAGGCCGATTCCGATTATTGAGGCCGAGTATCGAGGCCGATTGTATAGGCCGATTCTGGTTGTTGAGGCCGAGTATCGAGGCCGATTTCGATTTGTCGAGGCCAATTGTATAGGCTGATTTCAATTGTCGAGGCCTAGTATCGAGGCCGATTCTAATTGTCGAGGTCGATTGCATGGGCCGATTTCGATTGTCGAGGCCGATTTCTATTGTCAAGGCCAATTTCGATTGTGTAACGCCCTGGAAATCAAGGGTCACGCTTACGCTCAAACTCCCGAGTTCCCGAGTGTCACTTATCACCATTTTCATTAATATGCATTTAATCTGGTCTGTTTGCGCAGTCTGGAACCTCCTAGAACATGAAGCATGATCATACAAGTTCACTGAAATGAAGAGATCCAAAATAGGTATATATACATGTCCAAGAATAAGGGATCGCACAAGCGTCACCCAACAAAATCACAAAAAAATAATATCAAGTCCAAAAGAATAGGGCTGAGAGCTCAGCAGTCCATCGACACATCTACGGATCCGACGCAGCTCCATCCATCAACTGAAAGTAGAAGTACTCCTCCTCATCCAGATCCGCATTGTCAGGCTCCTCCTGATCATCGCCACCTGCATCTATGGAAGCGTCTGGTTGGTGTTTTAAAACACCGTCCCAGAGTGGGAGTGAGTGATCAACTCAGTGTGAACTATTAATCTTAAGTTATAACAGGCATCAATTGTAATATGAACTTAATGAAAAGCAGACAATCATCAAGACCTAATAACTCTTATTTAAAATGCATGCATGCGGAATGACATGATGCATGCCCTCACCACAACACTCCCTCAAGCGACTCCATCTAACGATCGCATATGACAACACTCCCTTAGAGCGACCTCGACTTCCGAGTCGCCACCCTAACTATTGCATGAAATGCGATCGTGTTAGCCGTGTTATTAGTTAAAGTTCATTCATCCACCAGATTGGGGATTCTGATTCACCCCACAATCAATGACCTCAACAGGTTGCGGTGCCGAGACCCCTCAACGCGGAGGCCAGGGTACCGCGGTCCATGATCCCGTCGGGTTCCTCATCCCCGACTGCAAGCACATGAGGAGTGTCAAGTGCAAGGGACCGCTCACGGTCATTACGGGGAGGTGCGGTACCCCAGCGTAGGTTGACAGCTCAGACACAGTGTCCCATTCCACCATGCCCGGCTCACGAGACTGTAGACCAGTTTACAGGTAGATTATCGATAGGCTGCAATGGTTGTAGGGTGTCTCAGGTTCCATACATGTGTAATCAAACATGGTTAACAACAAGGTTTGTCAGACAGCGGGCTAGACCGTACAAGTCAGGCGAGCGTGAGATGAATGACCTCGGGTACAAGGGACCAATGTAGTCGAACTACAGCCACCCAAACACGCCCGCCCAAACCCATAAGTCTAGCCCTCGCATAGTCCTACCAAAGGGATTACCGACTCTCAACGTGTTTCTGACCAACCCAAGAGGGTGAGGGTAGTCCATAACATGCCACCATAAGGGTTATCATTTGCACCACAACATCATGTTAGTATCATCTCAACACACTAGTTAAATATTCAACACAAGCATACTACATTATCATGAACTAGTGCATGTGAGGTGTGTGGATTTGTGAGGAAGTCAAGCACTTCCTACATACAAGGAATTACATGTGCAAGAGTAATAGCCACTACGTACCATGAAGCAACAACATATGAGGGGATCATACAACAAGAGCATGCTATCATACATGTATTAAATCATGCAAGAGATAAAATTAACAACAAAATGAGAGCAAATCACGCAATTCCATACGAATTTAACAACCTACAATCCCTAGGGTCTCTCTAGATTTTCCAACACAACACCCAAGTAAACAAAATCATTAGATTCGTACTATAATTGGTGCTAGGCCACCTAAGGATAATAGTCCGCACCTTCGGATTCGTTAGAGGCTTGGAAACGACCTAGAGGTGAGGGTTTTGGAGGTTGGCCGGCCGGAATCCCTAAAACAACTCAAGCATGAGAGAAATCCATACCATTTCTTCTTCAATACAAGGATTTCAAGAGAAAAGAGTGAGGGATCTTACCTAGATGGCCCACGGACGATTTTTGGGGTGGCGGTGGAGAGTTTTCCCCTTTGGGAAGGTATAGGGTGTTGAAGGGTCGATTCTCTTGGGCCCCAACTCGATTTAGGGTCCACCACACTTCTTTACCTTCTCTTTCTTCTTTCTTCACTCTCCCTGGTTGTTGGAGAAGGGCGGAATCCATGAAAGGGAGAGCCTTGTTGTTGTAAGGTAGTGAGGGTTATGAGGGAGAGATTGGTTGTTGGAGATTTGAAGGAAATTAAGGAGAAGAGGAATGGGTTGTGGGGAGTTGAAGGAGAGATAGGAGGGAGAGAGGTTGTTGTTGAGAGAGTGAATGAGGTTTATGAAAAGGGGCTAGGGCTTATTTCCCTAGAGTTGGGCCTCTTGGCCCCATGTTTCCAAGTTTTTCTAAAATAGACCTATGGGTCTCCTATTGGTGTTGAGGTGACCCTAACACCCCTTAGGCCACCAAATTCGGCGTGTAGGTGTCTTATGACCTGACTAGGGTCCATGTAAAAATTGAGGACGAACGGATGAACGGATATATGATCTGAGAAGGCGTTTTCGACCTTTAAGTGGCCCTGTGGGGCCCATTTTGGTGATTGGAATAGTTCTGGTGGTCCTCTGGCCATGAAACTTATGGGTTAGGTGATCCATGGCCCGATGAAGGGCCGTGCAAAATTTGGGAGTGATCGGATATAGGGTTTGATCGCACGGGTCCGATTTGCGATCAACGGTCATCGTGCCACGATCGGGCCCCAGATTTGATGATCGGGCGTTGAAAAATATATCAAACCCTCACCATAAATTCGAAGAAATCCGACGGCTGGAATGTCTCACATTTCAATTTCATTGACAAGTGCCAGATCTCAATTCTGGCATTGGTGGGGTGCATTGGGTCTATGCCAGATCCCACTTCTCGGCGTCTGCAGGGGCTACGGTCCACGATGGCCTCCAAGCCCAGTGAGACCAATGGCCACACCAAGTTTTAGATTTTTCTGACCATCCTAGGTCACTGTATGGCCTGCACGAGACGTCCCTTAAGTGTAAACAGCCATCTGGCTTGGTGGCCCACACTAAGCCCTATCATGGCCAGTCTGGTCTATTAAATTGGATTAATCTTGGATGATTTTATCTATGGTATCCCACCATGAGTGGCTTAAGCGAACGGTCCTGCGACAATCCTACGTGGACGCCCCAGGACACTGTGCTGGTTGGACAGGACGTTACAGATTGCCAAGGCCGATTGTTAAGACCTATGTGATATATATGCGACCCGTAGTTGAGGTCCATTGTGATATGTATTAGGCACATGATGCATGACTCATTTGATGCATATGAGACCCATGTGTAGGGCCCACGTGTCATGTATTTAAGGCCCATGAGCAGGGCCCACCTGTTATGTATATGTGGCCCTTGAGTAAGGCTCATTGTGCTGTATATTATGCCTTTGTATAGGTCGTGGGCCTATTATATGTTTGGCTCTATGTGGGCCATTCCTTGGGAGTAATGTTGGTTAAATGTTCACATTGTCAATGTCGATTGTTGATGCTCGTTATTGATACCGATTATGAATATGTGACAGCATAGCATCATAATACATGCTTATACGCATCATCTGCATGTTTATTGTGAGATGTGATTGACCCCTGCATATGTCATAGTACAGATGGTTTATGAGACTCCCTGATAGGTGGAGTTATCCCACATGAGCCCACAGTATGCGCAGGATTGATGCATGATTGGACTACATGACTCATGTATCTTGTATTGTGTGATTGTGATTATTGTACGCCCTATCGACATTAGAGTTGTGATCTTCACAAGCATATCGTGGATGGCCAGATGGGACGCCATGAATGTTTGGTTCGAACATCTGAGCACTTTGGATGTCCGTTCCTTAAACCTCCGAGGCCAGGAGACGCCCCAACGTCTAGACCGAGTGGATACATGAGTGCCTGAGTGAAGGGGCTATAAGCTAAGCCAAGTTTGACCAGCTCCCAAATGGGTTCGCTATCGACGAGCCGGGTAGGCATTAGTATACTACTGACAGGTAGGTAGTGAGATCTTTTCCACTTGCTGGACTATGCGGCCGGCTGTGGGCGGTAGCCAACTTGGAGTGTACTAGACCCCGATGATGATCCCAGAGATGTAAGGTACTAATATGTGGACTTATTGAGCAGGACTTGCATACTCATTTATTCATTCATTCACTATCCACTCGGGCTGGTGGTGCGCAATTAATTATTGTGTACCTTTGTATGACCAAGATTTCAGTTGGGCGCGTGTAACGCCCTGAAAATCGGGGGTCGAGCATAACTCAACTCCCAAGTTCCAAAACATCACTTATGCAACATAAATGAGTATGATTGAATGTTGGCTGTATTAGTACAATAAACATGAATGAGATTAATCCAAAACAGTAATTCATACTCCAGAACAATTTCAAAAAGGCAAGCGGAAGACTGAAAATGCATATATAATGTATGTAAGGTATAACAACCATCTCAACCTCCAGAGTATGAACACTAACTAAGTATACATATACATGTGTTGTTTCTAAAACAAAATATCAAAATATACAACTGGAAACATCGATCCCGAAGTCCCGCGATCACTAGCCAGCCTATAAGAAGCCACCAGCGTACTGCATGTATGAGTACTCCTCCTGATCATCCTCGAAATCAGGCTCAGTCTCCGTCGACCCGTCTATACCTGCATCTAGGTCCGGGTCTGATGGGTGTCCAGAACACCATCCTGTAACGTGGGAGTGAGTAGCTAACTCAGTGGAACAATAGAGCATGGGTTAACATGTTATCAATTCAATCAAGTAGTAATGATAAAGCAATACAAACAAACAATCCTAAAGACTCTTATTAATGCAAGTGTGAAATGCAGTTATGTGTGCATGCCCTCACCGACGTTCTCCCTCATGCGACACCATCTTATGTCCGCGGCATGCATACATTCCTCAGTGCTCCACATCTTCTAGGCACATGCAGTGCGATGATGAACATGATTACCAAGTTGTTATTAGTCCATTTCAAACAGCAGGATTGGGAAACTAAGGTACCTCCCTTGTATTATTCCCAAACATGATCCATTCTAGGGTCGTCAATCCTAGGTAATCTCATACGAAGTGTAGTTCTAGGTCGCTACAAAGGCTGTCAGGGCTGTTACTCGCAATCGTTGCACCGCTCCCCCATCACCTTTTTAACGGTTCATCACTAAGCTGATACAGGCCTAGTATGTACTCCTATCGCTACGGAAGGGTCATCGCCTTCACGTAGACTCAGAGTACGCTCGAGGTCACTACAAAGGGCTGTCAGGGCTGTTACTCGCAATCGTTGCACCGCTCCCCCCCCATCACCTTATCAATGTAGGCCGACAGCTCGAATATAGTGTCCCATACCACCATAATCGGCTCACGAGTCTATTTGCTCAATGGTCACTACGGGGAGGCTCGGGCTGACGCAATCGCAACACCACGAAACCCCAGCGTAGGCCGACAACTCGACCACGGTGTCCCATACACCACCATGCCCGGCTCATGAGTCTTAGCGGATCGAGGTACCATGGTTAACGGGATTCCATTAGTAAGTTTGGTACCCTAGGTTCAAACAGAGGCGACCAAACATGGTGAACATACATAAGACAGATCGGGTTACTTGACGAGCTCGGCTAGCTCGAGCGCATGATCCATTAAACGACATGAAGCGTAAGTGCTTCGCGTGGCCTAACCACTGCTGCCAACCGATGCACGACTCGGGTTCGCCTAACACGTCCTACGTGGTGAAAGAATCTCAACCACAAATTCCATTCCATTACCGACTGCCTGGACTAACTCATAGCCCCAATCCCAAGCAATTGAATCATGTAATCATATGAGACATCACACCATAATGAATTCCATAATATAAGAATTTCAAGCACCTAAGCATGTTATGAAACAGAAATCTAAAGTCAAACATATTTCCATACAAACATGATTCCATGACACAATTCATGCATAATTAAACCGGATTTACAAGGAAGCATACATGTAGGAAATCATTCACACCATTAAAGTGATCGAGATTTGTATCTCGATCCACATACAAGTGTGCTAGATGCTCACTAGCAAATTCAACCATCTTTACAAACACATAGATTACATACATCATATCACGTGATGTATGATACATCGTACATGTGTTAGACCAAATCCTTCCACTAGAGGGCTGCCTCGTCTACCGTGTACTTGTACCCATGATGAATGATCATGGCATGCTGGATACAAGTTCCATGTACATTGAAACATTTTCACAAACACTTAGGCTACACACTTTTAGCACATATAGTGTGTTTTTGCCATGGAGTGATTTAGGGCAAGTCCTTTCGCTAAGGAGTTGTTACACATGTATTAGGCATATATTTACGACAAATAAACATGTTAAGCACAATTCCAAATTCCAAACATTTTCAAATATTTCAACATACACAAAGATTAGGCGAAATCCTATATAGTTCATCTCTAACTGAAACGGAAAACAGACGACACTATTTGCATGTGAAATAGCACCCATGTCATGAATAAATCATTAACCGGCATTGAAAGCCTTGAAAACCATAACCTATACACCTAAAGTCCTCACCTTTAAGCCGTTGGAGCGTAAGGAACCCGCTAGATTTGTCTAGCTTCCGTGTACCGCAACTAGGCAACCTAGGGAAGGAAATAGGTTAGCTATTTTATCACTTGGAACTCTCCCAACCTTAGATCAGTTTAGGGTTAGGGTTTTCTTACTTATAAGTGACGTCGGGAACGCCAGAAAAGCGCCTAGAATAGGGCGGTGTGACTTGTAGAATGGCAGGGAAAAAGGGCAAGGAAGATCTCCCACTTCTCTCTCACTTTCTCTCTCTTTTCTCTCTCTCCTTGCTAGGGTTTTCTCCCAAATTCGTATGGGCTGAATAGGGGAGGGTTTAAGGTCCTTATATAGGTTAGAACATAACCGAAATAGACCTTAAGTCAAGGTATACTTAGGTTATATCTAAAACGGGCCAGTTCCGTCTAAAAATGGTACTTCTGGCGGCCCCTTTTCCACGTGTGGTCGGACTTAAGCTCACAATCACCGGATATACGATCCCCTGAGTTTTCATTCCAGTCAGAAACCCAGATCGCAAACGGCGGACCAGTTTCAGTTCAACGGTCAGTGGGCCACGATCCGAAATTTCAAGTACATGTAAATATTCCTGAAATTTTTCCTGATCCGAGGGTGTAATTTGGTCTGATTCTGACGGTCTGGTTGCTTAATACTGATGCGCAAGCGAATGGTGCCAGATCACTATTCCAGATATTTATTTTGTAAAGGGAATAGTGTTTTTCACACTCCCTCGCTTCGGATCCAAATGAATGGCCGTGGGACATCGGCTGGACCTGATTTTCGAGATGATTGTCAAGCCCAGTGAGGCGGTTCTAGATCCTTAAGTTCGTGTTAATCGGACTTCCGATGCACGGTCTAGACCTGATACGGAGTTTCAAGGTGCTCCCGAGAGCAACCGGGTAATGGGTTTGATCCTAGCTTTCAGGATAACCTAGCGTCAATGATTCTACAAGTTTTGGGTCTTGCAGATCGTATTGAACGTGATCTGTGCGGATTTCGTAGTTAATCTAGTTTAGCACTTGTTAACTTTGCCTAATTTCTAAAGAATTTGATCCCAAGTGATTTCTGGTCGAGGTGGTACTCGGGTCTTCGTATGGAAAATTCTGAGTCGTTACAGCGCGCGACTAACCAGAGATCATGAGTCCATCACATTGAGTTTGACTATCCAAATTTAGGTATGAGATTGGTTTGGATATAAGTAATTTGTGATAGACCCCGTAGCTTGCGATACTACGTACTATCATCCCGACTTCACACTTTCACCACCCTTTTTTATAAGCTTATGTACGATAGATGCGTGCATGTGGCGTTAGGTTGGAGCAGCGTGGAGCTTGGGGCATGTAGCTGACTTTTGGAGCTTTGATTTTGACATATGTATTTCTCTTTCAGCATTGTATTCAAATGATTATATTAGTAGATATGTGATGATGATGTTGCCTCTGTGATTTAGGTAAACTTGTGGTTATGCTTCTTACGAGATAAATGTATGTTAGAAAATCCTCCTTATAGGATCCCAAGGTTGGAATCTGGCGTATGGGCGCTGGGAGCCGAGAATGGGGTACTACAGAGGTTGTCGGTACCGGATTCGGCGATCGGGATTCCTGTGAGTCCGATCTCCGGGTTTGGGGCGTGACACTCTGTCCATCCATTTTAACAAATAATTTAAGATCTTGAGATAAAAATGAAGCATATACAATTGTAACATCCCGAATTTTTGCCAACCTAGGATTAAACGTCCTTAGGCGATGGGTCGCTCCTAACACCTTATTAACCTGTCAGAACTGAATCCCAAAGTCTAAAACCGCTTTTGAACCCGTTTCCTTCGCAAATCTCACTTTTCACCACCTTGTTCTTTAAATTTTCTGAGTACTTTCACATTAGACACTATCTTAAAGTTTAGGTAATGAAGAACAATACTTAAACTAAACATTGCCATACAGGATTAAGTACCACCTCAGACCGAAATCACCCAGGACTAAATCCTTTAGAAATTAGGTGAGAATTAGCCAGTGTTAAACTAGAGTACCTGTGAAATTAGCACCAATCACTTTAAATATGATCTGCAAGACCCAAAGCTTGTAGAATCATTGACGCTAGGTTACCCTAAAATCTATGATCAAACTCATTACCCCGCTGCTCTTGGGAGCACATTGAAACTCCGTATCAGGTCTGGACCGCACATCGGGAGTCCGAATAATACGAAGTTAAGGACTTAGGACCGCCTCACTGGGCTTGACAACCATCTCAGAAATCAAATCCAGACAGTGTCCCACGGCTGTTTGCATGAGTCCGGAGTGAAGGAGTCTGGAAACACTTGTTTTCTTTATAAAATAAATATCTTGAATAGTGATCTAGCACGTGTCGCTTGCGGATCAGTTTTAAGCAACCAGACCGTCAGAATCAGACCAAATTACACCCTTGGATCATGAGAAATTTCATACACATATCCAAGTACTCTCGGATATCCGATCGAGATCCGCTGATCGTTGAATTGAAACTGGTCTGCCACGCGTGATCTGGAATCCCGACTGAAATGAAAACTTAACTAAACGTAGATCCGGTGTCGGTGAGCTTAAGTCCGACCTTTGGGTCAAGGAGGCCCGCCAGAAGTCATCCGTTGAGCTAAAACTGACCCGCTTTTGTTATAACCTAAGTATACTTTGACCTGGAGTCTATTTCGGTTAGTTTTTAGGCTATATAAGGACCTTAAACCGTCTCTCATTGCAGCCGTACGAATTTGAGAGAAACCCTAGAGAGAGGAGAGAGAAAAGAGAGAGAAAGTGTGGGAGATGTGGGAGAATCTCCCTGCCACTCTTCCCTACTGCTAACCATACTCAACCGCACCATTCTCATCGCTTTCCCGGCGATTCCGACTTCATTTCTAGGTAAGAAACCCTAACCCTAATATGTTTGGGGTTGTGTAGGTTGTTGGTTATGAAATAGCTAACCTATTTCGCTCTATAGGTTGCCAAACTGTCATATACAAAAGCTTAGCAAACCTATCGACTTCGTTATGATTCTACGACAAAAGGTGCGGACCTTACGTGTATAAGTTATGGTTTTCAACGCTTTCAATGTCAGATAATGATAGATTCATGATCTGCATGCAATTGCACATGTACAAAGTGCTGTCTGTTTTTCGTTTCCATTAAAGATGAAAAATATGGAATTTTACATACTCTAGGTATTTGTAGAAAGTACCGTATACGTATAAATTTTAGAAATGTGTTTGCCATGATTATTTGTTGTATTAATATATTATATATGGATAAAATACTTGTTTGGTGAAAGGGCTCGCCCTAATACATGTTTTTGCTAATATACACTATGTGTATTAAAATAGTGTATTCTAAGTGTTTGTGAAAATGACCGAATGAGTATAGAATTCTCATTCGTGTTCGCCATGACTAATTGTCATAAATTTATGATTATTATATTGGCGATACCCTTTTGACGAAGGGATTTGCCCTAAATCACGCCACGGCCAATATACACTACTTATATTAAAATGTGTGGCCCAAGTGTTTGTGGAAATGACTGAATGAATATAGAACTTGGATTCCTGCTTACCATGACTATCCGTCGTGGGTGTATGCGTGTTATGATTGGGGTAACTCCCTAGTGAAATGATTTGGCCTTATACCTATGTGATCGACATATGTCATGTATGTTTGTGTATGTAGTCTAAGTGTTTGTTAAAACGTTTGAATGAGTAGTAGTTAGTAAATTGTAATGTATAAGGGTGTTGAGATATGATTCTCAACTCCTTTAACTATGTGTATGATTTCCTTGGATAGCTGTGTGATTAGGAATTGAATATGTACAAACTCATGCTTGTGTTGTGCTTCATAACATGCTCAACTGATTGTATGATTTTATCTATGTAACGCATATGTTTAAATTCATGTTTATGTTGTATGATCCGTTATGGGTGATGGGGGAGTGGAACAACGAGTGCGTGCAACAGCCCTAGCAGCCCTAAACAGATAATATCAGACTTTGATTGTATGATTTGAACCTTGATCCATTACTGCTTTAACTATCTGCAATTAAATGTGATTGGGGCTATGATTATAGTCCAGGCAATCGGTAACGAAAATGAATGCGTGACTGAGATTCATTTGCTACGTGAGATGTGTTCGACGAACCCGAGTCGTACTTCAGTTGATGATAGTGGTTGGCCACACGAAGTGCTTATGCACTTCATATCGTCCAACTTATCGTGCGCTCGAGCTAGCCGAGCTCATCAAGGAACCCGATCTGTCTAATGTATGTGCACCATGTTTGGACGCTACTGCTTGAACCTAGGGTACCAAACTTACTAGTGAGATCCCTTTCAACCATGGTACCTCGATCTGCTAAGACTCATGAGCCGGACATGGTGATATGGGACATCGTAGTCGAGCTGTCGGCCTACGCTGGGGCCACGTGCCTTCCCGTAGTGACCAGTGAGCAACCAGACTCGTGAGCCGATTATGGTGGTATGAGACACTATATTTGAGCTGTCGACACCTACAGCGAGAGCCGAATACGATGAGATCTGTATTTGTACTGACGGGCGATGAGCCCTCCATAGTGTCTTCGAGTATATTCTAAGGTCTGTGATTGACGATGAGCCCTTCACAACAACTAGAGCATGAGTTGAGCCGAGTACGGTGAGACCTGTATTCGAGCTGACGGCCAGCGATTGAGCCGAGTACGGTGAGACCTGTATTCGAGCTGACGGCCAGCAATTGAGCCGCATACGGTGAAACCTGTATCCATGCTGACGGGTGACGAGCCTTTTGTGATGCCTTCGCTATGCCTCTTAAACCATAATATCGTATGAGATTAACTAGGACTGACGACCCTATAATAGATCATATTTGGGAATGATATAAGGGAGGTACCTTAGTTTCCCAATACTGCTATTTGAAATGGACTAATAACAACTTGGTAATCATGCTCATCATGCATTGCATGTGCCTGGAAGATGTGAAGCACTGAGAGATGAACGCATGCCGCGAACGTAAGATGGTATCGTATGAGGGTGGTTTGACAAGGGCATACATCATGACTGCATTCATACTTGCATTAATAAGAGTAGTTAGAATTGTTTGATTTTACTGCTTTATCATTACTGCTTGACTGAATTGATAACATGTTAACCTATGCTTTATTGTTCCACTGAGTTGATCACTCACTCCCACGTTACGGGACGGTGTTGTACACACCAACCAAATTTGTTGAGTTTCAGGTGATGACGATGCTTATGAAGCAGAGCCGGACCACTACTATGATGTTGAGGAGTTCTCCTACATGTAACTCTCTGACAGGTCTATGAAGACCTGGTATTGTATTGACGGGGCTATGGTACTTGGGATAGAAGACATTACACTTCCTCATATTTGGTATATTTTAGAACTGTACTTGTAATTATTTAACCTGGTAACACTATCACACTCTAGAGACCCATCACTGTTTTTATATCGTATATATATATTTATCACAGTCTTCCGCTTGCAATTTAACTGTCTCTAGAGTATGATATGCTGTTTTAGCTTAATCTTACTCATGTTCAATGCACTAATACAGACAACATTTAATCATCATTATCTATGTTGCATAAGTGATGTTCTGAAACTCGAGAGTTGAGTTACTACTCGACCCTCGATTTTTCAGGGCGTTACAACAATGTTCAAATGGACCACACCACATGAAATAGTTGAATTTGACGTCTATTATTGTAAAATTCTCAAGGTCACGAAAGTTTTTTATCAAGCTTATATTTGTTTTTTTCGCTCCAATGTTTTTATGATCTTATGAACAAGTTGGATGACAAATAAACATCACTGTGAGGCTTATAAAGGTTTCAAATGTGGAAATCATCATCCCCACCGTTTCCTGTGGTACAATCCACTCGATCTTTGGATATGCTTCGACTTTGGAATCAACTGCTTAAATTAGATGAGACGGCTTGGATTGACTACATACATTCAAGGTGGGCCAATTGAGTTTACTCAGTACGATAAGAGCGTACTGAGTAACTCACTACGCAATCCGATTTCAGTGGATGGACGCCCTGGATGTACACAAATTTCAAGGTGGGCCATACGGTCACCGCCTGACGGAACTTGGTGTTATCGTCAACTTATAATCGAATCCACTTCCAGTATTAGTGGTGTGCAAAATGGGGTCCGATCCGGCAGATCCGCCCCGATCCGCCCCAATTCGAACAGGACCGGTAGGTTGGATCGGTTAGGTTCGGGTATAAAGGGGCAGATCCGAATGCAGTTCGGATCGGATTCGGATAAGCATCAAAACCACCCGATCCGAACCGAAATCCGATCCGTATTTTACTCTCTCTCTTTCTCTAATATATTAATAATATTTTATGGTTCTTATATCCCATGCGGAGGAAGTCAGGAGAGAGAAAGAGAGGAAGGAGATAGAGACATCTAACCTTTTGCTCTCAGCCTTCATCATTTGAAGGGTCTGGCACTGGAGACACTATTTCTCCATTTGAAGGGTCTGGGGCTGGAGACACAAATCCCCTCTCCCTCAGGTATTCATCTCATTCCCTTTCATTCCTCATTACCCTCTTCCTCTCTCTCTCTCTCTCTCTCTCTCGTTTCAAAAAGAAAAGAGAAGAAAAGAAAATGGGGTTTGCCGTTTCAAAAAGAAAAGAGAAGAAAAGTAAATGGGGTTTGCCGTTTCAAAAAGAAAAGAGAAGAAAAAAAGAAAATGGGGTTTGCCTGAGTCAGCTATTTAACTCACCTGACTCATGATTCGAATCTTTTACTTCATAAATTTGTAGATTTTAGGAAAACCCCACCAAGAAAGGACGTTCTTCCTTCAATTTAAAAATTAAAATTGGACCAAATCCGACTCGGTTTCGGATCATTCAATGGATAGTTAGGATCAAATTGGGGTCAGGTGATTCAGATCTGGTCTAGGATCGGATGAATCCTAATCCGATCTGACTCGGACCGATGCCCGGCTCTACCCAGTATCCATCGGACACGCAAAGCGGCTAACGGCCACCCAATCCACCAAAGCCTCTGTACCTTCCATAGAGGCTATACTGCACATGCCAGCTTCTCTTTCTGCCATACACGGCTTTTCAAATATTACAAGTGGTCCACATGTTTGAGTTTTAAAGACTACTGATCTAACGTATCCCATCGTAGATGGATTGTTTGTAAAATAAAATTCTCTTTAAGGAAATATTAACCTCTTGATTTGTAGCCATGAAATAGACGGTTAATAAGAATTAGAATTTATCCACATTCAACTGTAAAAGGCCGTAATATCTGTCGCTGAGAGTTTTCAACGGAGTACATCTCTAAAAATTGTGGGACTCAACAACCAATGCTCTGGATTACCGAAATATCTTCCTCACTTATCACTAATTAAAACCAGTGTATACTGTGCAAAGCTACGTGTAATGCATCATATAACTCCTCTTTATCCGCAGTGAAGTATTCATGCTCTGGCAGAACGTGGCAGGTTTTGCACGTACACACCTGTATGGTACACGTGCCAATACATATCCTCGATTCAAAACATCCAAAAAGTGTGGTCCACCGCAGATGGTTCACTAC